>CAUDMG010001253.1:1012500-1273859 GCA_958450375.1 Homarus gammarus | reverse complement strand
GCCAACGGTATTAACAATGGTGATGGAGCAAGAATGTTATAAATTTTCTGGTAAAAAGGTAAACAGCTTCTTTCCTATACTTTGCAAAATCATACATAATTAAAAAGTATGAGGCTGATATTAATATTAAATATCTTATTGATATTAAGCAATAAACTGAAAATGTAACTTTTATATATCACCAAACAACGAAAATATATAAAACGATAACATGCTGAAATACTTTACGATGTTGCACAAGACAAAATCACGAGAGTGATGACAATCGGGAGAGTGACGCTAACAGTGGGGTATATAAGCTCGCCAACACATCTCTTCATACAGTTCGTGACAGACCTTGATCCTGATAACACCGATGTGGTAAGACTTAGTATGGCCTCTATTAACTACTGATATAAGTGACGCCTTTTGTTACTTGGCCAATGTTACCAGAGTCAAGAATAATTGTTTCTTATTAAATCTGATTATAATTTGCTCATTAATCCAATAAAATGTTTTTGCAAGCGTTGACATTTGTTTTAGTTGTTTATGTGACCAACTTGAGGACTTGAAAAAGATCGCAGCTGGACTGGTTGTAGGGGTTTCAGATGTACTGTATAATCCACACATGATAATGATTATTAGCTAACTTACTGGAGTAGTAACCTGACTAATAAGGAACTCGTGTTACGGTGACTATAGACAGGTCTACTCCTCATAGGGTCAAATGTAAGAAGCCTCTATACGAACATATGAACATGTTAGTGGTACAGCGGGAACGCGCAAAACTCTCACCAATATGTCAAGGGTTCGAGCCTCGGCCCGGACACACGTGAGATGGGTGATATCTAGTGTGACCCTACCAAACACCACAGGTTTCCCGGTACCCGGTTTCCTCCTGCACTGGATAAACCCCACAAACGGCTAGTAAGCTGATAAGTGGCGAATATGACAAAAAAAATATTTTGTTTTAAATCGATAAAAATGGAGGAAACTGCAGCAGGCATATTGGCCCATAATGCGCAGTCCCGTTTACACCCAACCCCCATCGCTCATACATCCATCTAAGCTATGTTTGAATGTATCCAGCGTATTCGAGTTCATGATGATGTTTGATAACTTGTTCCACCCATCCACTACTCTATTTCCAAACCAATGTTTACCTATCTCGCGCCTAAATCTAAATTTGTCTAATTTAAAACCACTGCTACGAATTCGTCCCTGGGTCAATAGGTTGGGTACCTTTGTTATATCACCTTTGTTTAGCCCTGACTTGACTTCCATTTATACACCTCGATCATATCGCCCCTCACTCTACGTCTCTCGAGGAAGTGTAAAGTAAGATGCTTTAACTTGTCTCTGTACTCAAGGTTCCTAATGCCCGAGATTAGTCTTGTCATTCTCCTCTGAATTCTTTCTAGGGACTATATCTATTCTGTAGTACAGTGACCTGAACTGAACTGCGTAATCCAAGCGGAGTCTCACAAGCGCAAGATATAGTTTTAGGTTAACCTCGCTAGTCTTGTAACTAACACTCTTTTGTATGAACCCAAGTAATTTGTTGGCCTGGTTTTGAGCAAATACACATTGTTAACTTGGTTTAAGATTCTTACCTATCATTGCTCCTAAATCATCAAATATCTCGTTTCTCTGTTTACGTCTCCTAGACTAAGTTAACCGTAAGATGATTAAGGTCTGCGGGGTTATTTTCACTATATGTTTAAATAACTATATCCTGTGTATGTATTACTAGATCACCTGAAGATTAGCCATACCAGTTTATTTTACCTTAAGATTAACCATATTAATGATAATCTAACCTAACCTAATGATAACCTAACCAAACCAAATGCAAACCTAACCTAACGTAACTAAATCCTATTCTAAACTAAAAACCTAATCCTCCAAATAAAGGTAGGGTGTTTTATCATCAGGTGAAATAAGCTAGAAGTGAGAACTAATATTCAGGTGATCCTTATATAATGCGTCTCAGACAGTGTAGTGGAAAGAGTCATTCCGTAAATTGCAACTGAATTTTGGAACATTTCAGAAATTGGTGTTAGTTTTCCTGGCCCTGTCCAGCTTGGGTGTGCCAGGAGGAGGTGGTGGCAGTGGTTTCGGTGGCGGCGGCTATGGAGGTGATGTGAAATAAACATAATTTTAATAAATTACATTAAAAACGTTCATGTTATTTACTTTACTAAACATGAATAATGTGCAGCTTATAATGAAGAAATTTTTAGGATCATTACAAGAGAAAATACCTCACTGCTAAGGTGACACGTCGTGATCCCTGTGTTGTCTTGTACTGACATGGACAATGAAACATTCCATGCCAAACCATGATCATATTTACTTATCTTAAACGTCAGTTTGGTAATGTGTGGTAATTCGTCTTTGCAATGTTATAATTTTGGGCCTCCCTTGCATCTGATAAGGACTCAATCGAGTACTGTATGTGAAGTTTAATTTATCTAAACAAGATATTATTACGGCAAAAGAAATAAACACACTTCATACTTCTAATATATATTAAAAAAATACCTAAAAATAAGATGTGTAACGCAGATAAATGTATGATTAACGATGAAATAAAATGTCTATTTAAATTATGTTTTGTCTTTATCATCTTCTTTATTAATATTATATTTTTATACTTATGTGTATTTTTCACATGTATGAATACAGTTCAGAGAATATGCACACAAAAAACATGCAGCTTTCTATGAATACTAATACACTCAATGTTTTCACTACAGCTGAGAAAGTGTTTAAGTTTTTTTTAATTCAACTGATACATTGAGATTTTAGGTATAGTACCTCCCTCTCTTTAAGTGTTACCGTAACAATCGTCTTCAGAACTCAAGCTAATCCCGGGCATTACGAACCTTGAGTGTGGAGACAGATAAAGCATCTGAATTTGCACTCCCTCGATAAACGTAGAGTGAGGGGTGATATGACTGAGGGGTACAAATGGAAGTCAGGATTAAACAAAAGTGATAAAGCAAATGTACTTAAGTATCTAACATGGAGCAAACATGTAGGAATGATTTAAAAATAGACAAATTTAGATTTAGGCTTGAAATAGGTAAACACTGGTTTAGAAATAGAGTAGTTACTGAACATCATCATTAACTCGAACATGCTGAGGTTGGGTAGATATATGAACGATATGGGTTGGGTGTAAACGGGGCTCTCTAGTATGGGCCAATAGGCCCGCTGCAGTTTCCTTCATTCTTATGTTCCTAAAATTCCAATTTCTCCCTGGTTTACGGATGAGCAATAGGCAGCCATTTATGTAAGTCGTATCGTTTAATTCATTCCCAGATGAAACACTACTGTCATCTTTATGTTCGGTGTGGTGTTGGGACACTTAATCTCTTGATCCGATGTAGTAAGTATCCACAAGACCAGTAACAATAATAAGAAAACTGACAGCAGTCATATTCGCAAGGTTCTATCATCACTCTCCCTGCTGTATAGATAATTCCACAGTCATTTTTCTGACGTGTTATACTCAATACTACTGTCACCACACACTAATTTTCGACGTATGGGTGCTAGGGGGCAGTGAAATTTTGCTCAAAGCTGCACTCTTCAGGCATTGTTCCTTATACATATCTAAGACTCCATGCCATATTTGAAGCTGATATGTCGAGGTTTAGTCTGCCGCATTTTCTACTGAAATTTTTAAATTTACCTACAGTACTAGCCAAACAGCCGCTGTGGCGGTGCAATGTTCTGTTCAGTGTTTATCAACTTTTTTTTCATATCTTTTATTTCATTTAAGTTGTCTTGTTGCAGATGAGTATGGTGCTACATCTATATTGATTATCAGCCTTTTCTCATTTCATTTCTCAATGTTGTGTTACTGTACTGTAATGTAGGGGAGACCTGTGTTTAATGATGAAGTGGAGAAAGATCTGTCCTGGGATCAGAAATACCTGTATAGGATTTGTAAAGGAGTTATCACAGGTGTTGTTGAAGATGACTTGGCTGCTATTGAGCCAGGTCCTCCCTGTGTGTCAAGGTGGAACACCTTATGGAGTAGAATCCTCAGGCTGTATGTAGCAACATCAAGACCCAGCCATGAGTTGAAAAGAATTGTCATTACAATAATAAAGTTCAGTGCTCCAATGTGGTTTTACATGAAGATACACCCTTACGTAACACACGGCTCAAGGAACGTATTCCAGTCCCTGCTATATATGAAACACCTGAATAGTGAGGAGACGATAGTGAAGAAGGCTGTCCAGAGAAATGCATACTTCGCCCACACAGATGAACTTCTTCTTGGTATGTGTGCAGATGAGGACATGACTGTTAGAGAAAAAGCTGTCTCAATGATAAGAATAATTAGAGAGGAGAATCAGCAAAAGGAAGAATGCACTGACAGATCTGAAGAGGAGGAGGAAGATTCTGATGCTGTTGTTGACGAGAATTTGTTAAAATATACTGATGAGGAGGGTAAAGATGGAGATGGGAATGAGGATGTGCCTCCTGTAGGCAACATGAGAAAGGTGGTGACTCCGAAACTAAAGTGGCAAGCAAAAAACTATCATTCCATGATTAACTGGAGGAATGAACTCAAGACTGAGCCTCCTTACATTGCTTCTCTGTCAAATCTACAGGTTAATGACATTCTTGAGACACCATTAGTGGTGCCCAAGTGGCCAAACAGCACTCAGGCGGTCGAGAGAGGCATAAAAGTGATGACTGAAGCTTGCACTGAAGTGACGGGATACGAATCGAGAGATGGATATATTAGGCAAAGATTATTGTCTAGGAAAATGATGCCAAGGTTCCGCACAAAAAAGAATTTCAATATGAACTTGTAATGATTTTCTATACGGTGTACCTGTAAAATAACATGTGAATTAAATCGACGTCACCCATGTAAAATTTATCATTATCCTGGAAAACATTAAATGACACCTAATTTTTGGAATACACTAAAAGTTGACAAAAAGTCGTTCGCGATGCGGCAGGGTAAGTATGCATGAAATGGCATGAAATTTTGTACTGGTGTTTGTTACAGCCATACAAACGATGCCTGAAAAGTGCAGCCTGCAACTCAAATAAAAGTGTTTTTTCCCTGCCCCCTAATGGGTGCACCTGTAAGGCCCTATACTTGCGTCATGCTGAACCTCTGTCTGCCAAAACGTTAGTGATGATCGTGAAAACCACTGGTTGAATCTCCCTGCACCATTTTTTTTATCATTTAATTATCTTTCACCAGTTCATAATTCTAATCTTCAAATATCAATAGTCCCCGGCAAGAAGACGAAGAGTTTTGACACCAACATCTGTCTGATATATCCCTGTAATAAACACTCTTTAAATACATAATATATTTGTTCCATTCCTCGGTAAAAGCTATTGTATTCTAAGACCGTCAGTGCATTAGAATATATGCTGATGAAGCTAAGTTATCTGTATAAATGTGGGTCTGCCTGTTTCGTTGTTATCTGACATTTCCATAACGGAGACACATTATAAATAATTCACTAGAAAGCTCTTGCAATAGGAAAGGTCTTAGGGACAAAGTAAATAGGATAAAAGTTGAGAAAGTCGTGGCGGCGTAGACGAAGAATGAAGAGAAGAGGTATAGACGGGAGTGCAAGTACAGTACCTGTTAATTAATGATGCTAATTTTTCTACATTTTCTCTACAGATAACAACACTAATAACTACACTAGTCTCTTAAATACGTATTATTCTTCACCACGCATGTATGAATAGATATAAATTCATTTATCTTCTCAGCATCGTTGGCTATGATATTTCTCTCATACCTAAAGCTTAATTACACGTGAAGGAGTGACTTGATTTAACCTTCACCAGGCATAACATAACAGCTGCTGATTTGGCGTTGCTTCATGACTTGTATAAAAAGGAATATGTGAAGAATGATATGTCAGACGTTTACTTAACCAATACGACAGTATAGATGATTGAAAACATGATAAATACTAGTTTCTATTCAGATGTGGTCGAATAAAAATAATCTATTGTGTTAGAAATGAGTTCCTTAAGAAGTGAGTTTTGAGTAATAACAATGAAAATAATAATAATAATAAAAATAATAATAATAATAATAATAATAATAATAATAATAATAGTAATAATAATAATATTAAAAATAACATTGAGAAAGACATGACCCTAACAGTTATAAACAAACACACTAATTAGATAACAAGATAATTAACATATACCTTTAAGTCTTTTTCTCTCCTTGTCATACACATTTCCAATCCATCAACAACATAACTAGTGATAATTGACAAACTTATTTATTTGATTATCATGACAGATGTGTGTGTGTAATAATAATAATAATAATAATAATAATAATAATTAACGGTTTATTGAAAGAGCTTGGCAGCCAGAAGGCTGAAAATATACAGTTACATATTTGGGGAATGGGTTTTGAATTACAAATAATATACAAGTAACCAAATTTGCAGATGAGGTCGTGGTGATGGTCAGTGAGAGTCGAAAGGGTCAGTGTGTTGAGCGCTTCTTGATATGTGGAGTAGGAAGGAGAGAGAATAATCTTGCATGCCCTTTTTTCCACTTTTTCTAGGTGTTTACGTTGTGTGGCATTTAGGGAGATAGACCAGGTGGGGGAGGCATGGGTGAGCTTGGGAAGTATGAATACTGTGTAAACACTGAGGAGCTCGGGTGCAGGAACTCCGAGGGACTTGAGTCGGCGGAGGAGGTGGAGACGGAAACTGGAGGATTTGACAACGTCACTGACGTGTGGTTTCCAATTTAGTTTGTTGTCTATGGTGACGCCGAGGAGCTTCGTGGAATCTACAACCTGGAGTGTGTTCGGACCTAAAGTAATAGAAGGAGGTGGGACAGTGTCGGAGGAGAGGTTGATGTGCATAACCATGGTCTTGGTATGGTTGTGTGTGTGTGTGTGTGTGTGTATAACATCGACATGACAGCCATTAGTGAGTCCCGGCTCCCACACAAGGGTCAACTCACGGAAAGGGGGTCTGGCTATACCTTCTTCTGGAAGGTAAGCCTGCTGTGGAGAGAAACAGCATTTATGTAGTTGGCTTTACCATCCGCCAACGCATCCTACACAGTCTAACTGAAATGCCTATTGGGATCAACAAGATCCTCATGACGCTACGTGTCCCACTGAATCACTTACGTCATGCCTTTTTCATCAGTGCATCCAGTGTTGGGGCAACACTGGATGCAGAGGATGACATCAAGGAGCCCTCTTACGCCGACCTCGACAGAGTGCAAACCTCTATCCACAGAGAAAATAAGGTTGTGCTCCTTGGTGACTTCAATGCCAGAGTTGGAAGAGATGCTGACATTTCGCAGGGAACCCTGGGGAGGAATGGACTAGGCAAGTATAATCCCAACGACCTGCTCCTCCTCCGAATGTGTGCTGCACACAACCTCGCTATCACCAATACCTTGTTCAGGCAGACAGACCAGTTCAAGGGTTCGTGGCAACACCCACGATCCAAACACTGGCATCTCATTGACTACATCATTGTCAGACAAAAAGATCGCAGAGATGTTCTCATCACCCGTTCCATGCGTGGCTGAAACCACTGCGACATTGATCATCAGCTCGTAAGAGCCAAGCTCTCACTTCACGTCGCCCCAAAACGGTGAAGGCAGCAAGCCTTCAGAAGAGGTTTTATCATAAGCGTCTGGAGGATCCAGCGGTAGCACATGCTTTCAGAGAGCAGGTCGAAAATGGGCTGATAAACAACCCGGCAACAAACAACCCAAATCCCAGTCCCGAATGGGATATTCTCGACACTATCATGACAATAACCTGCAGAGACTCTCGGCCAGATCGAAAGAATACACCAGGACTAGGTTGATAAAAATGACCCAGCAATCAATGTAATCGTCGATGATGAACGTGTTGCTTTAACTGACTGGCAGAACAACCCAGTCTTGGACCAACGCTGAAACCTTCCGCAAGAAGAAAGCGGCGGCCCAGCGCCAACTTCTCAATCTAACAAACGACTGGTTTAAAAATAAAGCATGTGAAACACCAAAATGTGTAGATCAGCACAAGATGTGCGAATTTTACAATTCCACTAAAACATTTTATGGGCCAATAACTCACGGTGCAAACCCCCTCTCTGCTCATCCGACTAACTCCATAATTAAAGACGATGAATGGCTCCTTCAGCGTTGGAAAGAGCACTATCATTCACTGTTCAACCGAATACCTATGTGAATGTCTTGACTACCCAGCAGGTCCTTCGGCATCCAGAGCTGACCCACCTCAGCTATCCTCCATCCCTTGATGAGGTAGCTACTACCATCAAAAAGATGAAAAATAACGAAACCTCAGGGCCTAATGGAATCCCAGCCGAGGTGTATAAAGCAGGAGGACCTCTGCTTACCAGCTAAATCCACTCTCTGGGAAAAGGAGGAAATCTCCAAAGCTGTTAAAGACGCCTCCATCGTCAATATTTATAAGAAGAATGAAGACTGGCCAGTCTGTGGACAACTATCGCGGGAACTCGCTGCTGTTCGTAGCAAGCAAGATTATCTCGAGAGTACCCCCTTAGCAGACTTCTTCCTGAGGCGGAAAACTTCCTCCCAAAAGTCAATGTGGTTTCACACCATCACATGGCACCACTGTCATGATCTTTGTTGCCCGTCAGATACAGGAAAATTGCAGAGAACAGCGTCGTGAACTGTATGGCTTTCATCGGAATAACCAAGGCTTTAGATTCGGTCAACAGGGAAGCCCTCTAGTGAACTCTCAGCTGTTAAGGCTGTCCACCCAAAATTCATCGCTATTATGAGGCAACTCCAAGATGGTATGAGAGGCATTGTCCTGCACAATGGGACCCAGTCTGATTTCTTCCCCCTCCAAACGGGGGTTAAACAAGGGTGTCTACTGGCACCAATTCTCTTTTCCATTTTCTTGGCTGCCTTACTCGTGCCAGCGCATTGGGGTGGACATCCAGTACCGAATGAAAGGTCTTTTCAACAGAAATCGACTCCAAGCAAGAACAAAGGTGTCGGCAACTTCCATTAATGAGCTTCAGTATGCAGATGACCTCACCCTTGTAGCTCACACTGAAAACGATATACACGAGATCCTGAACACCTACCCAGATGCGTATGCACACTTCGGCCTTAAGGTAAATGTACATAAGATTCAGATTCTCTTTCAACCTGCCCTTGGTTCAGCCACACCTCCACCATCCATCCAGCTTAACGGTACTACCCTGTCTAATGTTACCCACTTTCGGTATCTCGACTCCCACCTGTCCACCACCGCGGACATCGATGGAGAGATTCAATATCGGATAAGATGCGCATCTCAAGCCTTTGGCAGACTTCAAAACCGTGTCTTCAATTGTAGGGAGCTGAAATTATCTACAAAGTTAAACGTATATCAAGCAGTGGTCCCCCCCACCATGCTATAAGGCACCGAGACATTGGTCACATACAAAGGGCACCTGAAGGCTTTTGGAAACTTTCACCAACGTAGTCTACGTTCCATCCTCCAAGTTCTCTGGGAAGACAAGAGAACAAATGCCAGTATTCTCGCTGACACCAACTCTAGGAGCATCGAGGTTACCATTATCCATGAGCAGCTACCCTAGACTGGCCATGTTACCCGCATGAACGACAGTAGACTGCCAAAGCAGCAACTGTACTGTCACCTAATGAATAGTAAACGTAACGCTGGCGAGCAACTTAAAAGGTTTAAGGATAGTTAAAACAATCCTAAAAAAGTGCCAAATGAACACACTCACCTGGGAGACGATTACTACATTTCGTAACGCTTGGAAGATAACCACACATGGTGTCAATACTTTCAAGTTAGACCGACTGCATAACAAGGCAGACAAGCGCCAGCGCCGAAAAGACGCTGCAGCCGCCCCTCACGCATTAGATGTCGCCCACCACATGTGCAACATCTATAATCGACCCTGCAGGACCAGTATGTTAAAAATTTATATCCAAACATATGAGCTTGAATAATTCCTTATCATCTGCTGTGATATCAAACGGAACGAAATTTTATAGAACAAGAATATGATGAAATGACGATGATGTTACACTAAGACAAAAACACGAGAGTGATGACAACCGGGAGAGGGACGCTGACAGTGTGGTATATAAGCTCTCACCCACACATCACTTCATACAGTTCGTGACAGAACTTGATCCTGACAACATCAATATGGTAAGACTTAGCATGGCCTCTATCAACTACTGGTATAACTGACGCTTCTTGTTACCTGACTAATGATACCTGAGTCAAGTATCCTCTACCTTAACTAAATGGTATTATTAAGCTTAGACACAGTATTCAGTAAAATAGAGAACTGTCTAAGGCATTGCCAGTTTTACCTTAAAGTGAAAATAAATATGTTTAGTGAGTAGCTGTAGATTCCCATTATCAATATAATATATATTATGAACACACCAAAATGTAGTTTACTTGTGTTAGTACACCCAACGTCGCTGTGTTACTAAGACGGAAATCAAAAGTTAATTAGAATTACAAAAGTAAATTATTTAAATTTTTAACCTAACTACGCCAAAGTTCTTTCTCCCTGCTCATCAAAACATATATTCAGTCTTTCACAGGAAATTAGAAACAATGGAAAGAATAGTTGTATGTAGGGAATGAGAAGGAATCGTGAACATTGTGTCAGTTTGTATGACTGTGTAGGCGGTACTTGCTATTTTCAATGCTTTACAATATATAATTAATGATATAAGGAAAGACTGACAAAAAGAATAATACAATACACGCGTAAACCGGCTAATTTAACACACACACACCACTCCTACTATAAATAACGTATTTTCAATATCTTAAGCTAAATATATGACAAAAGTCACTTCACGATAACAAAACCTCTAACATATATATATATATATATATATATATATATATATATATATATATATATATATATATATATATATATATATATATATATATATATATATGCTGATAACCACCAGGAAAGAAGAAAACACGAAGTTCCCAAGCGCTATCGTGTAATTCACGATAGCGCTTGGGAACTTCGTGTTTTCTTCTTTCCTGGTGGTTATCAGCATATACCTAGATCACGCGCACCTACAGTGATTTACTTGCATATATATATATATATATATATATATATATATATATATATATATATATATATATATATATATATATATATATCTTTTTTCTCTCTTCGTTTGATTTATTTTTGCTATTCTCTTATTCTCCAATGCAATCAGTTGACAATAATATTAAAGTGAGGTCTTCTCGGAAGGGCCCCACTGGTCGGGAAGATTGTAGACCCATGGGCCGACCTGACAATCATTAAACTACTGAGGCCTCAAATGACGTCACGGCAGTTGCTGGAGGATCGATTTTTTTCGCATTTCATTTTTCCAATATTCGTGGCCTAATATCCATTTTCACTTTTGTGGAACACCAATTATTAACCTCTTCCCCGATCTCTTATTACTATCTGAACTTCAATTGACCAAAGCAGCTTCACACAAACATTTCCAAGTCTCCAACTACAACCTATCTACCTCTTTCCGTTCTAAAGCAGGTGTATGCGCCTACTGCAACACACATACACCTATAGCCCGCCTCACAGATCTTGAATCATCTCTTTATGATGTCATCTGGCTCAAAATATCTCTCCCAACTCTGGCTATTTTCATTGTTTCCGATACTATTCACCCAACTTTACCAACTATTTGAAAATCTTTGACTATCTCACTTCTTGTCATGATTCGTTGCGATCCACACACCCCCAACAACGAGATCCTCTAAGTAAGTAGTATACCCTCTCTCAGGTGTTTTGGGAGTTGGCATCAGCGTCAAATTACCGGCCGATCAGTTTGACGTCAGTAGTGGGGAATTTTCTTGAATCAATTATAGCAGATAGCATCCGATCGCATCTAGAGAAAAGCAAATTAATCTACAACTCTCAACATGGGTTTACAAAGGGAAAATCTTGTCTAACAAATCTGCTGACATTTTTTAGGAAAGTCTTCGAGGTAGTAGATAATGACAAAAATTACGATGTTATTTACTTAGACTTTAGCAAAGCATTTGACAGAGTACCGCATCAGAGGCTTCTGAGAAAAATTAAGGCTCATGGTATCGAGGGGAAAGTTTTAAATTGGATAAAATCATGGCTCACCGATAGAACGCAGAGGGTCAGCGTAGATGGTGTTAAATCTGAGTGGGCCGTGTAACCAGTGGGGTTCCCCAGGGGTCTGTACTAGGCCCACTCTTGTTCATATTCTACATAAACGATCTAGATACTGGGATCAGCAGGGACATAAGCAAGTTTGCGGATGACACCAAAATAGGGCGGCAGATTAATTCAGGGCAGGATGCAAAGGCATTACAGGAGGATCTAAATAAACTGCAGGGGTGGTCTGAAAAATGGCAAATGAAATTCAACACCAGCAAGTGCAGCGTACTTAATATTGTAAGAACAAATACTGACAATGTATACAGCCTTAACAACATCATCCAAGAGAAGTCGACTTGTGAAAGAGACCTAGGGGTACTTGTAAGCCCGGACCTACGGCCTACAAAACAGCGCGTTAATGTCCGAAATAAGGCAAACAGAGTATTGGGGTTTATATCTAGAAGTGTAAGTAACTAGAGTGCAGAGGTCTTATTGCAACTATATCTTGCGCTAGTCAGGCCGCACCTCGACTATGCGGTTCAGTTCTGGTGCCCTTATTATAGAATGGATATCAATTCACTAGAGTCGGTGCAGCGAAGAATGACGAAAATGATTCCGGGACTTAGAAACCTTCCATATCAGGACAGGTTAAAGAAACTTAACTTGCATACCCTAGAAAGACGAATAGTGCGGGGAGATATGATAGAAGTATTTAAGTGGGTGAAAAGAATGAATAAAGGAGATATAGATAAAGTTCTTATAATATCCGAGCAGGATAGGACTCGGAGCAACGGATTTAAGTTGGATAAGTTTAGGTTTAGGAGGGAGATAGGAAGGAATTGGTTCACAAATAGGGTGGTGGACGAGTGGAACAAGAATAGCAACTTTGTAGTAAGTGCTGAAACTCTGGAAAGTTTCAAAAGGAGGCTAGAGAGATTCATGGATGATAGAGAGTGGTAGTGACTGTCGACAGGAGCTGCCATGCACAGTCCAACCGGCCTATTGCAGACTCCTTATTTTGTTATGTTCTTATGTTCTTATAATCTAACAAAATTTTTACTTTACACTCATGGTTTGATCACTCCTGTACTCTTGCATGTAAAGAGAGAGATAGGGTGTATCAAGTTATGAAACTATCTCCTCATGTTACTCACTCCTCTTTCATTACTTCTAGGAATCGTTGGAAGGCTATTCTTCGTAGGGCCTAGCGGAATTTTATAAAAAGAAATACTGCTGGCCTGACTAACTCTTCTTTTAGTAAATCCTTCCGTTCCTTAGCCAAAAACACATGTAATAACTTCTGCACTTCCTCTTTTCGTCCTCTTTTCTGACCTCATAACTCTATAGCCAACTCTCCATCCGATAAAGCCAATCTCTTTGGAACCTTGATTTCCTCTAACTTCGCCTTAGATGATTCCAACTCTACCCCTCTCACTCCTGCTCCTCCGACTAAACCTATGCACTTTCCTCAAATCTCCAATCAAAAGGGTGCTAGTTTGTGATCCAGTTTAGATGTGAGTAAGGCGCATGGACCGGAATGAATACCCCCTTGTGTTCTGAAGGAGTGTGCTGAATTTTTGGCATTTGATTCATAATATTATGGTATAAATCATAATTTCCTTTTGTGGTTCCATTATGATAAATATTCTAAGTCATCAGTCCATTAAATACGTATAAGGATAATTTATATGTCTCTCTATGGGTGAAAAGATTAATAATCAAACTTCAAAAGACAAATGGTACCATAATCACATTAGAGATAAAATTAAATAGATTAATATCAAAAGAAATTAGCAAGACTCATTAAAAGAATAACTATTTTGTTTATTGAACTTGAATCAGCGTTTACTTGAGTACCTTCGGTGAGAATGTGTAAAAATTCCAGAAACTTGGAATAAAGTTAAGGTCGAATTCCAACTTGGGTCAGTAAGTAGAGTTCCAAGTCCAAGATAAAACAAATTCATTTCCATGGATAATAAAGAATACGGCCTTGGAGTTTCGCATCAAATTTTAAATTTTACATAAAATGTCATCACAGCTGCTTCTGAATATTGTGATTCGGGGCCTGTGGTCATAAAGGATATCAATCTTTGTGGTAGTCTTGTTAATTGTTATGATATAATTACTGTATATTTCAATATATTCCTGTAAACAAAATTTAAAACATTAACAGTATTAATAATACTTCTTAATAATAATAATATTAATAATAATAATAATAATAATAGTACTATATCATTAATATTATTATTGTTATTATTAATAACACTGAGAATCATTTGACGTAACAGTTATAAACAATCATAGTAAAGTAATTAAATAGCAAGACAACAAACATATTGCTTTAAATACTTTTATTTTCTTGCCATTCACATGTCCAATCCATCATTAATATAATTAACGTTAAATAGTGAATTTATTTATTTGATTATCATGTGTGTGTTTCCTCGTCTATTTGTGTGGGTATACATGAATCTGTTAATACATATACTGTATGTATATCTACCCGGGCGTGTTTGCATATAATAAAATATAAAGCAAGTTAGTGGTACTGAACGTTCAATGTACTACACCACCCCGTACTTAGCGCGAGATCTGGTAAAGGAAGGGGAGTTCAGACCACATAAGTAAAATTTACATTCAAGTACATTTTTATCTAAGAACCCCATTACAGTTATATTCACTACTTCTGATTTTCTAACTCAAAAAGATGAGATATCAGATAGACAATTAAAACAAAATAAAATTTATGTCAAACACACAGACGGACAAACAACAGACATACGCACAACATGCAAAATATATTAAAACTTTATTCTTCATCATCTGTTGTGATATCAAACGGAACGAAATGTTATAAAACAAGAATATCGTGAAATGTTGATGATTTTTCACAAAGCCAAAAACACGAGAGTGATGACAACCGAGAGAGAGAGGCTGACAATAGGGTATATAAGCTCTCACCAACACATCTCTTCAACCAGTTCGTGACAGAACTTGATCCTGACAACACCAATATGGTAAGACTTAGCATGGCCTCTATCAACTACTGGTATAACCGACTCCTCTTGTTACCTGGCTAATGATACCCGTGTCAAGACTCCTCTACCTTAAACTAAATAGTATTGTTATGCTTAGATACAGTATTCACGAAACATAGTACTGTTTACCGACTCTAAGGCATTGTCAGTTTTACCTTAAAGTAACAATTAATATGTTTAGTGAGTTTGCTGAAGATTCCCATTATCAATATATTTTATATTATGAACACATCATAATGTAGTTTACTTGTGTTAGTACACCTAACGTCACTGTGTTACTACGACGGAAGTCAAAAGTTATTCAGAATTACAAAAGAAAATTATTTTAATTTTTATCCTAACAACACCAAAGTTCTCCCTGCTCATCAAAATTTATGTTCGGTATTTGACAGAAAATTAGAAATGATGGAAAGAATAGTTGTATGTAGGGAGTCAGGAGGAATCGTGAACGTAGTGTCACTTTGTATGTCTGTGTAGGCGGTACTTGCTCTTTTCATTGTTTTACTATATTTAATTAATGATCTAAGGAATGACTGACAACAAGACTAATATATTACATGCGTGAACCTTCTATTATAACACACACACTACTACTACTACTACTACTACTACTATAAATAACCTATTTTCAATATCTTGAGCTAAATATAAGACAAAAGTCACTTCACTATAACTAAATCTCTAAGATACGCTTCATGAGTTTCTTGGATAGCAAAATTTATTACAAATTGTTTTTGGGTTAATTGTGAATATCATTCTCTCAAGTAAAATGTTCTCGTTGCGTTTGGCATTTGTTACATTTGTTTATATGACCATCGTCATAACTTGAAAAAGATCACAGCTGGACTGGTGTAGAAGTTCGAAATGTATAATCTACACATGATAATGATTATTAGCTAACTTACTGGAGTAGTAAACTAACTAATAAGGAACTCATGTTTTGGTGACCATATACAGATCAATTCCTGGTACAGTCAATTAATATGTACTGTAATTTAATTTTGGAACATTTCAGAGATTGGTGTTTGTGTTCTTGGGCGTCGTCCTCATGGCGGTGACCTGCTTGGCCTTGCCAGGTGGAGGTGGTGGCCGCCGTTATGGTGGAGGTGGTGGTGGTACAGGTGGAGGAGGCGGCGGAGGAGGCGGCGGCGGTGGCGGCGGTCGTGGCTATGGCGGTGGTCGTGGCTATGGCGGTGGTGGACGTGGGGGTGGCGGCGGCTTTGCCGGCGGTGGACGTGGAGGTGGTGGCGGAGGTGGCAGCAGCTATGGTGGGGGTGGTGGAGGCAGTGGCGGCTTTGGCGGCGGTGGACGGGGTGGTGGCGGCGGCTATGGTGGTGGTGGACGCGGTGGTGGTGGTGGTGGACGCGGTGGTGGCGGCGGCGGTGGCTATGGTGGGAAATAAATTAGGATGAATGAAGACCTAATTTTTGAACGTAGGAAACTTACGTAATATGTAGAGTAATTTACATTTAACTCTCTGTGTTGTCTTGTACTGACACAGAACCACAGGTCTTGAAAATATTCCCTGAAAACATACGACTGTTTTACTTTTGTCTCACATCACTTTTGGAAATATACTATATTATTATTTTTTGTATTTTCCTGAATATCCTCTTTCGCTGTGACGAATATCATAAGAAACTATTTTGATACAAGGTAGTAGGTACCAGAGAGTTAAGTAACAGAGAGGTACTACCGCCTGGGAAGATATTTGAAGCTTAATGTATTGTCTAATGGTAGACCCTGCTGCCATATGGCAGCTCAAAAAAATGTGACCAGGTCCAAGGTGGCTCATTTGAATTTCTGCCTCATTTACACACAATTGCAGGGTCTTAATTGTTTCTTTACTTTAACGCACAACATATATATATATATATATATATATATATATATATATATATATATATATATATATATATATATATATATATATATATATATATATATATATATATATATATGTATGCTGATAACCACCAGGAAAGAAGAAAACACGAAATTCCCAAGCGCTTTCGTGTAATTCACATCTTCAGGGGTGAGTACTCACCCCTGAAGATGTGAATTACACGAAAGCGCTTGGGAATTTCGTGTTTTCTTCTTTCCTGGTGGTTATCAGCATATACCTAGATCACGCGCACCTACAGTGATTTACTTGCATATATATATATATATATATATATATATATATATATATATATATATATATATATTATATATATATATATATATATATATATATATATATATATATATATATATATATATATATATATGCTGATAACCACCAGGAAAGAAGAAAACACGAAGTTCCCAAGCGCTTTCGTGTAATTCACATCTTCAGGGGTGAGTACAGACTAGATAGAGTAATGCAGAACAAGATGAATATATACAGAGGAGGGTGAGACCAGGTCCACAATGGTCAGGTAATGACCCTACTAATCTTTAAATGGCACACAACCATTGTGGACCTGGTCTCACCCTCCTCTGTATATATTCATCTTGTTCTGCATTACTCTATCTAGTCTGTACTCACCCCTGAAGATGTGAATTACACGAAAGCGCTTGGGAACTTCGTGTTTTCTTCTTTCCTGGTGGTTATCAGCATATACCTAGATCACGCGCACCTACAGTGATTTACTTGCATATATATATATATATATTTTTTTTTTTATTTTTTTTTTATTTTATTTTTTTTATTTATTTATTGGTTTTTTTTCTCTCTCTTGGTATGTTTTATTTTCGCTATTCGCTTATTCTCCAATGATATCAGTTGACAATAATATTAAAGTGGGGTCTTCCCGGACGGGCCCACTGGTCGGCAAGGTTGTAGACCCATGGGCAGACCAGACAATCATCAAACTACTGAGGCCTCAAATGACGTCACCGCAGTTGCTGGAGGATCGATTTTTTTTCACTTCATTTTCCAATATTCGTGGCCTAATATCCACTTTCACTTTTGTGAAGAACCATTTATTAACCTCTTCCCCGATCTCTTATTACTATCTAAACTTCAATTGACCAAAGCAGCTTCACACAAACATTTTCAAGTCTCCAACTACAACCTTTATACCTATTTCCGTTCTAAAGGAGGTGTATGTGCCTTAGGGGTCAGGGAAGAATCACTTTTATTTGAGTTGCAGGCTGCACTTTTCAGGCATCGTTTGTATGGCTGCAATAAACACCCGTGCAAAATTTCATGCCATTTCATGCATACTTACCCTGCGGCATCGCGAACGACTTTTTGTCAACTTTTAGTGTATACCAAAAATTAGGTGTCATTTAATGTTTTCCAGGATAATGATAAATTTTACATGGGTGACATCGATTTAATTCACATGTTATTTTACAATTACACCGTATAGAAAATCATTATAAGTTCATATTGAAATATTTTTTTGTGCGGAACCTTGGCATCATTTTCCTAGACAATAATCTTTGCCTAATATATCCATCTCTCGATTCGTATCCCGTCACTTAAGTGCAAGCTTCAGTCATCACTTTTATGCCTCTCTCGACCGCCTGAGTGCTGTTTGGCCACTTGGGCACCACTAATGGTGTCTCAAGAATGTCATTAACCTGTAGATTTGAGAGAGAAGCAATGTAAGGAGGCTCAGTCTTGAGTTCATTCCTCCAGTTAATCATGGAATGATAGTTTTTTGCTTGCCACTTTAGTTTCGGAGTCACCACCTTTCTCATGTTGACTACAGGAGGCACATCCTCATTCCCATCTCCATCTTTACCCTCCTCATCAGTATAGTTTAACAAATTCTCGTCAACAGCAGCATCAAAATCTTCCTCCTCCTCTTCAGGTCTGCCAGTGCATTCTTCCTTTTGCTGATTCTCCTCTCTAATTTTTCTTATCATTGTGACAGCTTTTTCTCTAACAGTCATGTCCTCATCTGCACACATACCAAGAAGAAGTTCATCTGTGTGGGCGAAGTATGCATTTCTCTGGACAGCCTTCTTCACTATCGTCTCCTCCTCACTATTCAGGTGTTTCATATATAGCAGGGACTGGAATACGTTCCTTGAGCCGTGTGCTACGTAAGGGTGTATCTTGATGTAAAACCACATTGGCGCACTGAACTCTATTATTGTAATGACAATTCTTTTCAACTCATGGCTGGGTCTTGATGTTGCTACATACAGCCTGAGGATTCTACTCCATAAGGTGTTCCACCTTGACACACAGGGAGGACCTGGCTCAATAGCAGCCAAGTCATCTTCAACAACACCTGTGATAACTCCTTTACAAATCCTATACAGGTATTTCTGATCCCAGGACAGATCTTTCTCCACTTCATCATTAAACACAGGGAAATCAGGGAAACTGACTGGCTGGAAGGCGACAACTGGAAGCTCAGACAAAGACTCCTTGATCTGCTTTCCAATGGGACCACGCCAATGCTCAGGACCACTTGGTTTACCATCATAGTGATAAAAAACTGCGCGGAAAGGCAGCTCATTTCCGTGAAGCTGACATATGAAATAATGGAGCGGGTGACCAAGTAACATTTCAAGATGATGAATGACTCCATTTTCTGATCCTACATTTACATTGGTTCCATCACAACCAACACACACAATGGACTGCTGGGTTAGATTTTTCCCCACCAGAAACTCGTGAATAGTTTTGGCAATCTGCTTTCCGTGTCCAGTCTTGGGAGTCACATGTGTGAGATATTCATTGCCAGGCTCAACCATGATGACATAATGCTCTTTCACCATCATCCTCGAACTCCATTTCTCGGTCTTCTCATTCTTTATCATCACACGAGTGGCGGTCTTCTTACCATCAAAATAGAGTGACGTCAAATTATCTAAACTAGCCATCTCAATTTCTTGCCTCTTAAATCGGTATTTTTGTCTCGCATCCCGCAGCTTATGTGGTCCAATAACCTGATCATCCTTTGTGATAATGCCATAGTCAGTTAAGGTGGCAGTAGCAATGGCAGCTCCAGCATAATCACTAATCAAGTATCGGTCCTGCGGTGTGAACTGCTTAACGGTAACTATTTGAATAATTTCAAGTGCGCCAACTTACCCAGGTCTCCCCTACATTACAGTACAGTAACACAACATTGAGAAATGAAATGAGAAAAGGCTGATAATCAATATAGACATAGCACCATACTCATCTGCAACAAGACAACTTAAATGAAATAAGTGATATGAAAAAAAAGTTCATAAACACTGAACAGAACATTGCACCGCCACAGCGGCTGTTTGGCTAGTACTGTAGGTAAATTTAAAAATTTCAGTAGAAAATGCGGCAGACTAAACCTCGACATATCAGCTTCAAGTTTGGCATGGAGTCTTAGATATGTATAAGGAACAATGCCTGAAGAGTGCAGCTTTGAGCAAAATTTCACTGCCCCCTAAGGAACACAGAGATACTTTACTGACGCTTGAGTTTAAGACTAGTAACGGAAATACACCACAAATTCAAAACTGTGTAGAATAATTACTCGATTTAAACTTAATGCTTAGCTGTTATAAACTTAATATTTAACTGATATAAACTTGATACTTAGCTGATGTAAATTTAAAACTTACCTGACATAATCTTAAAATTAGCTGATAGAAACTTAATTCTTAGCTTACATCAACTTGATACTTAGCTGATATAAACTTGATACTTAGTTGACATAAACTTGAAACTTACCTGATATAAATGAAATATTTACCTGATATAAACTTGAAACTTAGCGTATATAAACATGATACTCAGCTGACATACACACAATGCCCCTCAGTCACCATTAAACACCATCATAACCACTGACTGAAGGAGAGTCATGCTAGGGTGAGTCTAGTACCATAATATCAGTGCTTGTTATCCACTAAATTATACATGTAGAACTCCTCGACGGTCAAGAATTTAGGTGAATGCATTTTCTGGGTATTTCGTTCATGTTTCACCTTGTTATGCTGATTGTTACGAGTTGGGGATTTAGAATATAGTTAAAAGTCTACCCAGATCCCAACAGGCAACAACAATAAGAAAAAGCAAAGACAATCGGACTATAAAAGGGTAGACAAAGGATGCGAGTGTTTGGTGTGTATAATATAGTACCATAAATTCCTTAACAAAATAATCAGCTTTCTATAATTTACCCTTAACCATACTTAACATAAACATTAACAGTATATACATATTTATACAACATACAATAATTTTGAAGAAAGGTGGAGGTGGGGAGGCAATACAAGATTACAAATACTTAAGTGCGGAGCTGAGATGGCTGACGAGTAAGGCTGAGTATTGTAGAAGACGGTAGGTAATCACTGTGCCGTAGGTTTCCAGGATAGGTGATCCTGTGGTCACTTCCCAGAGTGAACTCCCCTCTCCTCGAACTGGAGCTGACAAAGAAGACTTTGAGGAGGTGACGCAACAACCAGGATATGGAGAATGGAAACCCGGGAGTGGTAACTAAGACGAGTCATACTCGTGTTTCGTCCCTAGATGGCGTTGCTCGTGGTGCTGGGTAGGTAGGTCAGGACAATAGATGGCGTGGTTCGTAGTGCTGGGTAGGTAGATCATGACAATTTGTGGCGTGGTTCGTAACACTGATGAACATAAGTACATAAGAACATAAGAATGGAGGAAACTGCAGCGGGCCTATTGGCCCATACTGGGCAGTCCCATTTACACCCAACCCCTATTGCTCATATAAGCATCCACTCTATGTTTGAAGCTATCCAGCGTATCCGAGTTAATGATGATATTTGGTAACTTTTTCCACTCATCCACTACTCTATTTCCAAACCAATGTTTACCTATTTCACACCTAAATCTAAATTTATCTAATTTAAAACCATTGTTATGAGTTCGCTCCTGGTTGGATAGTTTGAGTACCTTTGTAATGTCCCCTTTGTTTAGCCCTGACTTCCATTTATACACCTCCATCATCTCGCCCCTCGCTCTACGTCTCTCGAGAGAGTGCAAATTAAGATGCTTTAACCTGTCTCTGTACTCAAGGTTCCTACTGTATGTATATTATGTATGCTGGATTATATATCATGTATGTATATTATGTATGTGCTCCATTTATGTATTATTTATTCAGCCTAGCTAGCAGCGTGTGGCAATGTTATTACCATATCCCACACGCTTAATTAATGTGCCTGGCGACGTATGGAAGCTGCTAATGTATCACTTGCCATACGTCGCCTATAGCAGTTGACCGGGAGCCTAGTCAAGAGAGAGTGCTGCTCTCCTTTGTGTACATACTCTTATCCAGTAAACCGAACCTACAAAACTATACAGGTGTTTGTGTTCTCTCCTGTATATAGAACTTATTATTCAGAACCTAACATGGCGCAGTGATCCGATCTTACTGGATAATTACGAGTGATAGTGCAAAGTTTGTGAAAAGCCGGCTATGGACTCTGGCTTGGGTCAACTCCCGCGCCATCTCTCCTCGAAGAATCTCAGCAACTTTGAGCAGTGTCAGTGATTTTCTGTGAAGTGTTTAGTGCATTGTGTGTTCGTGCCATTCATGTGTGACCTTGTTCTAAAGGATTCCCAAGGTATACGGCACGTTCTGGGCATTTGTAAGGAGTAAAGTTCAGTGCACCCGTCTCTGACCGCGTCCTGAGGGTAACTAGACTGACTGGGAGTCGCCGCGCCTCCCCCTCCACCCCCCCTCACAGCGCCGCCTCCACCCCCCCTCACAGCTGGGGCGAGACGCTTTGCCGGCCCAGGACACACACTCACTCGCACACGTACATGTACTGTACTAACACTCGCTGACCGCGCGGCTTCCTTATATATATTTTATATATATAACCTACTTATCTGTGTATTTAATTAATTTTATGTCTGAAATCTTGTTGATACGACGGGCTGACCGGTCAACACTGATTTAAGACATAGTACACAGAGGAAGTAGTTATGTCTCACGCCTTACGTAGCCGTGGACCCAGCGTCTGGATGACTCAGGCGGGTGATAGCCCCGCAGAGATTGATGACCAGGCCGGCCACGACGTTCCAGCCCCCACATCGCGCAGTCCCTCACCTCAATATTCAGCGTTGTCTCCAGAGATAATTGCTTTACTGAAGTTTATGAGAGATGAGAAACGCGAGGATGAAGCCCACAGACGTTTGGCGGATGAGCACAGAAGGCAAGCAGAGGCAGAACGAGACAACCAACGGAGATTGGAAGACAGTGAACGGTTTGAAGCCTTGATATCTCGCCTCACTGTTAACCAAGCCCCTGGCTCTAACACTGCCTCGGTACTGACTGGTTCAGATACCTCATCCATGCTTCCTTCACACCCCCCAGCCCCACCTAAAGCAGCAGCTCAAACGCCGCCCATCTTGAAGCCTGATGAGACTTTCCAGACTTTTCGTGAATGGCGGCGACGGTGGACTGATTACTCTACAATGGTGGATCTCCAGAGTTTGTCACAGCCTAAACAACTCATCCAGCTGCGTATGTGCCTGTCCTTGGAAATTCAGCGTGTCTTGGAACATACGTTGCAGGTACCCCCAACCTCTTCGCTGCCTTGTAGAGGAGGTACTGGACGTTCTACAACGGCACATCAAAGGACAGCAGAATGAAGCTCTGCGCAGGAGGGAATTGTTTAGCTGCAGACAGATGGAGGGTGAGTCTTTTGATGCCTTTTACGTGCGTCTTAAGAGAGCCTCGGAAGAGGTAGATATATGTCCAGGCCACCACCAGCAGTGCGAGGAGACCCAGTTGAAGCAGGTGATCCTGATGGGTGTTAAGGACGAGGAACTTGTCCAACGCCTCACCTCCCTCGACTCTTCCTCTTCTCTTAAGGATGTGTTGACGATATGTCGCTCCTATGAGGCTGCCAGGTGTGCCACCTCTGCCATCCGTGCTCCCCCTACAGCTGTACGCGCTGTGTCCCGGTACAAGAAGGACAAGAAGTCCGTTCCTACGCCTTCGCCCACCACGTCCACGCCCGGTTTATTTTGCAACAACTGTGGTAAGCAGCACGGAACACAGGTGTGTCCAGCTGCTCAGTCTACCTGCAACAGTTGTGACCGTAAGGGCCACTGGTCACTCACAGTACGGTGCCCAGCCAAACGCGTCCAGTGCAATGTGTGTGGTCGTCTGGGCCACTATGACAAGTGTTGCCCTTCCAACATACCCAAGGGACCGCGTCGGCGGAAGCTTCAGCCCCCCTCCACCAGAGAGGGCCGCCCACAGTCTTCCAATCAGAGGTACGACGACTCCTGACAACGCTCGAGCCACATTAGGAATGTGTGCTCCCCCCAGCGTCCCAGGACCAAAGTCCCCCAGTACATCAGTGTCATTGTGACCTACCGCAGTGCTTCATCCCGTCTTCAGATGTTGCCCGACACCGGCGCTGATGCTACAGTCATCGGTCCCCAGCATTTGCAATGCTTGGGGCTCTCTCCAAGTGATCTAGGACCGCCCCCCAAGGATCTCCGCTTTATGGCAGATGGTTCACAGATGACCCCGGCCCTGGGTTCACTCCAAGCACAAGTCACCTTTGGCAACAGGTCGTGTCAAGCCTGGATTGATGTGCATAACGGTGTCCTGACTCCTTTGCTGTCCTACAGACATTGTCAGGAGTTGGCCATCATCTCCCAGGACTTCCCCAAACCTATTCTTGAGGTAAAACACGCCAACAGGGTGCAAAAAGGGAGCAGCAACGACCCTGCTGCCGCCCTACCCCTGCCTCTTGCCAGTGACACCTCTCCTTCGGAGGCTCGGAAGTACTTCCTGAAGGAATTCAGCGACGTTCTGGTGACCAAGTCCGCTCTGGAATCCAAGCCTCTCAAGAAGATGGCAGGCCCCCCCATGAGGATCCACCTGAGGGACGACGCGAAGCCATTCGCTATTTACACCCCTCGACTGGTTCCCCTGGCCTTCCGCGAGGCGGTCAAAAACGAGCTGGACTCCATGGTCGCCCAAGAAATTATTGTACCAACCGGCGATGACCCGTCTCCATGGTGTCACCCGATGGTTGTCGTCGCAAAACCTAAAGGTGGTGTTCGGATCACCACTGACCTTTCCAAGCTCAACAACCAGGTGTCTCGTCCTGCGCACCCTTCTCCCACGCCCTTTGCAGCCATACGCAGCGTGAACCCGAAGGCGCGCTTCTTCACGACGATGGACGCCCTGTGTGGATACTGGCAGATAGAGCTTGCCGAAGAAGACCGACCACTCACAACGTTCATCACCCCGCATGGACGTTACAGTTATTGCCGTGGCCCCAAGGGATTCGCCGCTACAGGAGACGCTTTCTGTCTTCGAGGTGATATGGCTCTACAAGGTCTGGCAAACTGCGTGAAAGTGGTCGACGACATACTCGTGTACGACGAGGATTATATGGATCACCTCTGCCGTATCTACGAGGTACTCAACAGGTGCCGGAAGCACGGCATTACCCTAAATGCCGACAAGTTTGTTCTGGCCAGCTCTTCAGTTGACTTTTGTGGGTACACCCTCTCAGGGAATGGTATCGCAGCTGACCCGGAAAAGGTCCGCGCCATTACGGATTTTCCCACCCCTGCTAACCTGACCGACTTGAGGTCCTTCATCGGTCTCGTCACCCAGTTAGCAGAGTTTTCGTCGGACATCTCCGCAGCTGCTCAACCACTTCGCCCCCTGATGAGCCCCAAGAGGACATTCCTGTGGACCCCCGACCACGACAAGGCCTTCCAGCAAGTGAAACAGGCCCTGTCTCGTCCACCTGTCCTCGCCACGTTTGACCCAGCCTTGCCGACAGTTCTGCAGACGGATGCCTCACGTTTGTATGGCGTGGGATACGCCCTACTGCAGGATCATGGTGGAGGGCAGTTCCGGCTCGTCCAGTGTGGCTCGCGTTTCCTCTCTGACACTGAGACGCGCTATGCCACTATTGAGTTGGAGCTGTTGGCTGCGGTTTGGGCGATGTCCAAGTGCAGGTTTTACCTCATAGGCCTGCAATACTTTCACCTAGTGACCGACCATCGCCCGCTTGTCCCGATCCTCAACCACTACACGCTAGACGCCGTTGAGAACCCTCGCCTCCAGCGTCTGAAAGAGAAACTCTCGGCGTACATCTTCACTGCAGTGTGGCGTGCTGGTAAGGAGCTCTGCATCCCTGATGCCTTATCCCGCTCCCCTGTCAGCCGCCCTACTCCAGAAGACCATGTACTCGACGCCGACCTCGCTCTTTCCGTCAGGACTGTGGTCACTCTCCATGCCGTCCAATCCCTTCGTTCGGACCTGTCACCAGATGACGACAAGGCAATGGAGGACCTTCGAACAGCGGCCCGAGATGACCCTTCCTATGTCCGACTCGTCGAGTGTGTGAGGAATGGATTTCCTAGCAACCGCTACGATCTTCACAACACCCTGCTCCCGTATTGGAAACTCCGCGATGAACTCTACTGCGACGGAGACCTTGTTCTGTACGGAGCACGTGTAGTTGTCCCTGCTGCATCACGTCCCCACGCCTTGGCCCGCCTTCACGACAGTCACCGTGGAGCTGAGGCCACCAAACGACGTGCACGACAGACTGTGTTCTGGCCCGGCATCAACTCCGACATCTCCAATGTTGTCCGTGCGTGTGAGCCCTGCCAAGTATTACAACCCAGCCAGCAGCAGGAACCCTTTATGAGTGACGACAACCCCACCCGCCCCTTTGAGTCTGTGTCGGCCGACTTTTTCTGTGTGTCAGGAAAGTCCTTCCTCGTTATCGTCGACCGTCTCTCTGGTTGGCCGGTTGTCATCAAGTGCGGTAATGACACGACGTCTGCCGCCACCATCAGCAAGTTCCGCCACTACTTCCGTGACGTGGGCGTTCCTGTACGCCTGCGAACCGACGGAGGGCCTCAGTTCACAAGCCGGGACTTTGCTGTGTTCCTCGACCGATGGGGAGTCCGGCATGTGTTGTCATCGCCCCATTACCCGCAGTCCAACGGCCACGCTGAGGCTGCTGTCAAATCCCTGAAGCACCTCATCCTTAAGGTGGCCCCTTCTGGGAACATTGACTGCGAGGCCTTCGACAGGGGTCTTCTTGAACTCCGCAACACACCTAGCTACACCGGACGCTCCCCTGCCCAGGTTTTGTATGGACGCCCCCTTCGTTCTTGTGTCCCTGCTCACCCTCAATCCTTCTCCAAGGAGTGGCAGGCCAAGACAGAGGATTGTGATCGCCGAGCCGCCGAACGTGTTCAGGACGTCGTTGCCCGCTACAATGACCACGCCCGTTCTCTCCCCAGGTTGAGTGTCGGCACCCAAGTCCGTGTTCAGGACCCGACCTCCCTACGTTGGGACAAAGTAGACGTAGTCATGGGCCTCGGCAGGTCACGGGACTACCAGGTGCGGTTACCCAGTGGTCGTGTGTGGTGGAGGAACCGCCGTTTTCTCCGACCCGTAACAATGCCTTCTGCTGGCCCCGCCACCAGTGTTGAGTCCCATACCCTTCCCAGTGATGAAGTCCCTCGACGCTCAGAACGGATCCAAAAGAAAAGGTCCGCTCAAGACTTCGCTATGAGCGTATAGGGGGGAGGGAGGTGTATGTATATTATGTATGCTGGATTATATATCATGTATGTATATTATGTATGTGCTCCATTTATGTATTATTTATTCAGCCTAGCTAGCAGCGTGTGGCAATGTTATTACCATATCCCACACGCTTAATTAATGTGCCTGGCGACGTATGGAAGCTGCTAATGTATCACTTGCCATACGTCGCCTATAGCAGTTGACCGGGAGCCTAGTCAAGAGAGAGTGCTGCTCTCCTTTGTGTACATACTCTTATCCAGTAAACCGAACCTACAAAACTATACAGGTGTTTGTGTTCTCTCCTGTATATAGAACTTATTATTCAGAACCTAACACCTACTACCCGGGATTAATCTTGTCATTCTCCTAACCACAAAGGTCAGGTGAGT
Organism: Homarus gammarus; assembly: GCA_958450375.1. Classification (NCBI taxonomy): domain Eukaryota; kingdom Metazoa; phylum Arthropoda; class Malacostraca; order Decapoda; family Nephropidae; genus Homarus; species Homarus gammarus. The sequence continues at coordinate 1,245,774 of CAUDMG010001253.1, read as the reverse complement.
AAGTTGAAAATAATTTCCTTTCGATGGAGGTAGATTTTGGCGCATATAATTAGTTGTTCAAGAATTCAGATGAAGTTATCCTGAGTTAAGTCTCATAAAACCTATACAGAACAAGTGTCACCAGGTTCTAATTTCTAGAGGTTCTCATCGACTTCCTAGGATATGCTAAACTTCACTCCGATAGACGCCATCTGCTGGATGTTACGATTAACAGTTTGTTTTGTTTACCTTTTCACTGAAGCAGGTTATGATTCTTAGGGTAATAACTGCGGCTTGACTGGCTGACCAGGTGATAGTCATACAGTCAGCCATCACCTGAGGGAGGTATAAATGCCCTCACCTACATGCCTCTACATCCAGTCAACAACTGAACTTGATCCTCCCAACATCAGTATGGTAAGACTTAATATGCCAAAGTAACTTACCATCCTCGTCTTAAAATGGCTTCTTCACTTGTTTTCTCGATAACATTTCATTTTATCTTTGCCTATCAATTGAAAAAGCACTCATGTACATGTACAGTCTCCTTCACTAGTGCGTTTACAGGGGTGCGTCAGGAATTGTGCAGTGTGGCAGAGCTGTATTTGGTTATAAGAATCTCGAAATACAGTAGTAAACATACTATAGATTCAAAGTAAACAAATATTAAAGGAAATATATATATGTAAAGATTTGTGAATGTTTATACGTCTAATAAGAAATGTATTCACTATGGCCAACGTTTAACATGAACAGTATGAATGTTATCTGCATAATATAATAGATGAGGAAAATAATAGATAAGCTTAAACTTCAAGTGAGTGTTACTAGCTCATGGTATTGAGGGGAAAGTTTTAAATTGGATAAAATCATGGCTCACCGATAGAACGCAGAGGGTCAGCGTAGATAGTGTTAAATCTGAGTGGGGTCGTGTAACCAGTGGGGTTCCCCAGGGGTCAGTACTAGGCCCACTCTTGTTCATAATCTACATAAACGATCTAGATACTAGGATCAGCAGTGACATAAGCAAGTTTGCGGATGACACCAAAATAGGGCGGCAGATTAATTCAGGACAGGATGCAAATGCATTACTGGAGGATCTAAATAAACTGCAGGGGTTGTCTGAAAAATCTCAAATGAAATTCAACACCAGCAAGTGCAGCGTACTTAATATTGGAAGAACAAATACTGTCAATGTATACAGCCTTAACAACATCAACCTAGAGAAGTCGACTTGTGGAAGAGACCTAGGGGTACTTGTAAGCCCGGACCTACTGCCTAAAAACCAGTGCGTTAATGTTCGAAATAAGGCAAACAGAGTATTGGGTTTTATATCTAGAAGTGTAAGTAATAAGAGTGCAGAGGTCTTATTGCAACTATATCTTGCGCTAGTCAGGCCGCACCTCGATTGTGTCGGTTCAGTTCTGGTGCCCTTATTATAGAATGGATATCAATTCACTAGAGTCGGTGCAGCGAAGAATGACGAAAATGATTCCGGGACTTAGAAACCTTCCATATCGGGATCGGTTAAAGAAACTAAACTTGCATTCCCTAGAAAGACGAAGAGTGCGGGGAGATATGATAGAAGTATTCAAGTGGGTGAAAGAAATCAATAAAGGTGATATAGATAAAGTTCTTATAAAATCCGAGCAGGATAGGACTCGGAACAACGGATTTTAGTTGGATAAGTTGAGGTTTAGGAGGGAGATAGGAAGGAACTGGATTACAAATGCGGTGGAGGACGAGTGGAACAAGCTTAGCAACTTTGTAGTAATCGGTGGAACGCTGGAAAGTTTCAAAAGGAGGCTGGATAGATTCATGGATATTAGAGAGTGGTAGTAACTCTCGACATGAGCTGCCATGCACAGGCCAACAGGCCTATTGCAGACTCCTTATTTTCTTATGTTCTTATGCTCTTTTGGTGGCAGTTGTGGTGGAGGCGGCTACGGCAGTGGCGGCTCCGGAGGTGGCGGTTATAATGGTGGCGGTGGAGGTTATGGAAAATATATGAAACATAAAGAAATGAGACACACGAATACCAAGTTTCCTGAACTCTTCTTCGTCAGTTTTTGTCTCGAAATTCTTGTGTATTAATAATAAAACTTAAACGACTCTGAAAATAACTTTGATTTTCATCAACTTCGCTCTCCTGACATCACTTACCAAGTGTGGTGTAAGAGCAAATAAAGTGTAATGCACCAATTTATATTACAATACAAAAAATTATTTACAATTAAATTGTAGTTATTTTATCCGATTTGATACAGAGGAAGAATTATTTGTGTGGATAACCAGTTTAAAATTTTTGTGATATGTAGAAAAACATAATTCATCATCCAATTTAAATATATTCAGACAATGTAGATCTAAATATAAAAATTAGTCTAAGATTGTGCTTTTATAATTTTTTAAATATATATTTTTAAGTATTTATACATGGAAATATATAACAATGGCAAAAGGGGGTGCAGTTGCCGGGTGGAGACAGCACTCATCTTCTGCCCTGAGTGAAGCAGCGATGCCTAATATGACAGTTAGGGGAGAGAAGACAGTCGAGTGCAGCGCCGGCACACTAACCTTAATTGGTCTTCATGCCTATAAAGTCCATCTTGACAACGTAATTTAAAAGTGTGAAAACATTCGGTGATCGAAACTTGAAGTGGAAGAGAGATTTGCGAATCTTATCATTGTAATGAACTTACTATGTTTGCAGTGCGTTCCAACCTCAAATTGTGTTCACTGTACATTAAGTATCAAGTGTTTCAAATACTTTTTTTTTTCAGCAGGAAACAATACTTGCATTAGGGTTGTTAAAGATGGAGTTTGTACAGATGCCGTAGCTTACTTCACTCCTGAGCAGTTACTTTAGGTTTTTAGGGATTCATACGTCCTAACTTGGAATACTGCTCTCATAGGGGTGGTTCTTCTTCTGTCCAACTGTTAGATAGGGTGGAATCAAAGGCATTTCGTCTTATTAACTCTCCTTCTCTAGACAATAAACTTTCTTCTGTTTCTCTTCGTCCCAATGTTGCTTCACTCTCTCTCTTTTACAGTCATTTTAACGGACAATGTTTGGTGAATTTGGCATCCTCTGTACCACCGTCAAAGCAGTGGGCTCGTAACATTCGTCTTGCCCGCAGTGCCCTCCGTTTCTCTGTGGATGTCGGTTACACAAGAATAACCCGTTATAGTACACCCTTCTTTCCTCACACAGCCAAAATGTGGATTGCTCTGCCTTTTTCTGTGTTTTCATCTCTTACAATCTCACTTGCTTCAAAAAGAAGGTTTTCCGGCATCTTCGTGGTGCAGATTAACATACACCTTTTTCCTCTAATTTGTATATACATATTTTTTTTTTTTCGCTACCCTCCCTCTAGGCCCCTTTGTGGGTCGATGACCTGTGCCACGGTGGGCTATATCCCATAATATGTATGGAACTGATATTTATGGGAAATGAAGAAGAGATATTAAAGAATATCACGATCAGAAGAAAAGATGTTCCTACGAAGATAAATAAATTAAAGAAGACAAAATCCCCAATGACAGATGAAATTTTCCTTCGAGTTTTGAAAGCGTATAAGGAACAGATTAGCGGACCCCTCGTAAATTTATTTACAAATTCATTAGACACGGGAGTTGTGCCAGACTTGTGGAAACAGGCAAATGTAGTACCCATATTCAGAAAGGGAGACAGAGAATCAGCGTCGAATTACAGGCCAAAAAGTTTTACGTCAGTAGTGGGGAAAATTCTTGAATCAATTATAGCAAATAGCATCCGATCGCATTTAAAGAAAAGCAAATTCATCAACTACTCTCAACATAGGTTTACAAAGGGAAAATCTTGTCTAACAAATCTGCTGACGTTTCTTAGGAAAGTCTTCGATGCAGTAAATAATGACGAAAATTACGATGTTATTCACTTAGACTTTAGCAAAGCGTTTCACAGAGTACCGTATCAGAGGCCTCTGAGAAAAGTTAAGGCTCATGGTACGAGGGGAAAGTTTTAAATTGGATAAAATCATGGCTCGGCTTTAGAACACGGAGGGTCAGCGTAGATGGTATAAAATCTGATTGGGGCTGTGTAATAGGGTGTGTCAATTTTGTCAACATGTTAAAAATCAAATTTGGTAGTCAAAATATTGTGCCTCTTTATGTCTAAACTTGAGATTAGCAAGCAAAAATGAATTGAAATAACCCTCACCTACATCAATTATACCTTAAAGTTTCAAATATCAGTATTTCAACAAATTAATGAGACTTGATTAGAATTATTCACTTGATATTAACTAATCTCATGTAAGCATATGGATTATGGAGTATTTTATGGTTCTATAGCTTGTGTACAATATGCATGTCAGAACATGAACATGAACAGGCTCTCCGTGTGGGACAGTTTAATTCTTGTTTTGACTTGTACCAAGCGTGAGGATAAGGCGCCCGGCTCACTCTCCTTCTAGATATCATAGACGGTGGTTTGCTCTCATTGCACTTGCACCTACTCTACCAGACGAATTCTACATTTTAATTATTGTAAGTAGGGCATATTGATTGTCTCAGTTACTTATATCATTGTATAAAACATTATGTTCTAAGAAATTATTATGTTATTTCTGTTACAGCATTTTTGATAAACAAATTGATATATTTTGAAACAACAATTGAATTATGAAACATTGAAATATTTTTCTATTTGTCAGATAGTGTGAAGAAGTCAAAATTGAAGACAAGAAGTCAGTTGTCAACCCACTTGAGCCTGCTAGTTGGTAAAGGGAAGGAGCTTCCTGTATCAGAACTTCCAACAGTGAGAGACATGCTAAGATTAGGGTTACTCCTTCGAGAAAAAAATGCAAAGGACAGAAGGAACTATACAGATAAAGAACTCATAAATGACATGATAGTCCCTCTTCTGCATCAATGGACAAAAGCTAATGCACTATTCAAACCACCTGTGATTAATCAGTGTCGAACTATTGAGCTAAAACTAACGAAATTATGGCACAAAGCAGTTGAAACATCACTTGGTAAAGGAAACTTGGCCAGGAAAAATGAATTTCTGCACACACTTGATACTCTGTTTGACATTTTGACCTGCAAGTGCTCCATACAATTATGTTCTGAATCCAACTGTTCTCACTCAGGTAAGAGAGAAAATAATTCCCACATTGATTGTGGTTGTCCTCGTGAAAAGAAGATCCCTGTTTTAGAGCTTGAATTTATAAAGGCACAGAGGACAAAGGCAGAAGGCCAAGGAAGTATGCAAATGGGTTCAATAGATTATTCAGAAACAAAGAAGCAGATTGCTAATGCCAAGAAGAGAGAACAAATCCGAGAGAGGGAACAAAAGAAGAAAATGAAGAGTGAAGAAGCCATCCAAAGAGAGGAAGAGCTGTGTCAAGATGTTTATCACTTCTTTGATAGTTCTTCTGATGAACAGGAAGCAACATCAGATGATAGTTCCAAAGAGCCATCTGAACCTTTACCAAAGAAAATGAAATACAACACAAGAAATATTTCATACATTGCTTTAGCTAGTATTCGGCACCATGCTGGACTTCGTGAGGCTGCAGAAATTGCAACTGCCGCTTGGATAGATGCAGGCCTCATCAGCCGAGAGGATGTATCTTTGGTGATAGATCATAATAAAATTAGAAGAGCACAAGAAAAAATAATGAAGGAAATATCTGATCAGCATGAAAAAGATTTAAGCGAGGGAGGGCTCTCCTGTCTTTTGTTTGATGGAAGAATAGATGACACAAAAGTTTTGCTAGAAGTAGAGGGAGTGAACAGAAAGTTTCCAGGTCTCATCAAAGAAGAACACTACTCTGTCTGTTCTGAGCCTGGTGGTCGGTTTTTGTTTCACTTTGCTCCCGAAACTGAAGTAGAAGGGAAGAAACATGCAGAGGTCATTGCTGATCATATTTTATGTTGGGTTCAGGAGAGAGGACTTGGCAGTTCACTGCAGGCTGTTGGTGGAGATTCAACTGCAGTGAACACCGGATGGCAGGGGGGTGTAATGACGCATTTAGAGAAAAAACTAGGAAGAAGACTTGTTTGGATTGTATGTGATTTACATACAGGCGAGCTACCTCTTCGTCATCTCATCCAGGAACTTGATGGTCCTACAAAGAGCAACAACAAGTGGTCAGGTCCCCTTGGCATCATGCTGGATGAAGCAACACAACTAGAAATAAATACAACCTTTCCAAAGGTCGAAGTTGGCCCTCCCCTTCCGGCGTTGTCTGAAGGAGTCATCAAAGATCTCAGCACAGATCAATCCTATGCTTATCGTATTGCCCAAGCAAAAAGATCAGGAGAAGTGCCTCGGTCATTGGCTCTCTTGGAGATTGGACCTGTCAGTCACAGCCGTTGGTTAACTACAGCTCTTCGTTTCTGCAGGATTTGGATTTCCAAACACGAATTGAAGGGCACAGTGCTGAAGAATTTGAGGTTAATTGTTGAATTTATTATTGGAGTTTATCTTCCCCAGTGGTTTAGTGTGAAACTTAATCCTATGTGGGTGGATGGGCCCAATCACCTTTTGTTTCAATTGCAGCTAGTAAGAACACAGAGGAAGGTAGTGAGGGACATCGTGTTACCTGTGGCAAGAAGGTCCGCTTGGTATGCTCGATCAGAAGCAGTTTTGCAAGCAATGCTTTGCAGTCAATGTACCAATCTCCGAACCGAGGCTGTAGAAGTCATTCTAAAGATTAGAGGAACGCTAATAGATGACGACCAGTTGGGAGACTGTTCGTTTCATTCAAGAAAAGTTCCCCCAATAAACGTCAATGCCACCAAATTGTCAGAATTGGTTGACTTGAGTTTGGAAGTCTTAGAGCCACCATTGACAACAAGTCTAACTAGCCAAGAATTGAGAAACCTTAAAGAGACTCCAATGCAGGTGCCGAAATGGCCTTCCCACACTCAAAGTGTGGAGAGATGTGTGAAAATGGTCACAGAAGCAGCGGGTCATGTTTACAGCCACGAGAGGCGAGAAGGTTACATCAAAGCACAAATAGCAAGCAGACTACTGATGACAAGAAACCAAAGCAAAGAGAGTATGAAGGCATTGGTTACTTTCAAATAGACTACGGATAATAAAATATAATAATTTGAAACTTGAAACAGTAACATGTGTGCAAACGCTGGTTATGTTATAAATTCACAAATATGTACATTTAAAAATCCATTTGATGTAGGTAGGACTTATTATAAAAAAAAATTTATGCCAGAATATTGTTTTGCATGCTTAAAGACTACAATAAATTGCTACCAAATTACTCGATTTTCAATTTAGCCAGTTCACCCCCTAAATTGACACACCCTACTGTGTAACCTGTGGGGCTCCCCAGGGGTCAGTACTGGACCCACTCTTGTTCATAATCTACATAAACGATCTAGATACTGGGATCAGCAGTGACATAAGCAAGTTTGCGGATGACACCAAAATAGGGAGGCAGATTAATTCAGAGCAGGATGTAAATGCACTACAGGAGGATTTAAATAAACTGCAGGAGTGGTCAGAAAAATGGCAAATGAAATTCAACACCAGCAAGTGCAGCCTCCTTAATATTGGACGAAGAAGTACTGTCAATGTATACATCCTTAACAACATCAACCAAGAGTAGTCGACTTGTGAAAGAGACTTAGGAGTACTTGCAAGCCCGGACCTACGGCCTAGAAAACAGTGCGTTAATGTTCGAAATAAGGCAAACAGAGTATTACGTTTAATATCTAGAAGTGTAAGTAATAAGAGTGCAGAGGTCTTATTGCAACTATATCTTGCGCTTGTCAGGCCGCACCTCGATTATACGGTTCAGTTCTGGTGCCTTTATTATAGAATGAATATCAATTCACTGGAGTCCATGCAGCGCAGAATGACGAAAATGATTCCGGGACTTAGAAACCCTCCATATCAAGATAGGTTAAAGAAATTAAACTTGCATTCCCTAGAAAGACGAAGAATGCGGGGAGATATGATAGAAGTATGTAAGTGGGTGAACGGAATCTATAAAGAAGATATAGATAAAGTTCTTATTTTATCCGAGCAGGATAGAACTCGTAGCAACGGATATAAGTCGGATAAGTTTAGGTTTAGGAGGGAGATAGGAAGGAACTGGTTTACAAATAGGGTGGTGGACGAGTGGAGCAAGCTTAGCAACTTTGTAGCAATAGGTGGAACGCTGGAAATTTTTAAAAGGAGGCTAGATAGATTCACGGATGATAGAGAGTGGTAGTAACTCTCGACAGGAGTTGCCATACACAGGCCAACCGGCCTATTGCAGACTCTCTATTTTCTTATGTTCTATCTACCACTGACAAACTGAGAAGTCCATCTACTCCCAAAGCCAAACAGTGACCGATATAGCTCCATACTCCAGGGAACTACCAACCTAAAACTAATATTAATGAACTTCCACATTAAACTGCAAAAATACCTACATACATACAGACAAATATTTTATATGTCAAATACCAGCCCTGCTCACACATCATTATACGAAATACTATTTACATAACTTGGGGTAACATGCCTAAAATAATATTTCATTATGCACAGCGCAACGCACCAATGTACATTACGCCATGCATAACACCCCCCTCCTTAAAATAAAACCCGGAGGGTCTTACATTGGCAACACAGTTAGCAAATCTAACTAATATGGCCTAGACAGAGTGTCAGCAATAATGTTATCCTTACACCTTCATATGTCATATTTCAATATCACAATACACCATTTTATCAGGTCTAACACAATAGGGTTTCAACAGATTCACATATACTAGTCTTTCAGTTTTTATACGTTCAGGCGTGGCTATAACATAGTTAACATCTCCTACCTTATTCATAACTTCAAAGGGACCCTGATACTTAGCTTGTAGGGGAAACTTCCGAATGGGCAATAAGGAAATCACATTATCCCTAACAATAAATTTTCTACCTTCTGCAGTTTCATCTTCTTCTGCCGATTCTCATGCAATAATTTCAAGGGATCAAGGATATTCAGGCGAAATATCAGTTCACTAGGTGAGAATCCCAAACTAAACTGTGTAGTAAATCTGAAAACATACAACAGATGTAATATAAACCAACATATACTATAATATAAACCAAGTGCACGCACAGGTATAACTTCCGGATATATAGTGGACGCACACATCACCGGTAAAAAATATTCATTATCACACACAGTTTTAGGAAAAGGGTCCACACAATCAATGATTACTTTTGCAAATGGCTCATCAACAATATGTATTGGTTTTAAAGGTGCAGGTGAAAATGCTTGATTGGGCTTTCCAGCTAACTGGCATACATGACATATACGGCAAAAATCGGCTATGCCTGATGAAACACTAGATTCGTAATGGCTCTCTGGTTCTTATACGGCCCTAGCAAATAATGGAACCAACGACTGGTCAGACTCTTGCGCAGAAATCAAAATCTCTCTTGTGACAGGAAGGTTACTGAAATCAACATTCACATGATCCTTAGACTCTGCCTTTACATCACTTGACACATCACTAACAGGTTGATCTACTAGACCTGCATCTAACTTAACTGACTTTACATCAAACAGTCCATTCAAATCATAATCAGGCAAAACATCACACTGATCACTCACATCTGTCCCATACTTCACCATTTTAGCTTGACTAAGGATTACAGCACCTGAAGGGAATAACCCAACACACTTACTCACAAGGTCTGCAGCAGGGTTATTACTTAAAGGTGTAGAGCACACAACTGGATCCGGAACAACAAGGCTACCAGCTATATCATTTCCCAAGAGGAACGTTACTCCTTCCACTGGCAAACCCTTCTGAACCCCTACTGTAACTGGCTGAGACAAAAGGTCCGTCCGAAGATACACTTTACACAATGGAACGCAAGTGGTTCCACTAACGCCCCGCAACACAACATGCTCACCAGTATAAGCCTCTTCCACAGATGGAAGAGGACTTTTCAAGAGAATACTAAGTGAAGTACCAGTATCCCTCAAAATACTCACATGGACAGCAGTACTACCCTCGGACACGGACACAAAACCAGGAAACTGAAAGGATTGGAACAAATCCTTAGGATGCACACAAACTGGGTCAGAAACCGCAGCAACATCATCTGCTGAGACAAACGCAAAATTAGCAACAGACGTTTCATGAGACTCCTTAGCTTTGAGCTTATGACATTGGGCAATATAGTGACCAGGCTTTCTACAATAAAAACACACAGAAGTCATAACCCCGCTAAATGCATTACCACCATCACCATCAGAACCTCCGCCAACATTCTCAAAGGAGAGTTTATTACCTATGTTACCAAACGAGTGCTTACCACCTTGAGCTGGAGTCACGGCTTGTCCTGGAACCTCATTAATTTTATGCCTATGAATAAGACTGAAATAAGGAAGTTCAAAAGATAAAATGGACTTTATTTTTATCTTAAAAACTTTCTTCTGTTGATGCTATATTATTCACTGGGTAAACACACACAAAAAAAAAAAAACAGCACTAAGGCGGCTATAAAATAATCCTGATCACCTTAGGTTTCTTATTTGGTCCCGCCACTGTTGACTGCTCCCGTGTCAGGACGTCTCGACGCCGCAATCTGGAGGGACACAGGTATGTACATAACTGATATCTGCACTAATTACGAGAATATTTAATATAAACAATAAAATGCATCCCAAGTTTCAGGTTTAGAAAATTTGTTAATCTCAGGTAATAGAATAAACTGGCTGATAGATAAATTAGATACATAAGTATTATACTAAGGCGTCGTCGGTAACACCAATAGCGTACACAGGAAACTCAACTGGACCATTAAATTTTAAGATCAATTTAACAAAATACTTTCGAAGGGCATGGCAGGCAGTTTATTATCAAATATCATTTCAAGTTATTCACAAGTATTTTGGTACAGAGGAGTGGGGTAATTCCAAGCCAACAGCTTCAGTAAGGTAACACCAGCCTCTCCACTCTACATAAGGCGACACTTGTAGCCACATTTGAGGCCCTCACTTTCACTATGGCTACATAATTGCATGACTGATGGAAAAAGACACAAATGAATAAACTAATTCAAAGAAAAATCTTGTCAAACAAAGAAATTACAACGAGTAGAAAACGAGATTTCATGAATACTATTATCATTGCCGGTGTTTATCTGTGAATACTCCAAGTAAACAATTTATTCTGCTTATCTTACTTAATAACTGGAGCTTCACTGACTGGCCAGGTAATATTCATGCAGTCAGCTATCACCTGAGGGAGGTATAAAAGCTCTCACATATACACTTGTTCATCCAGTCAACATCTGATCTTGATCCGTCTAACATCAGCATGGTAAAACTTATAATGTCTTAAGTAACTTGCCATCGTCGTCTTAAAGTGACTTCTTTACTTAATGATGATGCTACTACTACTACTACTGCTACTACTACAACTACTACTTTTTTTTTTCACAGACAAGGACATTTACTTATTGTCACGAACTACACACATACTGTAACTCATATACAACTAAATACATAATGTAAGTTAGGATATGTAGGTCACTTACTACTACTACTACTTTTTTTTTTTTTTTTTTTTTTAAACGTGGCCTCCAGCCTCCCCCAATAGCCACACCTTCGACACCATTTATTTACCTTAATATTAAATATCCTAATACATAAGAAGCTATCCTATCTGTGTTAAATTAGTTGAGCCGCAGATCTATGCGGCATTCAGTGACTGTAGCCTCATAGTCAATATCTGCAGCAGTTGTCGGAGTAGGGGCAGAAGCTCTCGTTCCCCTGAGGCAGAGCAAAGCCGACCGAAGGAGAGAGAAGGACAGTCGACATCTCATCCAGGCTGTAACATAACTTCTGGGCTGCTGCTTCTGTTCGGAGATCAGCTCCGCGAGTCTGGCGTAGAAACATCTTGCACTTGGGCCCATCCCAAAAGAGGTTGTGAACACTAGAGGAGTGAAGCTTCCTTGATCAACATTTTGTATTCTCTTCCCATATGCCCTTCTCTTGTCGTTCTCGTTCCTCCTATGGGCAGCATCAAGAGCTAGGTTACGGTGACATGAGGCCATGGGATCAAAAATCCTGATGTCGAAGAAAGCTCGCTGTCCTCGGGTCCAGAATCCTCGAGCACTGACGTCCACACGGGCTTCGTTAGAAGTGTTTGAAGTCCTATGTTGGAAGATCTCGCCATCCAGTGGAAGGAGGGTCGGTTCTACCATGACGTCCCGGCAGATTTCCTTCAACATATTTGCTGTGAGATCCCTTACCTCGTCATGCCTCATGCATATGAAGCCCCCCTTCTTGCAGACCATGGCGTGATCGCCATCATAGGGAGAGCCACACACGCATTGGGAGGGCAAACCATCTACTGGCCAACCGTACCTTAGATCAATGGCATCTGTAAATTCTTGTTTGTTAATGCTGAAACCATTTGCCCTTATCGGTAACGTAGTTAACCAGTTCGAGGCGCCCACCTCCTGCGCTATAGCTACTTTTTTTGTCAAATTTTCTGGAACCTGCAGCAATAGTTGCTGCAACATGTCATTTTGGCAGTGCTGCCGATCTGTTGTAATGGACCTACGGATCTTATTAAATTCGCTGGTGTCCACTTCCCCTGTTGCATTCTGGGCTATTATGTGGCCAGTGAGGGCTGCCGTGAGCTTAAGTGAATTTTGATGTTCAGAGTCAGCAATCTCCTCTGGATTAGTTAGTCCCATCCCTCCCAGTCTTGGTGGAAGTGCAAGAAGCGTTCTCTCTGCTGGGGTTAAGTCAGGATGTTTCACTAGTTTGGGAATGAACTTGACACTGATTGCTTCTTCCAAAGGGTGGAGGAGGGGTCCGATCTCAGGGATGGTACGCATCAGGTAGTTCCAACGATGCTTGACTCCATGGGTGAATGCTGCAAAGGCCGCATGTGGCTCTGTGTTAGCAATCTCCGATAGAGCTTGGATTTCGCTAACCCACTCATTCACCTTTCCCGCTACGTACTGGGTCTTGAAGTCCGTAGTGCCAATTACTGCGCCTAGATGTCTTTGGCCGTCCTTAGTTATTTTGACCTCACTTTCGCCGAAAACCTCCAAAGCCCGATCATAATGATCTGGCTTCACGATGAGAAAGGATTTGCTGGCGTTTGGGTGGTACCCTATTTGTGGACCTCGCGATGTTACCAGGTCCCACCACTTTTTGATGTCCTCCACTTTTCCTGCTCCTGTGAGGTCATCAGCATATGCCACTTGTTTGACCCCAGTTGTTTCAAACTTTATTTCTTGTTGGAGCACTGATAGGCCTATTGCATACATTGCCATTGCAACGGGGTCCCCCTGTGTTGTTCCCTCAGTCGACTGTAGGATGGTATCACCTCATAGAGCCTTGTTGTTTACTATGTAGAGGTCTGATGGATTCCTATACGAATTTTCAACATACATGGCAAAGCTAGGACACTTGATCTTGATGTTGTGCAGTGCAGCCTTGCGGTTAAGTATGTTGAATGCGTTTGAAGCATCCACCAGGAGAACGGCCTCGCAATCACGCTGCTCAAATATCAATCTCATGGCGTGAATGGCCGCCTCCCCACCAGCCTGGTGGCCAGCACACACTTGTAGGTTCCCTGCTGCTGCCCTGACATCGTCCTTTACCACCTCCATTATGCACTTTCCGATAATCCGCCTCAGCACTTCCCCCACCCCTATAGGTCTACATCCTGGTTTCTTTTCCAGAGGAATAAGGCGGCAGGCCGTCAGGGCCTGGCGGTGATGGCAGCAAGAGGATGCAAGCTTTCTTGCAAGGGCGGCAATGGCAGTGCAGAGATCGCTTGCTACAGGGCCAAACTTGTTTGTGCTGAGGATGACTCTCCAACCGTTTGCATCCAGACCTGAAGGGCCGGCTCCTCCTCGAGTCTTCAGTGCCTTTTTCCACACCATCTCTCCTGTTATTTTCTAGAACAGGACAGCATTTGGTGGGATATAGTCACCATGGAGCCTGATGCCTTCAACTTCACTTGCAGGGGGATGTTTCTCTTTCAATAGTTTTAATGTCTCTCTGTTTATTGGCATCACCCCACCGGAAGATTCCTGAGTGAGAGATCTTACCGCAAGAGACACTTTTCCCACACGCATTTTGTTTCCAAATTTTCTTGCCACGTCATCGGTGTTTTGCTTTCCGTCACCCGTAGATTTTAGTCTCTCATGCAGTGTTCTTGCTTCACATAGGAGATCATCTAGGGCCCCAGTCCGCCACATTGTCAATCTTCTCTTCATTGCTGCCACATTTTCTTTGTGCTTAGCCTTTGTGTGTGTCCTCTGACAAAATAGATGTGGTATTATTGCCAGTATTTGAAGAGCTTGGGGGGCGAGGAAGCGGTCCTGAGTGTAATCAGTCATGAAGTAAGTCATCTCCCGAATCATTTCTTTGGTGGCCGCACACTTGGGTGGTTCAAATAAGTTAGCGGGCGACCACTTGACAATTTCTGAGTAGGTTTCTTTGACCCATACGCCTGCATTTACCATCGACATGCCTTTCCACTGAGGCGGCTGTCTCTCATTCTCCTCCTGGACACCTGCTACTGTGGGAGCAGCATTTATTAGTACTACATTTTCGGGTTGAGTAGACTCACTGCTATCATTTCGGATATCATCGGGTGGTTGGGTCCCGGCGATATCCACTGTGGCCGCCTGTGTCGGCTCCCTGCCACGTGGGTTCCTACACTGGTCTAGCTTCCTGCAATCCACACATGATCTGTTGTTTCTCGCACAAAAACAATTTGTGCAGTTTTGGTTCGGGCTAGCACAGACGCAGCAAAGACTGTTGCCAGGCATAGTGACCAGCACCTTGGGCGACAGATATTTCCGCCTCCGACCTCTGCTATTGGGCCCATACGGACGAAGAAACTAGATCTTATGCGTATGAGGCACAGAGGTGACGGCCTGGCCTGCCGTGTCCGAGTAGTAAGGGCATACGCGCGCGTGTGGTTGTGTCGGGCACCCCCCATGTGGGCGATAATCCACACATGAGAATAATCCACCGGGAGCAAGAATTGTCACACCTAACACTTGATTATGTCACTTTGGTAGAGATAGCCACCATTTCTATGGTCTCGCTGATGTGACATTAGTTATATATACTCACTTGGTCAGCCGACACTACATGGAGTGGCCGTTACTTGAGGCGACCGAAAGCGCGAGGCACTTGGCCCCATAGGGGCGAGAGTCGCGATGCCACCCTTGCTAGGGTAGGCCTATCGACACACTGGCACTGACACTTGGCAACTCCAGCCACCCACCATTCAAACACTCACAGGCTTACTTGAAGATCGCCGGTGAACACGAGCAATATTTGCGTTTAATGTCGTAAGGAATGAGAAGAGCCGTCGGCGATGATGCTCAAGGTGACAACCAACGTTCATCGACACACTGTGAAATTCTCGCTCCCACAAACTGAGTATATCCCCACCAATAACACTTTAAATCAGGGAAGGCACCCCAACACACCCACGCCGCCCGGGCCTACTACTGCTACTACTACTACTACTTTTTTTTTTTTTTTTTTTTTTTTTAAAGTGGCCTCCAGCCTCCCCCAATAGCCACACCCTCGCCACCATTTATTTACCTTAATACTAAATATCCTAATACATAAGAAGCTATCCTATCTGTGTTAAATTAGTTGAGCCGCAGATCTATGCAGCATTAAGTGACTGTTGCCTCATAGTTAATATCTGCAACTGTTGTCGGCTTTGGGGAGGATGCTCTCATTCCCCTGAGGCAGAGCAAAGTCGACCTAAGGAGAGAGAAGGACAGTTGACATCTCATCCAGGCTGTAACATAACTTATGGTCTACTGCTTCTGTTCGGATAGCACCTAGTCAAGTCTGGCGTAGAAGCATATTGCACTTGGTCCCATCCCACCAGAGGTTGTGAACACTAACTGAGTAGAGGAGTGAAGCTGCCTTGATCATCGTTCTGAATTCTCTCCCCATATGCCCTTATCTTGTCGTTCTCGTTCCTCCTGTGTGCAGCATCGTGAGCTAAGTTACGGTGACATGTGGCCATTGGAACAAAAATCCTGATGTCGAAGAAGGCTCGCTGTCCTAGAGTCCAGAATCCTCGAGCACTGACGCCAACACGGGCTTCATTGGATGTGTTTGAAGTTCTATGTTGGAAATTCTCACCGCCCAATGGAAGGAGGGTCGATTCTACCCTGATATCACGGCATGAAGATTTCCTTCAACATATTTGCTGTGAGATCCCTTACTTCGTCAAACCTCATGCATATGAAGTTCCCTTTCTTGCACACCATGGCGTGATCGACGTCATAGGAAGAGCCACACACGCATTGGGAGGGCAAACCTTCTACTGGCCTATCGTCTTCAGAGCATTGGCATCTGGAAATTCTTGTTTACTGAGACTGAAACCATTTGCCCTTATCAGTAACGTAGTTAACCAGTTCGAGGCGCCCACCTCCTGCGCTACAGCTACTTTTGTTTTCAATTTTTTTGGTACTTGCAGCAACAGTTGCTGCAACTTATCACTTTTGACGTGCTGTCGTTCTATCGTAAAGGACTTTCGAATCTTGTTTGCTTCACTGTTATCTACCTCCCCTGTTGCGTTCTGAGTTATTTTGTGGTCCGTGAGGGCTGCCGTAAGCTTAACTGAGTTTTGATGTCGGTGGCAGCAATCTCCTCTGGATTGGTCAATCCAATTCCTCCCAGTCTCGGTGGTAGTGCAAGGAGTGATCTTTCTGCTGGGGTTAAGTGTTGGTGTTTCATTAATTTGGGAATGAAATTGACATTGATAGTATCTTCCATGGGTGAATGCCGCAAACGCCGCATATGGCTCTGTGTTAGCAATCTCAGACAGAGCATGGATTACCCAAACCCACTCATTCACCTTTCCCGTTACGTACTCGGTATTGAAGTCCGTCGTCCCGATTACTGCGCCAAGGTGTCTTTGGCCATACTTTGATATTTTGACCTCACTTCCACCGAACACCTCCATTGCCCGTTCATAATATTCTGGCTTCACAATGAGGAAGGACTTTTTGGCGTTTGGGTGGTACCCTATTTGTGGGCCTCGTGATGTTTCAAGGTCCCAGCACTTTTTGATGTCCTCCACTTTTCCTGCTCCTGTAAGGTCATCAGCGTACCCTACTTGCTAGACCTCAGTTGTTTCAAATTTTATTGTCTGTTGGAGCACATTGCCATTCTAACCAGGTCCTCCTGCGTTGTTCCTTTAGTTGACTGTATGATGGTACCACCTCTTAGAGCCTCAATGTTTACTGTACAGAGGTCTGATGGATTCCTATAGGAGATTTCAGCATACATTGCAAGGCTTAGACACTTGATCTTGATGCTGTGCAGTGTGGCCTTGCGGTTAAGTATGTTGAATGCGTTTGAAGCGTCCACCAGGAGAACGGCCTCTCAATCACGCTGCTCTAATATCGTTTTCATGGCGTGAATGGGAGCTTCCCCTCCAGCCTGGTGGCCAGCACAAACTTGCAGGTTCCCTGCTGCTTCCCTGAAATCATCCTTTACCACCTCCATTATGCATTTTCCGATTATCCGCCTCAGCACTTCCCCCACCCCTATAGGCCTACATCCTGGATTCTTATCCAGGGGAATGAGGCGGCAAGCCGTCAGAGCATGGAGGTGTTGGCAGCACGAGGATGCCAGCTTTCTTGCAAAGACGGGAATGGCAGTGCAGAAATCACTAGATACGGGGCCAAACTTGTTAGTTCTCAGGATGACCCTAAAACCGTTTGCATCTAGACCTGAAAGTCCTTCACCTTCTCGAGTCTTCAGTGCCTTTTTCCACACCATTCCTCCTGTTATTTTCTCGAACAGGACAGCAATTGGTGGGATATAGTCACCCTGGAACTTGATGACTTCGTCTTCACTTGCAGGGGGATGTTTTTCTTTCAGTTGTGTTAATGTCTCTCTATTAATTGGCAGAACCCCACTGGAGGATTCCTCTGTGAGAGATCTTTCCGCCAAAGACTCTTTTCCGACACGCATTTTGTTTCCAAACATTCTTGTATCATCATCGGTATTTTTCTTTCCGTCTCCTGTGAATTTTAGTCTCTCTTGCAGTGTCCTTGCTTCACATAGGAGATAATCAAGGGCCTCATGCTGCCACATTGTCAATCTTCTCTTTATTGCTGCCGCATTTTCTTTGTGCTTAGTCTTTGTGTGTGTCCTCTGACAGAATAGATGTGGTATTATTGTCAGTTTTTGAAGAGCTAAAGGGGCAAGGAAGCAGTCCTGAGTGTACCCAGCTATGAGGCGAATTATCTCCCGAATCATTTCTTTGGTGGCCGCACACTTGGGTGGTTCAAACAGGTTAGCTGAGGACCACCTGAGAATTTCTGAGTAAGTTTCTTTAACCCGTATGTCCGCATTTTCCATCGACATACCATTCCACTGTGGTGGCTCTCTCTCATTCACCTCGTGGACATCTGCTACTATTGGAGCAGCGTTTATTAGTACTACATTTTCAGGTTGAGTAGTCTCACTGCTATCATTTAGGATATCATAGGGCGGTTGGGTCCCGGCGATATCCACCGTGGCCTCCTGTGTCGGATCCCTGCCATGTGGGTTCCGACAATTGTTTCCCATTCTGCAAACAACACATGGTCGGTTGTTTCTCGCACAATCACGGCTAGTGCAATTTTGGTTCTGGCTAGCAAAAACACAACAATGTCTGTTAACAGGCATAGTGTTCCGCACCCTGGGCGACAGTTACGTCCGCCTTCGACATCTGCTTTGGTCCCATACAGAAGGATAAACTAGTTCTTATGATGAAAGGGCGGAGAGGTAACAGGCCGGACTGCTGTGTCTGGCTAGTAGGGGCACTACCTTCTTAATACCAACATAATTATCACTGAGTTTATTTCTTGTGAATCTTCTACCATACTAGACATTTTCTTAAGAAAAGAAAAATTAAATAAAACTCCATGTAAAGCCGACGTTAATCCTGCTTACCGACAAATGTATTGCCTGAAATAAAGCTGAAACTAAGTATTGAGTGTATACTTAAATCTTAATAAAGCATTTAAATATATTTTTAAGTCTTTTTTCTATTTAGCTGTTGCCTTTTGCATTTGGAAAAATCTTGGATTAATATTATTATTATTGTTATTATTATTATTATTATTATTATTATTATCATTAATATTATTATTATTTTTATTATTATTATTATTATTATTATTTTTATTATTATTATTATTATTATTATTATTATTATTATTATTATTATTATTATTTTTTTTTTTTTTATTATTATTGTTCGTAGTAGTGGTGGTAGTAGTAGTAGTAGTAGTAGTAGTAGTAGTAGGGTGGCTTCATATGCATGAGGCATGACGAAGTAAGGGATCTCACAGCAAATATATTGAAGGAAATCTGCCGTGATATCAGGGTAGAACCGACTCTCCTTCCATTGGATAGTGAGAATTTCCAATATAGGTCTTCAAACACATCCAACGAAGCCCGTGTTGACGTCAGTGCTCGAGGATTCTGGACTCTAGGACAGCGAGCCTTCTTCGACATCAGAATTGTTTATCCCATGGCCTCATGTCACCGTGACTTAGCTCTCGATGCTGCACACAGGAGGAACGAGAACTACAAGATAAGGGCATACGGGGAGATAATTCAGAATGTTGATCAAGGCAGTTTCACTCCTCTAGTGTTCACAACCTCTGGTGGGATGGGATCAAGTGCAAGATGCTTCTACGCCAGACTCGCGGAGGTGCTACCCGAACAGAAGCAGCAGCCTAGAAGTTATGTTACAGCCTGGATGAGATGTCGACTGTTCTTCTCTCTCCTTAGGTCTGCTTTGCTCTGCCTCAGGCGAACGAGAGCATCGGCCCCAAAGCCGACAACAGTTGCAGATATTGACTATGAGGCAACAGTCACTGAATGCCGCATAGATCTGCGGCTCAACTAACTCAACCCAGCTAGAGTAGCTACTTATGTATTAGGATATTTAATTTTAAGGTAATACAATGGCGGCGAAGGTGTGGCTATTGGGGGAGGCTGGAGGCTACGTTTTAAAAATATAAGTGGTAGTAGTAGTAGTAGTAGTAGTAAAGCTTTTACTAAATATAAAATAGGCGTATAATATAAAATTGTTCATCGTCTGAACATCTTTACAAACTATGACATATAACCTTCATTCTCGGTTGCAACAGATCCGAATGAAGGTCTTTCCTGAAAGGATAAGTGAATAGTTCACAGAAATTATCCCCTTACGTTACTAGAAGGTTAACTACCAAACCTACACTAAGGCAACTATGGTCAATATTTTATCACATTATCATGTTTATTGAGTTTGATTAAGACACTCCTCTGGTGTCCGGATGACCGCACGCCTCAATAGAAAGGGACAATAGGAGGTGATATTGATACTCTTATTCATTGATGATAACTTTGACGCTAATACTGATTAACAATACGCTAATAATGATGTTAACATTGATGCTAATTCTTATGCTAACATTAACTCCAAAATTAGCTAACATTGACGATAACATTAACGATAACATTGACACTAACATTGATGGTAATATTTGCTCAAACATTTGGGATACGCCATGCAAACACATCCTAAGGCTCAGGTTATGAGAGGAATATCATATCAACAATATGAAGTAAATGACTGAAAGATGACCCGTGACCATTACTAAATCCTGGTGTCAATATAGGCATACCACCTTTAAGGTTTAATTGCATAATTAACGAATTCCACTTCATTCAAGGGAAACTATATAAAGCAAGTATGCGAAAGGAGCGTAATAATGGAGACTAGGGGTGGTTTTTTTCAATCTTTCAGGCTGCACAATTGGTTGAATCAAATGAACATAACGATATTTAAAAAAAATTGCATTTAACAAATGTTGTCAGAATTTGATGTTGCACAACAGGAATCCATACCGTCAAAGAGCAGAACACCATAAAATTTAATCCTACACAGTATTCATTTAAGTTGAAAGTCCAAAACATATGCAGTTGGTAGGTACATCAAATAACGTATTGTTTATCTAACGAACATGATAATTGGAGCTTAACTAATTGATGAGGAAACAGTCATGCAGTCAGCTATCACCTGAGGGAGGTATAAAAGCTGTCAGCTATACACCTCTTCATCCAGTCAACAACTGAACTTGATCCTCCCAACATCAGTATGGTAAGACATAATTTATTAAGTAATTTACAGCAGTTGCTGATACAGGTGAATGCATAGTTCAGGACAGATTTAAAAATGATATTATGAACAAATGGTGTACAGGTTCATTATAGTAAAGTCTGTACTGAAGAAAACTGTATATGAAAGATTGTAAACAAATATCATGTTTTATGTACATAAATAAACAATACCCTTCTTCGTTTGGTAAAAGAAGTTATTTGTAATACTATTTAATTGATGAGAATAACTTACAAATAATATTTTATCTCTGACAATTTCAGAAGCTGTTCTTAGTGACCTTGGTGGTGGGGATCCTGGCTGTGACCAGTCTCGCCAAGCCAGATGGGCATGGAAGTGGCGGCGGTGGAGGAGGAGGGTATAGCGGTGGTGGTGGTGGTGATGGTAGTGGCCATGGAGGTGGTGGTGGAAATGGTTATAGTGGTGGTGGAGACGGTTTTGGTGGCTCCAAAAGTGGAAGCAGTGGGTATGGCAGCTCCAGCGGTGGTGGCGGAGGGTATGGTGGTTCCAGCAGCAGCGGTGGTGGGTATGGCGGCTACAGCGGCGGTGGTGGTGGGTATGGTGGCTCAAGCGGCGGCGGTAGCGGTGGTTATGGGGGTTCAAGTAGCGGCGGTGGCTACGGCGGTGGCGGCTCCGGAGGTGGCGGTTATAATGGTGGCGGTGGAGGTTACGGGAAATAAATGTAAACATAAAGAAATGAGACACACCAGTACTAAGTTTCCTGAACTCTTCTTCGTCAGTTTGTGTCTCGTGATTCTTGTGTATTAATAATAAAACATAAACGACTCTAAAAATAACTTTGATTTACACCAACTTCACTCTCCTGATATCGTTTACCACGAGTAATGCAAAAGCAAATAAACTGTAGCATTTGATGGTTAATTTTCCTAGGCAGGTAAGTGAAAGTTAGTTTCCATATAACTAATATTCTGTCTAAAATATATTTGGATTTTTTTATCAATCTAGTTTTTCACTGTTTGCAGCCTGTGATTTCTTTCTTCCAGATATGATAAGCTCAGTAACTTTGACCAAACAAAAGATAGTTACAAATATTAATTGCCAAAGTCCTTGTTGGCCAAATTTACGGATAGCAAAGAGAAATTCTTTGCAATTTTCAAGTTTTTAATAGTTGTTAGTTACTCACAATTCATTATAATAAATGAGTGAAAGGTAATACAAGTAGTAGTAACATCAGAGGCAAGGATACCAGATAGCGGAGCGGCAAAGTGTCAATTTTTGAAGGAATGTTGAAAATTGGCATGAGGATTCAACATGGGTTAATTATCAAGTCTTCCTGATTCTACATTAAAAATTCCAAGATGGCCACCAAAAGTGGATGTCACATTTTCCTTTTGGGCTTAAAATTTATTGTGTTCATCAATTCAGGTGATTTCAGTGTTTATTTCTGTGTTTTTGAGTACGTAGAACCTAAATTTTGTGTTGAAAAATGGAGAGCATTCAAAGGAAACATGCTTATAAAGAGTAAATGTCAATGTACTACCAGGGCACACTGGTGACAACACTGCTGTGAAACTCAAAATGGGGCTCAGTGTCAACTAAGTACGAAACTTATATTAAAGATAAATATATATATATATATATATATATATATATATATATATATATATATATATATATATATATATATATATATATATATATTTATATATATATATATAAATATATATATATACATATAAATATATATATACATATATATATATATATATATATATATATATATATATATATATATATATATATATATATATATATGTAATATCCAGAAATTTCAGAGTAATTTCAAACACCGGGCAACTGAGCTTTCAAGGTCGTCGGAGGGAAGAGAGCCCTCCCTGCACATAGGGAGAGGTTGTAGAACTAGGCCAAAGTGATATTAAATGTAATTTGCCGAATTAATAATGATGCGATTCATGAAGTTAAGGGACTATTATTGAATTTGAAATTATTATAGATCGTTTATCAGTCTGAATAATGTCACGGGTGTCCCAAGGAGTTATTAGTTAGGCGCCTTGGAGAGACGCAACGCTGGCTGGTCCTCAGTCACGTGAAAGCGATTGGACCTACAGGACATCCCTGCCCATCCGTCCACAGAAATAGTCACGTGGCCTAGTCACCTGTGTTGCACTATTGCAGTATAACAAGTAAGTCTCATTCGATCTCAGACAGGGTTAGATAGGGCAGTGGTAAAGTTAACAAGAGCTAACAGTGAGTTCATTTCAGGGTTTCCTTCAGAACCCACTTGACTGCGAGAGATTGACTGCCGTTTGAGACTGCCGTTGATGATTGAGGGTGGCGATTGTCGCCATTGGACCGATCAGTGTAGGCCTGTCACTGTATAGCGGGGAATCAAAGGCTCTCTTGAGGGAATCTAGCCGTCTGGGTGCCCAGCTGACGACGGGATGATCGTTGGGTCATCAGCTCTCCTCTACCTCGGCTCACAACACCACATGTCTCGAGCAGCTTAGTGAAACCCTCTTGCTACGGGAAGCTAAAGCTTCTCTCAACTGTACAAGGTCTGATTGGGTTACTCCCTTCCGTTTCATGGATGTACTGGGGGTAAAGTGAGGCCAACTGAGTGATACAGGGCCGCACACTGGTGCCAAGAGTCAGTGGAGTTAGAGGTACACTTTCCAAGGTTGAGAAAGGCCGATTTTGGTCTTAAACTACGGGTGCCTGTTGGTTGTGCCTTAAACGACTACGGAGTACAGGTGGAATCTGTGTGTGTGTTAGGTTAGGAAGCATGGTTCACGGGTATTGGTGGACCCAGTAACAAACCAATAATAGTGACAATATATTTGAGTGTAGTTAATACCATTTCTCAGTTACTGATATTATCTTGTCCCTGGTGAGCCCAGCCAGGGAGGGATTCACCACTGTGGAAGGTGTAAGACAGGACGGTCTTTGGTCTCGCCGACACTCACGTACGGAGGGCGAGCCCTGGTCCGCGGAACATGCCTTACAGTCATCTAAGGAGACGACAGCCCAAGCAGTGGACCGGCCTTCATCCCAGCCGGAGGGGGCCGACGGCAGACGAACAGATAATCGTCTGGAATATGTTGAAAATGATGATGTTGCAGAGAAGAAATACAGATGGAGCAGAAAAATTCATCTGGAATTTGAAAATGAAGATGTATAAAGAAACGCAGATGAGCAGAAAAATTCGTCTGGAATATGAAAATGATGATGTATAACAAAACGCAGATGAACAGAAAAATCATCTGGAATATTATAGAAACCAGGAGGAAGTGAGAAGAAGTCAGATGATGTGGTGACAAGACCTACAAAGTGCGGTATTGAAGAAAGAAAAACGAAGACAGAAGACGCCCTGTGCTGCTATCAGAAGAAAGTTGAAGATGACAAGGTGGATCATCAGGACCAACCGACTACCGCTGTTGTGCTGCCGGCATTCCCTATTTTCAGATACCAGCTGGATGGAGGACTTGAGCTATGCCGGACTTGAGCTATGTACTGATGTTGTTGATGTATAATAAAAAGATATCAATACCCTAATTTGTGAAGTAGGAACATTTTTTGTGTATTTTGAAGTAATTTTCTGATTTTTGTTGATGTTTACTACAAAGAATGTCTTCTTTTAGTCTCACTTTTTTCTATGAGTTCATTTGATCAATGTTTTGGACTATGAAACACGATGTTGTAGCCATATTACTGACTGAGATGAATTAATATTTTGACATGGGCTGATAAGGAGATGTAACACCTGTTGTTGTTTTGATTTGCAAGTTGTCTCGGATACAAATCTAGATATGAAGGATTTCTTCATCCTATGTTCACTGGCTATGTTTCCTTTTTCTCCTGGCATAGAAGCTTTGATCTTGGCGGGAGGTATAGTGAGCTTTGTCAGATCAAACTAGAGCCAGTAGAAAACCATACACCTATGAGATTGTTGTTTGTAAATGTGAGACTATGTTATTGCCCCAGGGATTATCTTTGATACCACACGTGATGTTGCTGTCTATATGTGACATCAGTCTCTGTGATGAAGCTTTGGTCTTGGCGGGAGGTGTAATGATTGATTGTCAGACCAAACCTTACAGCCCAGAATTATGCCGCATATAACAGCAAGTACACCACAGACCTCGTGTTACTACCACATTCCGGGTTGACATACCTCAGGTCGACCCAAGGGACTTGACCTCGCCCGCTAATGACGTGAGCCGGGTGACCTACAACAGCACCTAACCAAGACACCTGGGCAGAACCACACCTGCACACAGCTATCCAGATCAAACCAGTTTAGTGTTAATTGTTAGAGGTCAGAAGCCGGCTGGGCCGACCCCATATAAAGGCCCTACAGTCCCGTCCACGGGCATTATCATTATCATTCTGGTCATACTGATTCTCATTCTGGTTGCTGTCATCTCTGTCCCGTTCGGGTTGTCACTCGGTTCACTAAGCAGTGTCACGCACGTCCCCTCCCCAGGTCGGGAGGGAGACTTCCCGACCAGACCACGGCATCGCCAGCTGAGCAGATTCTCCCATAGGAGGCAGCCCAGCCAGCACTCACTGGGCCTACGTCAGGGTACACGTGAGTCTTGTCAGAACGTCCTAGGGTGAGTTAACTACTGTGGGAAGTGTATTCATTCAGGTGTGTCCGAGAGTCAGTGTCAAGTAACGTAAAACATAATGTGTTAGTGCCCCGATATAATAGTGATATTAATGTGTCCATGTCATTGAGTGAATTAATAAATAGTTGTATCGAAGAGGTGTTTAACAAGTTGCCCCTTTAAGAAGTGATATGTGTATTGACATACGAGATAAGATAAGCGTATTGACGCTGAGTAAATAACATCCAGGCCACGCGACCAAGTTTCCTATCTTTACATTCCTACTCTCTAATTTTCTTAATATATATATATATATATACTTCATTTTTAGTCCATATAACACGCGGACTTTGAACATATAATCAACGACCTCACCAGCAAGGAATCGAACCCTCGACCTACTGGGTGTGACTAGGGAACGCTTACTGGCTAGGCCACAAGGACACTAAAAGCAGTTCTAGACTCTGTTATATTTCACACAAAGCCTCTTCATCGAGCTGATGGCACCATCAGCTCGATGAACAGGCTTTGTGTGAAATATAACAGAGTCTAGAACTGCTTTTAGTGTCCTTGTGGCCTAGCCGGTAAGTGTTCCCTAGTCACACCCAGTAGGTCGAGGGTTCGATTCCTTGCTGGTGAGGTCGTTGATTTTACATATATATATATATATATTTATATATATATATATATATATACATATACATATATATATTTATATTTATATATATATATATATTTATTTATTTATTTATTTTTTTTTTTTCTCTTGGTATGTTTTATTTTCGCTATTCTCTTATTCTCCAATGATATCAGTTGACAATAATATTAAACTGGGGTCTTCCCGGACGGGCCCACTGGTCGGGAAGGTTGTAGACCCATGGGCAGACCTGACAATCAAGAAACTACTGAGGCCTCAAATGACGTCACCGCAGTTGCTGGAGGATCGATTTTTTTTTTCACACTTCATGTTTCCAATATTTGTGGCCGATTATCCATTTTCACTTGTGTGGAGCACCATTTATTAACCTCTTCCCCAATCTCTTATTACTATCTGAACTTCAATTGACCAAAGCAGCTTCACACAAACATTTCCAAGTCTCCAACTACAACCTTTATACCTATTTCCGTTCTAAAGGAGGTGTGTGTGCCTACTGCAACACACACACACACTTTGTAAATTAGACGATCTCCCACCAATTACATTTCAGGAAGGTATCATCCTCCCAAATTCTGAAATAAATATGTTAGGCCTCACCATTTCCTCCGATATGTCCTGGAAATCACACACCCTTAGTATAACTAAAGCTGCCTCCCGAAAGTTGGGAATGCTGTACAGTTGCTCCAAGTACATAAGAACATAAGAACATAAGAATGGAGGAAACTGCAGCTGGCCTATTGGCCCATACTGGGCAGTCCCGTTTACACCCAACCCCTAATGCTCATATGAGCATCCAACCTATGTTTGAAGCAATTCAGCGTATTCGAGTTAATGATGATATTTGGTAACTTGTTCCATTCATCCACTACTCTGTTTCCAAACCAGTGTTTACCTATTTCACGCCTAAATCTAAATTTGTGTAATTTAAAACCATTGTTACGAGTTCGCTCCTGGTTGGATAATTTGAGTACCATTGTAATGTCCCCTTTGTTTAGCCCTGCCTTCCACTTATACACCTCTATCAGGTCGCCCCTCGCTCTACGTCTCTCGAGGGAGTGCAAATTAAGATGCTTTAACCTGTCTCTATACTCAAGGTTCCTAATGCCCAGGATTAGACTTGTCATTCTCCTCTGAATTCTTTCCAAGGATTCTATATCCATTCTGTAATACGGTGACCAGAACTGAACTGCGTAATCCAGATGTGGTCTCACAAGAGCAAGATACAGTTTTAGGATGACCTCGCTAGTCTTGTGACTAACACTCCTTTGTATGAACCCAAGTACTTTATTAGCCTTGTTACGAGCAAAAACACATTGTTTACTTGGCTTAAGGTTCCTACTTATCATTACTCCTAAATCTCTCTCGCAGTCGGATTTCTCTAAGGCATCGTTGTTCATCTGGTATCTGGTTTCCCTGTTTACATCTCCTATACTGAGTACTTTACATTTGTCGACATTGAATTTCATCTGCCATTTTTCAGACCATTCGAAAAATTTGTTTAGATCTTCCTGTAGTTTTGCCGAGTCCTCGTCAGATTTGATAATACGTCCTATTTTAGTGTCATCAGCAAATTTACTTATGTTGCTGTCTATGCCGATATCTATGTCGTTTATGTATATAATAAACAATAATGGTCCAAGTACTGAGCCTTGGGGAACTCCACTTGTGACGTTGCTCCAATGGGACTTAGTGCCGTTAATGCTCACTCGCTGTTTCCTGTCCTGTAACCACGCCCTAATCCATTTAAGGATGTCACCTTTGATGCCATGAGCTTCTACCTTTCTAATTAGTCTTTCGTGGGGGACTCTGTCGAAGGCTTTGCTAAAGTCGAGATATACCACATCATAATTGTGCCCCTTGTCCACTCATTCGAAAACTGATGAAAAGAATGTTATTAGATTAGTTAGGCAAGAACGTCCGCTTGTGAAGCCATGCTGGGAATCATTGATCAATGGGTGCTTCTCCAGGTGATTTCGAATAGAATTTGAAATGATTGCTTCCAGTAATTTGCCTACTATTGATGTTAAACTGATTGGGCGGTAGTTAGAGGATAGTGATCTATCCCCCTTCTTGAAAATCGGTATTACATTCGCTATCCTCCAGGATTCTGGTACTACACCTCTTTTTAAGGACATGTTAAACAACTTTGCTAAGGGCATACTAAGCTCTTCCTTACATTCCTTTAATACTCTGGCAAATATCTCATCGAGACCAGGTGACTTATTAGGCTTTAGTTTGTCTATTTGCTTACTAACATCGTTACTAGTCACTACTATCTCACTTAATTTGTTTTCTTCACTATCTCTGAATAGAGTCGGTGCCTCGGGTATTATGTTTAAATTTTCGGTGGTGAAAACTGTTGAAAAATATTTATTCAAATTATTGCTCATTTCTCCGTCGTTATCAGTGAGCTCGCCGGAGTCTGACCGTATTGGTCCAATCTTTTCTCTTGTTTTAGTTTGATACATTTGGTAGAATCCTCTGGGGTTTGTCTTCGCCTCCCTTGCTATCCTTACCTCATTATTCCTCTTTGCTTTCCTTATCTCGGTTTTAACCCTACTCGCCAATACCCTATAATAGTCCCGGAGGTGAATTTCGCCACGGTTTATCCTTCTACCTATAGCCTTCCTTTGGCCAATGATGTTCTTTAAATAATTATTTATCCATTTAGGGTCATTGTTGTCTGATCTGAGTTTTTTGTATGGTATGTTCTGCCTTTGTGCATTAAGTAACTCACTATTTAAATTGGCGTGGAACTCTGCAATCTCAGATCTCGTTATCAGGTCAGTGTCATCTGTCAGGTTCACGGCCAAGCGCGACACCCCCTCTCTCAGCTCCCTCTTTAAACTGTCAAAGTTTGCCCTTCTGAAATCTGGTACTTTAGTGGAATTTTCCTTACGTCTGCCCTGAAAATCTAACTGGAATCGAATTTCTTTGTGATCACTGTTTGCAAGTTCGTTCCCTACCTCGACATTGCTAATGAGGTTTTCTCTGTTCCACAGAACTAAATCCAGTATATTATTACCCCGTGTGGGTTCGGTTATATGTTGACTTAGGAAACAGTCCTGGATCGTCTCGAGAAAATCTTCTGATTCTGAGTTACCCGTAAGGACAGTCCAATCTATTTGGCCAAGGTTAAAGTCGCCTACTATACAGACTTTGTTGTGTATGGAAGCCCTGCGCATTTCATCCCAGATAAGTCGCTCATTGACGCTATCAAGATTGGGGGGTCTATATATTACTCCTGTGATTAATTTTTCCCGACCGTCGCTTAATTCTATCCAAATTGTTTCTGTATTCCTCTCAGTTTTTATTTCCTTATTTATTTCACACTTCAGATTATCCCTAACATAGATTGCTACTCCGCCTCCTTTCCTGGTCTGCCTATCGGTATGGAACAGTTTGTAACCCGCAATTTGGTATTCGACTGGTAATTCACGTGTGTCTAGGTTGATCCATGTTTCAGTGAATGCAATTATATCGATTTCTTCTGTACATACCAAGGCCTTAATATCATCCATTTTGTTTCTCATACTTCTACTGTTCTTGTAGTATACATTTAAGTTAGTCTTGTTCTGAGTCCTTCCCTTACCGCGTTTAGTTTTAAACTCCCTGTCTAATTTAGTTTTGTCATCATTCCTAACACTATTTCCCTGTAATCTTTCGCCTTGTTTACCCGCTCCCACTGCAGTCTCCTCCACCCCCGTGCCCCTATGTTCTCTTAGCAGTTTAAAGACGTCGATATCTTTTGAACTGCCCCCTCTAGAGCCCCAGCCAGGGTTGCTACTCCATCCCTAGACAGGTGCACCCCATCCCTAGCATAAAGGTCACTTCTGCCATAGAAGTTGTCCCAGTTGTCAATGAATGGGACTGATATTGACTTGCAATATCTGTCAAGACGGTCGTTAACACCAACTGCCCTTGACAACCATTCACTGCCAACTCTCCTTCTAGGCAGGACACAGCATATGATAGGGATCCCTCCCTTAGTCCTAATACGATCTATGGCTGCCTTGAACTTATCAAGAAAATCCTCGCTCCTACACCGGCCAATATCATTGCCTCCTGCACTGAGGCAGATAATGGGTTTGTTCCCATTACCAGACAAGATATTGTCCACCCTGTCAACTATATCCCCCACCCCAGCTCCTGGCAAACACACCCTCATCCTATTTTTGTTTTTACCACAAAAGGCCCTGTCCATGTACCTTACCTGTGAGTCACCAACAATTAAAGTTTTTATACCTTCCTTGTCATCCCTGCCCCTGACTGTACTAGCCTCCAATTCGTCTATCAAGGGACTGAACGGGTTGGTACACTTAGCTGTTGTTGTCGTTGTTGTCGTATCCTTCGTGTGCTTCTTCACCACCAGCTTGGTCCTCCCACTACTCACGACTTTCCACTCGTTTGATTTTTCGTCAGACACTGGCTTTCCTCGTCCAGCCTCTCCTTTTAACTTCGCCAGCTCTTTCCTTAATTTCAGGTTCTCCAATGTGGCCCTCTCAATTTCTAACTTGGCCCTCGCCAATTATTCAGTGGACCACTCCAGTTTGGTCAACAAACTCTCATACCCAAGACGGCACATATCACTGGCCATATCTGATCACAGGACAACAAATTTTTTATAATTCCCAGTTGCATGAGATTTCTTTACTGTTTCTTACCATTTTTGATCTGCTGATTTCATATTTGAAACCAGTTTTGTTCTGCATGCTCCAGTTTTCATGCATTTTGAGGTTTTACATTCTAGCCGTTTGCGGTCAAATTAATTAATTACACGATTATGGTATCAATAGGGAGATATAATTTTGTCTGTTTTTTCTTTCAGATTTGGTCATGGCTACAAAGAGAAATCAATGTGTGAACAAACCTGATGCCTTCTGTTATATTTGTGGATACTTCACGCTTATTCGTCAGAGGCGCAATATAACATCGTTTGTGAGGCGCGGCTATAAAGCGTACTTCGGACTTACTCTTGGCGACCAAGACAAAAAATGGGCTCCACATGCTGTGTGTCATAACTGCGAAGAAATGCTGCGTGACTGGACAAAAGGAAAACGTAAGGGCTTACCGTTCGGAATTCCCATGACCTGGCGAGAACCGAAGGACCACACAACTGACTGCTATTTTTGTCTGATCAATACGAAGGGTGTTGGCAAGAAAAACAGACATAAAATATCGTATCCTAGTATCCCTTCAGCAATTCGACCTACTTTGCACTCTGATGAGCTACCAGTTCCAGTTTTTAATGGGTTGTCTCCAGCTGAAGAGGAGGGAAGCGACAAAGACCAAGAGAGTGAACATGAAACTCAAGAAATACTTGCAGATTCCGACGATTCTTCTGATGGTACACCAGAGTCATCAACCCCTCAGAAGTTTAGTCAGCCAGAGCTGAATGACCTTGTGCGTGATTTGGGTCTCTCCAAAAATGCAGCAGAAGTTCTAGCTTCTAGGTTGCAAGAAAAGGCTCTACTGAACCAGACCACAAAAGTTTCAGACTTCAGAAAGCGGGAACAGGATTTTGTGCCATTCTTTACAGAGGAGAATAAGTTTGTTTACTGTCATAATATCCCGGGTCTTCTCCAGGAATTAGGGATTCCATTGTATAGTCCAAATGACTGGCGATTATTTCTAGATAGTTGTAAGCGTAGCCTGAAGTGTGTGCTACTACATAATGGTAATGTCTATGCAGCTGTTCCAGTGGGTCATTCTGTGTGCTTACGAGAGGAGTATAATGACATTAAAACTGTGATTCACCTGCTAAAATACCATGAGCACAACTGGACAATTTGTGTTGACCTCAAAATGGTGAACTTCCTTCTTGGCCAACAAAGAGGATTTACAAAGTATCCCTGCTTTCTTTGCATGTGGGACAGCCGAGCTAGAGACAGGCATTGGAACCTGAAGGAGTGGCCCTTACGTGAGACTCTGGAAGCTGGTATGCCAAACATTGTCAATGATCCAATCGTCAGTCGAGAAAAGATCATATTTCCTCCTCTCCATATCAAGCTGGGCCTGATGAAACAGTTTGTCAGAGCATTAAATACTGATGGTGAATGCTTCCAACACACAGTCTCTGCTCACCCTGCTTTGTCATTTGAGAAGATAAAGGCAGGTGTGTTTGATGGACCACAAATTCGTGCACTTGTACGTGATGAAGACTTTGTCAGAAAGATGGACGACAAGGAAAGGGGTGCATGGCTTTCATTTGTGGCGGTAATGGAAAACTTTCTTGGTAATAAAAAGGCTGACAACTATGAAACCCTTGTAGCAACCATGTTGTCAGCCTTTCATGACCTTGGATGCAATATGAGTGTCAAACTCCATTTCCTATATAGTCATCTTGATAGATTCCCTGAGAACCTAGGGGCAGTAAGTGACGAGCAAGGCGAGCGGTTTCATCAGGATCTCAAGACCATGGAAGACCGCTACCAAGGGAGATGGGACAAACATATGATGGCAGACTACTGCTGGAGCATTAAACGAGAGTGCCCTGAGACATTTCACAAACGCAAGAGCTTCAAGCGCAAATTCCTACCTGGCTAAAATGTGATTGGGCTTTGTCTCCTCATAGTAACAAATTTCTTACCAAACAATGAGTTTTATACAAATTTCAACCTTTGTTTTAGATGGAACATGTTTCAAATTGTGTTGTTGAATAAATTTAGAATATGTAATATTTTATTGTTTATTACCCAGCTAATTTAATGACAGTTTAATGACATATTTTTCAAGATAGACGACGAGGTCAATAAGACGAAGACGAAATTTTGAAATTTCAAAATACCTTGATTGCAAAAAAAGTAGAGCTTACAGAAAGAAACGAACTTCAGATATGAGATCAGCACACCCAAATTAGGTAGAATCAAGTGTTTATAGCAATGCAACAAAAACTTTGTTGACCAGTGTAATTATCCCTCTGGAGCTAACCCTGCCGTGACCTTTCCCCTAGTGAGGTCAGAACACATTCGTCCTAACTTGGAGTGCTGCTCTCATATCTGGGGTGGATCTTCTGACCAACTATTAGATAGGGTGGAATCAAAGGCATTTCGTCTTATTAACTCTCCTCCTTTAGTCGACAATCTTTCTTCCCTTTCTCTTCGCAGCTATGTTGCCTCACTCTCTCTCTTTTACAGGTACTTTAACGGGCAATGTTCGGTGGATTTGGCATCCTGTGTACCCCCGGCAAGGCCGTGGGTTCGTAACACACGTCTTGCCCGTGGTGCCCACCGTTTCTCTATGGATGGCGGTCACACGAGAATAACCCGTTATAGTACCTCCTTCATTACTCGCACAGCTAAACTGTGGAATGCTCTGCCTTCTTCGGTGTTTCCATGCTCTTACAAACTGTCTCACTTTAAAAAGCTGGTTTTCCGGCATCTTCGTGGTGTAGATTAATACAGTATAACCTTTTTTGTCTATATCAACAATTTCTTTCCGTTTTTTTCTCCCCCCAGGCTCCATTGTGGGTCGCTTGACCTGTGCCCGGGTGGAATAATTACCGTAAAAAAAAAAAAAAAAAAAAATACACCTATAGCCCGAGTCACCGATCTTGAGTCATCTCTTTATGGTGTCATCTGGCTCAAAATATCTCTCCCAACTCTGGCTGTTTTCTTTGTTTCCGATACTGTTCTCCCAACTTTACAAACTATTTGAAAATCTTTGATTATCTCACTTCTTGTCATGATTCGTTGCGATCCACACACCCCAACACCGAGATCCACTAATTAAGTAGTAAACACTCTCTCTGGTGCTTTGGGAAATGGCATATTCAAACCTAAATTTCACTTTACAATCATGGTTCGATCACTCCTGTTCTCTTGAATGTAAGGAGAGAGATAGGGTGTATCAAGTTATGAAACTATCTCCTCCTGCTACTCACTCCTCTTTCATTACTTCTAGGAATCGTTGGAAGGCTATTCTTCGTAGGGCCTAGCGAAATTTTATAAATAGAAATACTGCTGACCTGACTAACTCTTCTTTTACTAAATCCTTCAGTTCCTTAACCAAAAATATCTGTAATAACTTCTGCACTCCCTCCTTTCGTCCTATTTTCTGACCTCATAACTCTACAGCCAACTCTACCTCCGATAAAGCCAATCTCTTTGGCACCTTGTTTTCCTCTAACTTCGCCTTAGATGATTCCAACTCTACCCCTCCCACTCCTGCTCCTCCGACTAAACCTATGCACTTTCCTAAAATCTCCAATCATATGGGTGCTAGTTTGTTATCCAGTTTAGATGTGAGAAAGGCGCTTGGACCGGAATGAATGCCCCCCTCGTATTCTGAAGGAGTGTGCTGAAGTTTTGGCCTTTGATTTATAATATTATGGTATAAAGCATAATATCATTTTGTGGTTCCATTATGATAAATATTCAAAGTCATCAGTTCATTGAATAGTATAAGGATAATTTATATGTTTCTATATGGGTGAAAGGATTGATAATCAAACTTCAAAAGGCAATTGGTACCATAATCACATTAGACATAAAATTAAATAGATTAATATGAAAAGAAATTAGTAAGACTCATTACAAGAATGACTATTTTGTTTATTGAACCTGAATCAGCGTTTACTTGAGTATGTTCGGTGAGAATGTGTAAAAGCGCCAGAATTTCAAGGTAGAACACCAACTTGGGTCAGTAAGTAGAGTTCCAAGTCCAAGATGAAAAAAAATTGATTCCATAGAAAATAAAGAATACGGCCTCAGAGTTTCACATCAAATTTTCAATTTTACTTAAAATTGCATCACAGCTGCTTCTGAATATTATGATTCGGGGCCTATGGTGATAAAGGATATCAATCTTTATGATAGTCTTGTTAATTTTTATGATATAATTACTGTATATTTCAATATATTCCTGTAAAACAAATTTAAAACATTAACATAATTA
This sequence comes from Homarus gammarus, assembly GCA_958450375.1. Taxonomy (NCBI): domain Eukaryota; kingdom Metazoa; phylum Arthropoda; class Malacostraca; order Decapoda; family Nephropidae; genus Homarus; species Homarus gammarus. The sequence continues at coordinate 1,210,455 of CAUDMG010001253.1, read as the reverse complement.
CTAATACTCCTTAATATTAATAATAATAATAATAATAATATTAATGATAATAATAATAATACAATAATATTATATTATAATCATTATTATTATAATAACACTGAAAATTATTTGACGTAACAGTTATAAACAATCATAGTACAGTAACTAAATAGCAAGATAACAAACACATATTCTTTAAATACTTTTATTTTCTTACCATTCACATGTCCAATCCATCCTTGATATAATTAACGATAAATGGTGAATTTATTTTTTTGATTATCATGACAGGTGGATGTGTGTGTTTCCTCGTCTACTTGTGTGGGTATACATGAGTATGTTAATGCATATATGTATATCTGCCCGGGCGTGTTTGCGTATAATAAAATATAAAACAAGTTAGTGGTACTGAACGTTCAATGTACTACACCACCCCGTACTTAGCGCGAGTTCTGGTAACGGAAGGGGGAGTTAAGACCACATGAGTAAAATTTAAAATATAACGCATTTTTATGTAAGCACCCTATTACAGTTATATTATCAATTTTTGATTTCCTAACTCAAAAAAATGAGATATCAGATAGAAAATAAAAACAAAATAATATAAATGTCAAACACACACACGGACAAACAACAGACATACGCACAACATGCAAAATATATTAAAACTTTATTCTTCATCATCTGTTGTGATATCAAACGGAACGAAATGTTATAAAACAAGAATATGATGAAATGATGATGATGTTACGCAAAGCCAAAAACACGAGTGATGACAACCGAGAGAGGGACGCTGACAGAAGGGTATATAAGCTCTCACCAACACATCTCTTTATACAGTTCGTGACAGAATTTGATCCTGACAACACCAATATGGTAAGACTTAGCATGGCCTCTATCAACTACTGGTATAACAGACGCCTCTTGTTACCCGGCTAGTGATACCCGTGTCAAGACTCCTCTACCTTAAACTAAATAGTATTGTTATGCTTAGTTACAGTATTCACGAAACATAGTACTGTTTACCGGCTCTAAGGCATTGTCAGTTTACCTTAAAGTAACAATTAATATGTTTAGTGAGTTTGCTGAAGATTCCCATTATCAATATAATATATATTATGAACACACCATAATGTAGTTTACTTGTGTTAGTACACCCAACGTCACTGTGTTACTACGACGGAAGTCAAAAGTTATTCAGAATTACAACACCAAAGTTGTCCCTGCTCATGAAAATTTACGTTCGGTCTTTGACAGGAAATTAGAAACAATGGAAAGAACAGTTGTATGTAGGGAATCAGAAGGAATCGTGAACGTTGTGTCAGATTGTATGTCTGTGTACGCGGTATTTGCTCTTTTCAATGCTTTACTATATTTAATTATTGATCTAAGGAATGACTGACAACAAGAATAATATATTACATGCGTAAACCTTCTATTGTAACACACACACTACTACTACTACTACTACTATATTTGTTTATATTACCAACTTCATAACTTGAAAAAGATCAAAGCTGGACTGGTGTAGAAGTTCGAAATGTATAATCCACACATGATAATGATTATTAGGTAACTTACTGGAGTAGTAAACTAGCTAATAAGAACTCATGTTTTGGTGACCATATACAGATCAATTCCTGGTACAGTCAATTAATATGTAATTTAGTTTTGGAACATTTCAGAAGTTGGTGTTTGTGTTCTTGGGCGTCGTCCTCATGGCGGTGACCTCCGTGGCCTTGCCAGGTGGAGGTGGTGGCCGCCGTTATGGTGCAGGCGGTGGTGGAGACGGTGGCGGCGGTGGCGGCAGTCGTGGCTATGGCGGTAATGGACGTGGAGGTGGTGGCGGCGGTGGCAGCAGCTATGGTGGGGGTGGTGGAGGCAGTGGCGGCTTTGGCGGCGGTGGACGGGGTGGTGGCGGCGGGTATGGTAGTGGTGGACGCGGTGGTGGTGGTGGTGGTGGACGCGGTGGCGGCGGTGGCTATGGTGGGAAATAAACTAGGATAAATGAAGACCTAATTTTTGAACGTAGGAAACTTACGCAATATGTAGAGTAATTAACATATAGCTTTGTGTTGTCTTGTACTGACACAGAACCACAGGTCTTGAAAACATTCCCTGAAAACATACATAAGCACATAAGAACATAAGAAAGTGGGATACTGCAGGAGGCCGACTGGCCCATATACTATATTATTACTTTTTGTATTATCCTAAATATCCTCTTTCGCTGTGACTCATATCATAAGAAATTATTTTGATACAAGATAGTAGGTACCAGAGAGTTAAGAAACAGAGAGGTGGTACCGCCTGGGAAGATATTTGAAGATTAATGTATTGCCTAATGGTAGACCCTGCTGCCATATGACAGCTCAAAAAATGTGACCAGGTCCAAGGTGGCTCATTTGAATTTCTGCCTTATGTACACATAATTGCAGGGTCTTAATTGTTTCTTTACTTTAACACACAACATACATATATTTATATATCTTTTCTCTCTCTTGGTCTGTTTTATTTTCGCTATTCCCTTATTCTCCAATGATATCAGTTGACAATAATATTAAAGTGGGGGTCTTCTCGGCAGGGCCCCACTGGTCGGGAAGGTTGTAGACCCATGGGCCGACCTGACAATCATCAAACTACTGAGGCCTCAAATGACGTCACCGCAGTTGTTGAAGGATAATTTTTTTTCACACTTCATTTTTCCAATATTCGTGGCCTAATATCCATTTTTACTTCTGTGGAACAAAATTTATTAACCTCTTTCCCTGTCTCTTATTAATATCTGAACTTCAATTGACGAATGCAGCTTCACACAAACATTTTCAATTCTCCAACTACAACCTATATACCTCTTTCCGTTCTAAAGGAGCTGTATGCGCCTTCTGCAACACATATACACCTATAGCCTAACTCACGGATCTTGAATCATCTCTTTATGATGTCATCTGGCTCAAAATGTCTCTCCGAACTCTGGCTATTTGCTTTGTTTCCGATACTGTTCTCCCAACTTTACCATCTATTTGAACATTTTTGACTATATCACTTCTTGTCATGATTCGTTGCGAACCACACACCCCAACACCGAGATCCTCTAATTAAGTAGTATACCCTAACCTCTCTCTCGTGTTTTGGGAGTTGGCATCTTTTAACAAAACTTTCACTTTACAATCATGGTTTGATCACTCCTGGTCTCTTGCATGTAAAGAGTTATGAAACTATCACCTCCTATTACTCACTCCTTTTTCATTACTTCTAGGAATCGTTGGAAGGCTATTCTTTGTAGGGCCTAGCGGAATTTTATAAAAAAAAATACTGCTGACCTGACTAACTCTTCTTTTAGTAAATTCTTCCGTTTCTTAACCAAAATCATCTGTAATAACTTCTGCACTCCCTCTTTTTCTCCTCTTTTCCGACCTGATAACTCTATAGCCAACTCTCCCTCCGATAAAGACAATCTCTTTTGCACCTTGTTTTCTTCTAACTTCACCTTAGTTGATTCCAACTCTTCCCCTTCTACTCCTGATCCTCCGACTGAACATATGCACTTTCCTATAATCTTGTTGTCTTTTGACCTCAGTTGTCTTCTGACATCACTAGAGGAAAGGTCACAGCAGCTTAGCTCCCTGGGATCAATAGTCAGTACAGGCTAGTGCTGCTTGTGAACAGGGCTGTTCCCTTCTGAGGGCCAAATATAAAGAGACAAATCTCACAAGAAGAGAATTACATAAATAAGTAAGAATAGAGAGTAGGAATGTAAAGATAGAAAACTTGGTAGCGTGGCCTGGATGTTATTTACTCAGCGTCAATACGCTTATCTTATCTCGTATGTCAATACACATATATCACTTCTTAAAGGGACAACTTGTTAAACACCTCTTCGATACAACTATTTATTAATTCACTCAATGACATGGACACATTAATATCACTACTATATCGGGGTACTAACACATTATGCTTTACGTTACTTGACACCGACTCTCGGACACACCTGAATGAATACACTTCCCACAGTAGGTAACTCACCCTCGGACGTTCTGACAAGACTCACGTGTACCCTGACGTAGGCCCGGTGAGTGCTGGCTGGGCTGCCTCCTATGGGAGAATCTGCTCAGCTGGCGATGCCGTGGTCTGGTCGGGAGGTCTCCCTCCCGACCTGGGAAGGGGACGTGCGTGACTCTGCTTAGTGAACCGAGTGACGACCCGAACGGGAGAGAGATGACAGCAACTAGAATGAGAATCAGTATGACCAGAATGATAATGATAATCCCCGTGGACGAGACTGTAGGGCCTTTATATGGGGTCGGCCCAGCCGGCTTCTGACCTCTAACAATTAACACTAAACTGGTTTGATCTGGATAGCTGTGTGCAGGTGTGGTCCTGCCCAGGTGTCTTGGTTAGGTGCTGTTGTAGGTCACCCGGCTCACGTCATTAGCGGGCGAGGTCAAGTCCCTTGGGTCGACCTGAGGTGTGTCAACCCGGAATGTGGTGGTAACACGAGGTCTGTGGTGTACTTGCTGTTATATGCGGCATAATTCTGGGTTGTAAGGTTTGGTCTGACAATCAATCATTACACCTCCCGCCAAGACCAAAGCTTCATCACAGAGACTGATGTCACATATAGACAGTAACATCACGTGTGGTGTCAAAGATAATCCCTGGGGCGATAACATAGTCTCACATTTACAAACAACAATCTCATATGTGTATGTTTTTCTACTGGCGCTAGTTTGATCTGACAAAGCTCACTATACCTCCCGCCAAGATCAAAGCTTCTATGCCAGGAGAAAAAGGAAACATAGCCAGTGAACATAGGATGAAAAAAATCCTTTATATCTAGATTTGTATCCGAGACAACTTGCAAATCAAACAACAACAGGTGTTACATCTCCTTATCAGCCCATGTCAAAATAATAATTCATCTCAGTCAGTAATATAGCTACAACATCGTGCTTCATGAACTCATAGAAACAAGTGAGACTAAAAAAAGACATTCTTTGTAGTAAACATCAACAAAAATCAGAGAAAATACTTCAAAATACACAAAAAATGTTCCTACTTCACATATTAGGGTATTGATATCTTTTTATTATACATCAACAACATCAGTGCATTAGTTGGGTCCGGCATAACTCACGTCTTCCATCCAGCTGGTATCTGAAAAATAGGGGATGGCGGCAGCACAGCAGCTGTAGTCGGTTGGTCCTTCATCATCGACTTTCTTGTGATATCAGGACAGCACATCTTCTGTCTTCTTTCTTCACATAGCACGTCTTTTGTCTTCTTTCTTCACATAGCACATCTTCTGTCTTCTTTCTTCACATACCGCACCTTGTAGGTCGTTTCTCCACACCTTCTGACTTCTTCTCACTTCCTCCTGGTTTCTATACTATTCCAGATGAGTTTTCTGTCCCATCTGCGTTCTTCCTCTACGTTTAGAGCCTCATATTCAACGTCTTCTAGATGAATTTTCTGTTCCATCTCCCTTTTTTCTTAGTACATCATCATTTTCATATTCCAGACGAATTTTCTGTTCATCTAAGTTTCTTTATACATCTTCATTTTCATATTCCAGACGAATTTTTCTGCTCATCTGCGTTTCTTTATACATCTTCATTTTCATATTCCAGATAAATTTTTCTGTTCCATCTGTATTTCTTCTCTGCAACATCATCATTTTCAACATATTCCAGACGATTTTCTGTTCGTCTGCCGTCGGCCCCCTCCGGCCGGGATGAAGGCCGGTCCACTGCTTGGGCTGTCGTCTCCTTAGATGACTCGTAAGGCAGGTTCCGCGGACCAGGGCTCGCCCTCCGTACGTGAGTGTCGGCGAGACCAAAGACCGTCCTGTCTTACACCTTCCACAGTGGTGAATCCCTCCCTGGCTGGGCTCACCAGGGTTCGTTGTGTTGCGATTCATTCCACACTCCTTAACTTCCTAAAGTAGAAAAATATAAAATCTTCTTAATCCTAGACCAAGGGAGGACTTGACAGAAGTGACGTGGTGTGTGGTGGGTTGAGTACTGCATTCATCACGCTGCATTCATCACACTGCTTCTTCACGCTGCTTCTTCTCTGTTCGTATGTACTGTGGTTGACGGCCGGCTGGCCATTGGTGGTACTGTGTGTGACATTTGACAGAGAAACGATCCTAAAGGGGTGATGGATTAGTTGGAAGTGCATTCGCAAAAAAAAATGTTTACTTTTTACGTTAGGTCAATGTTTGGCAACTATCATTTCCGTCACGACAATGTTCTCATTAGGCTGGGTCGGGGAGTGAAGCTCTGAGCAATACACTGAATATCATTTATCACTGCCCGTCAAAGAGTACATCACAAATCATAATAGCATAAAAACACACTGAGTGAAGCTCTGCATTCATCTCAATATTACTTTATATCAACCATCATCATCAACACACAGCTTATGGGACAAAAGACGGGGGATTAGTGTGGTCAAGCGAGGCGCCAGCGGGTCAGAAGAACGCAAGGTCACACGAGCGGGGTGGGGCTAGGCGGGGCGGGGCGGCACTGGGCGAGGCGAGGCTGGCCAGGCCAGGCCAGGCTGGTGCGTTGCGGGTGTGGTAGGGAGGAGCGAGGCGTGGTTGATCGGGCCAGGCCGAGGCTTTGCGAGGCGGGGAGGGGCACGGAACGGAGGGGCGGGGCAGGGCGGGGCAGGGATGGGAGGAAGGGTAAGGAGGGTGAGGTGAGGATTAGGACAGGGAGGAGGATGTAGGTTAAAAGACATGTTAAGTTATAACAGTTAGTACAGACACCCCTTTCATCACTGAAACACAATGGCTACATTTAACACTGACCAACAATCAAACTGCACTTGGGCTACTGATAATGTCACAGATAGCGGGTGACACTGAGAAATTACGTTAAGCACTGAACATATTTCTATTAAAAATTCGCACATACCACCACAAGAGACATTTACTTGAGCTGTAACGGTGACACACTAGCACACTTTTCACGTTACTGGGCAGGAACTTCTTATTACGCACTTACGAACGACACTCAAACAACTAGCCAGGTGTTATGGCTAAACGAGGGAGGGCATGGGTTTATGTTAAGTACACTGTTACCAATAACAAGGGACGAGGGGGGCGTGGGTTAACTTCATAGTTCGCTGCCACCAATATAATGAAACGGGGGATTAGTGTGTGACACCGCTGCCACCAATATAATGAGGCAAATCTCACAAGAAGAGAATTACATAAATAAGTAAGAATAGAGAGTAGGAATGTAAAGATAGGAAACTTGGTAGCGTGGCCTGGATGTTATTTACTCAGCGTCAATACGCTTATCTTATCTCGTATGTTAATACACATACATCACTACTTAAAGGGACAACTTGTTAAACACCTCTTCGATACAACTATTTATTACTTCACTCAATGACATGGACACATTAATATCACTATTATATCGGGGTACTAACACATAATGCTTTACGTTACTTGACACTGACTCTCGGACACACCTGAATAATACACTTCCCACAGTAGGTAACTCACCCTAGGACGTTCTGACAAGACTCACGTCTACCCTGACGTAGGCCCAGTGAGTGCTGGCTGCGCTGCCTCCTATGGGAGAATCTGATCAGCTGGCGATGCCGTGGTCTGGTCGGGAGGTCTCCCTCCCGACCTGGGGAGGGGACGTGCGTGACTCTGCTTAGTGAACTGAGTGACGACCCGAACGGGAGAGAGATGAGAGCAACCAGAATGAGAATCAGTATGACCAGCAAGATAATGATAATCCTTGTGGACGGGACTGTAGGGCCTTTATATGGGGGAGGAACAGCCGGCGTTTTGACCTCTGCCAATTAACACTAAACTGGTTTGATCTGGATAGCTGTGTGCAGGTGTTGTCCTGCCCAGGTGTCTTGGTTAGGTGCGGTTGTAGGTCACCCGGCTAACTCATGTCATTAGCGGGCGAGGTCAAGTCCATAGGGTCGACCTGAGGTGTGTCAACCCGGAATGTGGTGGTACCACGAGGTCTGTAGTGTACCTGCTGTTACATGTGACATAATTCTGGGCTGTAAGCTTTGGTCTGACAATCAATCATTACACCTCCCGCCAAGACCAAAGCTTCATCACAGAGACTGATGTCACATATAGACAGCAACATCACGTGTGGTATCAAAGATAATCCCTGGGGCGATAACATTGTCTCACATTTACAAACAACAATCTCATAGGTGTATGTTTTTCTACTGGCGCTAGTTTGATCTGTCAAAGCTCACTATACCTCCCGCCAAGATCAAAGCTTCTATGCCAGGAGAAAAAGGAAACATAGCCAGTGAACATAGGATGAAAAAATCCTTCATATCTAGATTTGTATCCGAGACAACTTGCAAATCAAAACAACAACAGTCGTTACATCTCCTTATCAGCCCATGTCAAAATAATAATTCATATCAGTCAGTAATATGGCTACAACATGGTGTTTCATAGGCCAAGACATTGATCAAATGAACTCATAGAAAAAAGTGAGAGTAAAAAAAAGACATTCTTTGTAGTAAACATCAACAAAAATCAGAGAAAACACTTCAAAATACACAAAAAATATTCCTACTTCACATATTAGGGAATTGATATCTCTTTATTATACATCAACCACATCAGTACATTTGTTGGGTCCGGCATAGCTCAAGTCCTCCATCCAGCTGGTATCTGAAAATAGGGAATGCCGGCAGCTCAGCAGCTGTAGTCGGTTGGTCCTTCATCATCGACTTTCTTGTGATGTCAGGACAGTACATCTTCTGTCTTCTTTCTTCACATAGCACGTCTTTTATCTTCTTTCTTCACATAGTACATCTTCTGTCTTCTTTCTTCACATACCGCACCTTGTAGGTCGTTTCTCCACACCTTCTGACTTCTTCTCACTTCCTCCTGGTTTCTATACTATTCCAGACGAGTTTTCTGTCCCATCTGCATTCTTCCTCTACGTTTAGAGCCTCATTTTCAACATCTTCTAGATGAATTTTCTGCTCCATCTTCCTTTTTTCTTAGTACATCATCATTTTCAACATATTCCAGACGATTTTCTGTTCATCTGCCGTCGGCCCCCTCCGGCCGGGATGAAGGCCGGTCCACTGCTTGGGCTGTCGTCTCCTTAGATGACTGTAAGGCAGGTTCCACGGACCAGGGCTCGCCCTCCGTACGTCAGTGTCGGCGAGACCAAAGACCGTCCTGTCTTACACCTTCCACAGTGGTGAATCCCTCCCTGGCTGGGCTCACCAAGGTTCGTTGTGTGACGATTCATTCCACACTCCTTAACTTCCTAAAGTAGAAAAATATAAAATCTTCTTAATCCTAGACCAAGGGAGGACTTGACAGAAGTGACGTGGTGTGTGGTGGGTTGAGTACTGCATTCATCATGCTGCATTCATCACGCTGCTTCTTCACGCTGCTTCTTCTCTGCTCGTATGTACTGTGGTTGACGGCCGGCTGGCCATGGGTGGTACTGTGTGTGACATTTGACAGAGAAACAATCCTAAAGAGATGATGGATTAGTTGGAAGTGCATTCGCAAAAAAAAAATGTTTACTTTATACATTACGTCAATGTTTGGCAACTATCATTTCCGTCACGACAATGTTCTCATCAGGCTGGGTCGGGGAGTGAAGCTCTGCCCACTACACTGAATATCATTTATCACTGCGGGTCAAAGAGTACATCACAAATCATAATAGCATAAAATTACACTGAGTGAAGCTCTGCATTCATCGCAATATTACTTTATATCAACCATCATCATCAACACACAGCTTACGGGACAAAAGCCGGGGGATTAGTGTGGTCAAGCGAGGCGGGGCGGGTCAGAAGGACGTGAGGTCACAGGAGCGGGGTGGGACGAGGCGGGGCGGCACTGGGCGAGGCGAGGCTGGCCAGGCCCAGCCAGGCTGGTGCGTTGCGGGTGAGGTGGGGAGGAGCCGAGGCGTGGTTGATCGGGCCAGGTCGAGGCTTTGCGGGGCGGGGAGGGGCACGGAACGGGGGGGCGGGGCAGGGCGGGGCAGGGATGGGAGGAAGGGTAGGGAGGGTGAGGTGAGGATTAGGACAGGGAGGAGGATGTAGGTTAAAAGACATGTTAAGTTATAACAGTTAGTACAGACACCCCTTTCATCACTGAAACACAATGGCTACATTTAACACTGACCAACAATCAAACTGCACTTGGGCTACTGAGAATGTCACAGATAGCGGGTGACACTGAGAAATTACGTTAAGCACTGAACATATTTCTATTAAAAATTCGCACATACCACCACAAGAGACATTTACTTGAGCTGTAACGGTGACACACTAGGACACTTTTCACCCTACTACGCAGGAACTTCTTATCACGCACTTTTGAACTAACGAGCCAGGTGTTATGGCTAACGGGGGAGGGCATGGGTTTACTTTAAGTACACTGTTACCAATAACAAGGGACGAGAGGGGCGTGGGTTAACTTCATAGTTCGCTGCCACCAATATAATGAAAAGGGGGATTAGTGTGTGACAGCGCGCTGCCACCAATATAATGAGACAAATCTCACAAGAAGAGAATTACATAAATAAGTAAGAATAGAGAGTAGGAATGTAAAGATAGGAAACTTGGTAGCGTGGCCTGAATGTTATTTACTCAGCGTCAATACGCTTATCTTATCTCGTATGTCAATACACATATATCACTTCTTAAAGGGACAACTTGTCAAACACCTCTTCGATACAACTATTTATTACTTCACTCAATGACACGGACACATTAATATCACTATTATATCGGGGTACTAACACATTATGCTTTACGTTACTTGACACTGACTCTCGGACACACCTGAATGAATACACCTCCCACAGTAGGTAACTCACCCTAGGACGTTCTGACAAGACTCAAGTGTACCCTGACGTAGGCCCAGTGAGTGCTGGCTGGGCTGCCTCCTATGGGAGAATCTGCTCAGCTGTCGATGCCGTGGTCTGGTCGGGAAGTCTCCCTCCCGACCTGGGGAGGGGACGTGCGTGACTCTGCTTAGTGAACCGAGTGACGACCCGAACGGGAGAGAGATGACAGCAACCAGAATGAGAATCAGTATGACCAGAATGATAATGATAATCCCCGTGGACGGGACTGTAGGGCCTTTATATGGGGTCGGCCCAGCCGGCTTCTGACCTCTAACAATTAACACTAAACTGGTTTGATCTGGATAGCTGTGTGCAGGTGTGGTCCTGCCCAGGTGTCTTGGTTAGGTGCAGTTGTAGGTCACCCAGCTCACGTCATTAGCGGGCAAGGTCAAGTCCCTTGGGTCGACCTGAGGTGTGTCAACCCGGAATGTGGTGGTACCACGAGGTCTGTGGTGTACTTGCTGTTATATGCGGCATAATTCTGGGCTCTATGCGTTGGTCTGCCAATCAATCATTACACAAGTTAGAGAGGGCCATGGAAGATATCTTAAAATTAAAGGAAGAGAGAGCTAGGATGAAGGAAGAAACGAGGCAAGGAAAGCCAGTGTCTGACGAAAACTCAGGCGAATGGAAGGTTGTGAGGAGAGGGACGACTAAACTGGTAGTGAAAAAACACTCCAAGGATACGATAACAACGACAACAACAGCTGAGTGTACCAACTCTTTCAGTCCCTTGATAGATGAATTGGACGTTAGTATACTCAGGGTCAGGGATGAGAAGGAAGGTACGAGAATCTTGATTGTTGGCGACTCCCAGGTGCATCTGTCTAGGGATGGGGTGGCAACCCTGGTTGGGTCTCTCGAGAGGGCAGTTCAAAAGATGTAGAAGTCTTTAAATTGCTAGGGGAACATCTGAGCACGGGGATGGAGGAGCCTGTAGTGGGAGCGGGAAAAACAAAGTGAAAGGTTACAGGGAAATTGTGATAGGAAGTATGACAAAACTAAATTAGGCAGGGAGTTAAAACCTAAACGCGACAAAGAGAGGACTCAGTACATGACTAACTTAAATGTCTGCTATGCAAACAGTAGAAGTATGAGAAACAAAATGGATGATATTAGGGCCTTGGTATGTACCGAAAAAATCTATAGAATAGCATTCACCGAAACATGGATAAACCTAGACACACGTGAGTTACCTGTCGAATACCAAATTGCAGGTTACAAATTATTCCATATCGATAGGCAGATTAGGAAAAGAGGCGGAGTAGCAATCTATGTCAGGGAAAATCTGAAGTGTGAAATAAATAATGAAATTAAAACTGAGGGTAATACAGAAACAATTTGGATAGAATTAAACGATGGTAGGGAAAAATTAATTACAAGAGTAATATATCGACCTCCTAATCTTGATGGAGTTAATGGGTGACATATTTGGGACGAAATGCTTTGGGCTTCCATACATAGCAAAGTCTGTAAGGTAGGCGACTATAACTTTAGCCAAGTAGATTGGACTGACCTTAAGGGTAACTCAGAATCAGAGGATTTTCGTGAAACGATCCAGGACTGTTTCCTAAGTCAACACATAACTGAACCTACCCTGGGTAATAATATACTCGATTTAGTTCTGTCAAACATAGAAAACCTCATTTGTAATGTCGAGGTTGGGAACGAACTTGCAAACAGCGATCACAAAGAAATTAGATTCTAGTTAGAATTTCAGGACAGCCGTTAGGAAAATTCCACTAAAGTCCCAGATTTCAGAAGGGCAAGCTTTGATAGTTTGAAGAGGTAGTTGAGAGAGGGGGTATCATGCGTGGGGATGAACTACATGATCTCACATGAGGTGACCTCATTCAATGTACCCACAGAGGGCGACCTCACCCTACCCGGAGACGTGACGGTTGAGACTGACCTGATAATGAGATCTGAGGTTGCCGAGTTCCACGGCAATTTAAATAATGAGTTACTGAACACAAAAAATTAATAAATTCGCAGGAAACGCAAGCGCCCTTCCTGAGAGACATTTCTGTTGAAAGTAGTGAACACTTAAGTGATTAATCGCAGGTCAGGTAATACGTACAATACAACACCTGATTACGGGCAGGATACCTCTCTCAGTCTACAGAGTCCCACAGTGTGTGTCAGAGATTATTTTCCGTCCGGCATCCATGCATCTTTCAGTTAAATCTAAGTTGTCTAGCAACTCACTTACCATAGCTACATTTAATGCCAGCATGTCATCTAACCATCCTAACATTGTTCAAGTATTGTTGTGCAGTGATCGCATTCGCGAGTTTATGGCGGAGGATGAATATCGTGTAACCACCTTTTTAAGGTCATGTGAAGATTTAATGAAAAATCAAATAACAGGTGATGATGAACGAAGGGCGTTTGTACGCGGTCACATCAAAGAACGAAGTTATGCTAGGCGACATTTGGATGCTAGTGGTCTTGCACATCCTACTTATGCGAAGTTTAATAAGACTTTAATTGGTCTATTTGAATTAGGCGCACAGCAGGGACACCGGAACTGGATATTTTGGTGGGTTGATCATCTGCCACGGACGATACACGCAGAAGACACGATGAGAAGTGTTCCCCTTGCTGGAGAGGTCTGTCAAGATACCTTAACCAATTTTGGTGGTTCACCCTGGGTGGACGGGCATAATAATATATCTCTAGACAGTTTTTCACAATTAATGGAGTTTCTTTGCATATATTCATGCAAAGTTAAAAGATTATAAGCCCGATGTGGACATTTTGGATTACGTCGCCAAGATCGCTATTAAATCATTACATACTCCCCTAGCAAGTACAGTAACACCTGTAGCATCAATTCAGCAACGAGTTCCCAAGGACTCAGCAACAAATAAGCAACAGTTAGTCTGCACACACATTGCAAGAAAAATGGTCAAACTGTTGATTTTTGTTGCCAACTCCAACGAAGTGGTGCTAAGCCTAAAAACAAACCAACCCCTCAACAACCACAGCGACTAGGCCCACCTAAGACGTATGCCACAGCTGCCCAAACCAAGTCTGCTTTAGACCAGAGAGCTGACGTGTTGTGTTTATACCATGATTCTCCCACCCATACTACGGAGGAGAGAAATGTAGAGAAATAGGGATGGAGTTACCCCAGGTATCCCACCACGGTAAGTCGCGTCGTCACTTTCACAAGAAGTCGGGGAAAAGCCAACGTCAGTCCCAGACCGACATAGGGTAGGTACACTGCCAACACGCGACAATGCTTCTGTTACTGCCTCGTTTATAGCGGTGCTAACCAAAGCGGAAATGTTACCAATTCCGGAGAGGGTTGGGTCAGTTAAGTTAGTGTTAGACATTGATACGAGTGTTTGTGTAAATGTACTTTCTTTGGCATTCTATCAAGAGTTAGAACGTAGATCCCCTCACTGAGAATTTTTGATTTGACCTACTGACACCGATCCCTCAGGAGTTTCCGGTACTCAGCTGGACATAACAGTAATGGTAACATTACCACTACGTTTTTCTGGATGTTATATACTTTTCTGCAGATTTTTATATAGTCCAAGACTTTAATTTACCAGCTGGTGGTTTAATAGGTTTTCGAACTCTTAAAACTAATTTCATAGATGTTCAGCCAAGCAAACATACTATCACTGTTAATGGTATTTCCTACAGTGACAGGCAAACGTCTATACTATTGCTCTCCGCAAGGGTGAATGTGTTGTCCAACGCTCCTACTACGAGGACAATGGATTCTGAGTCAAAGCTAGTCCAAGACCCCACAGACTCACTTCTCCAGCATGATTATAGCAGCAATAGTTGGACGATCGTACCTGCAGTTTTAACGGGTACTCTCTATTTTCAGAATGAGGAAATCACCACAGCCACTGTTGTTTTACCTGACGTGTACACAGGGACAGATGTAGTCTGTCTCTCGGAAATATGCTAGGTTAAAGGTTTATCGTGAGAATCTACATTGAGCACGAATCGTCCTGGTGGTTTAACGATCGTTCTATTTCTCAACAGAACAGGCGCGTTACGAATAATGAAAGAAGGATGTTATGTGTATGATTTTCTAGTTTATCATAACCATATTGCCCAACAGCCTACACAATTCCCAATTGGTAGTGTTTCACCTTCAAGTAAACAAACCAGACAGGAGAAGATAGATCAAGTAACACCACATGTTAAGGTGATTGATCACCCTCAAGGCAAGACTAGGCTCCTAGAGATGCTTGCCGACTTCCGAAACATTGTAGCTTTACCCGGGCAACAGCTAGGTCAGACAAATTTAACCTCACATCACATATCCCTAAAACAAAGCACAAACCCAATTTACATACCAGCTTACCGACTACCACATAGCCAGCGCGCTGTAGTCCAGGACATGGTTCAGGATATGTTGGATCAAGAGGTTATCACGCATTCAAATTCCCGTTTCAATAGTTCACTATTTTTAGTCCCTTAGAAGGATGGAGGTTGGCGCCCAGTAATTGATTTTAGGCGCATCAATGAAAATACTATCCCAGATAGGTACCTAATGTCTGTCTTGAGTGATATTTTACAATCCTTAGGCAAGGATAATGCGGTATTTAGCAACCTTGATTTGCTTAGCGGGTATTGGCAAAAACCTCTGGATGAAAAATCTTGAGAGATTACCGCTTTTAGTACTCCTTTAAGCCATTTTGAATCTCTGCGGATGCATTTCGGTCTCAGAAATGCCCCACTGACTTTTAAAGGGATGATCAACACCTTGTTTGCAGGATTGATAGGGACCACTGTATGTGCCTACATAGATGATCTCATCGTAGTCATTTAGGATGTAGATACGCATATTGCTAAACTCCGTGAAGTTTTCCAAAAGCTTTCTACAGCTGGACTCAAAGTCAAACTTTCTCAATGTTAATTTTTTAAATCCAGAATCCAATTCCTTGGTCATGTAGTTGACGGTGACGGCATTCATACAGTTGATGACAAAGTTAAGGCTGTTGCCAAGTTTCCACGTCCTACAACTATTGTTAAAGTATGTAGTTTTCTTAGTTTATCTGGATATTATCGTTCTGTTAGTAAAGGTTATGTGACATTAGCTTCACCCTTGACCAAGCTACTTAAGAAGGATGCAACTTTTGTATGGAATGCTGAGCAAGAAGATAGTTTTAGCGCATTGAAGTCAGTACTTACCAATGCCCCTGTTTTCGCATATCCTGTCTACTCTCAAGAATTTACACTGTGTACTGACGCCTCAATACAGGGAATCGGCGCTGTTCTTATGCAGCTGCACGCACGAGGATAATATAGAGTGAATGCTTTTGCAAGTCGTAAACTTAATGATGCCGAAGCACGTTATTCAGTAACGCATTTAGAAATGTTAGCTGTTGTTTGGGCACTGAAGAAGTTTAAAGACATAATTTTTTGTTATAAAATAACCGTCTATACAGATCACGTGGCAATGACAGAGCTGTTTCACGGAAAAAATCTTTCAGGTAGACTAGCACGCTGGTATCTGACCATTCAAGAGTTTGAACCCGAGTTCAAGTATTTACCGGGACAAGCGAATGTGGTCGCAGACGCAGTGTCCAGAAACATAGCACCAGTGATGCCTCTATCATCGTTCTCCCACTCGCAATTAAGGGATGAACAACGACTCGATCCATTGTGGTCTCCGTTCATTTTCGCTTTAGAGTCGGGGGAAGAGGCTAATCTTCCAAAGATATCTCTTCCGTTCAATCAATTTGAACTAGGACGAGGCATACTCCTTCGCTCCAAGCAAACAACTGAGGGTATTGTTACACAAATTGTCGTACCTGATATACTTCGTGAAACGATACTAACGTTGTATCACGATGTTCCCCAAGCAGGTCACCCCGGACGTGACAAATGTCTGGCGGAGGTCAGGAAGAAGTATCTTTGAAATCCCATGAAGAAAGACATAGAATTGCATATTGCTAAGTGTTTCCCATGTGCTCAGCATAAGGGTACTACAAGGTCACCGGCTCCAATTCTACAGTATCCTACACCAGAACACAGTCGCGATCGACTTATTACAACTTCCGAGGAGTCATCAAGGATCCTCATAACGTCCTAGTGTGTGTGGATCATTTTTCTAGATATGTGATTTTAATCCCACTGAAGGATGAAACAGCCGAATCTGTGGCTTATGTAATGACTGAATATCAATCCAAAGCTTACAGCCCAGAATTACATCACATATAACAGCAAGTACACTACAGACCTTGTGGTAGCACCACATACCAGGTGGACACTCCTCAAGACCCCAGGGACCCGACCTCCCCGCTAATGACTTGAGTTAGCCGGGTGACTTGACCCACCCAAGACACCTGGGCATGACCACACCTGGACACAGCTGTCCAGATCTAACCAGTTGAGTGTTAATTGCTAAGTCAAAAGCCGGCTGTTCCTGGGCCATATAAAGGCTCGGCAGTCCTGCCCACGGGTTGATTATCATTCTGATTCTGGTTGTCATCCGAACATTCTGAGAACACGCTCATTACTCTGGAGATTCTCAGAGTCACGCTTGTCCTCTCCCCAGGTCGGGGGGGGGGGGGGGAGACTCCCCGACGTCACCAGCTAAGCAGAAGCCTCCCATAGGAGGCAGCCCAGCCAAGCACCCAGTGGGCCTACGTCAGGGTACACGTGAGTTTTGTCAGAACTATTCCTAGGGTGAGTTACCTACTGTGGGAAGTGTATTCATTCATGTTGTGTCCGAATCAGTGTCGAGTAACGAAACATAATGTGTAGTACCCGATATAATAGTGATAATAACGTGTTCATGTCATTGAGTGTCATTCTGGTCATACTGATTCTCATTCTGGTTGCTGTCATCTCTCTCCCGTTCGGGTCGTCACTCGGTTCACTAAGCAGAGTCACGCACGTCCCCTTCCCAGGTCGGGAGGGAGACCTCCCGACCAGACCACGGCATCGCCAGCTGAGCAGATTCTCCCATAGGAGGCAGCCCAGCCAGCACTCACCGGGCCTACGTCAGGGTACACGTGAGTCTTGTCAGAACGTCCGAGGGTGAGTTACCTACTGTGGGAAGTGTATTCATTCAGGTGTGTCCGAGAGTCGGTGTCAAGTAACGTAAAGCATAATGTGTTAGTACCCCGATATAGTAGTGATATTAATGTGTCCATGTCATTGAGTGAATTAATAAATAGTTGTATCGAAGAGGTGTTTAACAAGTCGTCCCTTTAAGAACGTAATATATGTGTATTGACATACGAGATAAGATAAGCGTATTGACGCTGAGTAAATAACATCCCGGCCATGCTACCCAAGTTCCTATCTTTACATTGCTACTCTCTATACTTCCTACTTATATGTAATCTTCTTCTCTTGTGAGTTCGGTCTCATTATACTTTTGCCTTAGTTATTCACCTCATATGTCCTTTTACTACGCCCATGGTTATTCTCTCCGACAACGGATTAGAGTTCAAGAACCAACTTGAAGCGCAAATATTTCGACAATACGACATCCAACAAAGTTTTATCGCAGCCTATCATCCACAGGCTAATGGCCTTGCTGAAAGAACCAATCGCAAAATCCTAGAGATTCTTCGTCCAATAGCGAGGCAAATGCTCTATGCAGGGGAAGATTGGTTACCACAAGTCGGCGCATCTATTAATGGGTCGATGAACAGCTCTACCCTCTATAGGTAAATCACCCTATTATATTGTTTAAGGCATAGACAAACGTCTACCGTATGACATATTTACAGACAAGCCCTGCCCAGTCTATAATGTGGACGATTTGGCTACAAGGCAAATCAACGTATTCACAGATATTCATGGCCAAGTACATAAACATTTAACAGCGGCACGCGCTGAAATGATATACAAGCAACATAAACAAGCTAAGCCTGTCATGCTAGAAGTAGGCGATGCTGTTATGGTTCGAGAACCTGAACGAAAGTACAAGGTTTCACCCAAGTTTGACGGACCATTCCGCATTATTGCTAAAAGAAGGGTGCAACAAATTAAAAATTTTGAATCCAAAGTGACAAACTTCAAATGTCTTACATGTCAACAGACTTAAAAAGGTTCATTCAGATTCATTCCCCAGGAATGATAATGATGTCCCAGACACAACTGTTCAAACAGTAAGCATGTCAATTACACCCAGTGTATCTGATGATTAATGCTTAAAAATAAGTTCTGTGAAACGTATATAATAATGTTCCTAACATTTCTGCAATGATATTGTGGCATAAGCGTGATGTAGGAGATTTCGCACTAAGGATGGAGGTTATCAGCATATACCTAGATCACGCTCACCTACAGTGATTTACTTGCATATGCATATGCATATATATATATATCAGGGGCGACTCCAGGTCATATGCATCACTCGGGCTCATCACAGATTTCGCATAAGATACATGTATAAATGAAGCTAAGAGACGTAATACACACCACAAATTTATATAGGCACTGATAATTTTACAATAAGACAAAAAAAGCCGGTTTTTTCTAAAAACCAGTTTTTGTGATATGGTCAGGAACGCGACGTCAGCCAATGTTACCTAGGTATGCTAAATCCTAGCCAATTCGCCAGGCTACATACAGGCAATTAAAACATCTAATAATTACTTGATAAGTAATATTAGGAGGACACGTCGCTACCTGGCATTTAATTGCAATTTGAAATTACCGCCTCTAGCCTCATGCAATAAGACAAAAAAATATAGTTTTGATGCAAAAATTACTCACTTTATTTAAACATGAAGTCCAGTCGTCTTGTTTTGCTGGCGAACTCGTGTAAAATCCTGTCGTGCAGCTCCTTCTTGTTGTCCAAGTCGTTCACATATTTTGTCTTCATACACATATCTTATTATAATTGACAGTTGGGCATGCATCGCAGTCTGTCGTCTCGTCAGCTTGTACAGACATAAACGGAGCTTTATCAACTTCGCTTCTAATTTCATCAGCTATTACATTCCCAATCGCTTGTATTAGATCATTTTGTATTGTGCTTGAGACTCCTGAAAACTGTTTCGACCCCTCTTTAGTAGAAAGTCTAGAAGCAAACACGCTGTCGATTTCAGCAAAGCACTGCAATAGTTCACGGTAATTTCCTCTATTTAGGCTGTCACTTCCTTCATCATGTCCACGCAAAGGCAACTCTTGTTTACTCAGGTATAACACTGCATTTGTTAACTGTTTTAAATATTGTCTATTTTCTTCAACTGCTGTGTTATGCCGTTCTTTCTCCAGTTTAGCAGACTCACTAATAGCTGTCACAATATCATACTGTCCGAAAGTTTTCAAGCTTTTATAATTACTTAAATGACTCAGTGATTTACTGTGATGCTTACAGTCGCTCAAGACATTTTTATAATTATTATAACCTCCATCTGTCCACGACTGATTAGCTTTTGGTTTAAACAACAAACACGGCCAGCAGTAGAGTTTCTCTGTGACGCTACTTGCACAAATCCAATCAATCTGTTCATACCATTTTATCTGGAATGTTCTACTTCCAACTTTAGTTTTCAATGCAGGAGTCGGCCTGCCTGTACGAAGAATTTCTCGTTTTTCAGCAATATTTCTTGCACCAAATGGCTTATTTTTTATATCTAGCACTATGTCTTTCTCCATTTCTATGTTATGGGTAGAAATAAAAATAAAACAACTGATCTTTACACACAAAGAACAGAAGCACAGCAAACAATCAAAGAACAACAGTGTACCCTGTTGCAAACGTCAGCGAACTGACAGATGCCGTGGCCGGTAAGAGAAGCGTGCGAAGAGGTGCCAGTTAATCTTTTACTCCTACCAGGCTATTTCCAGTTAGCCCTAGTTACTGGACATTTTTTCGTTCCTGTAAGAATATTGTAGAACGGAAACATTTCATAGATTGGAATTTAAATCCTAAGCTCTATAGAAAGCTATTGTTAAAAAAAAGCTTGGATTTGAATTACTTCTAATTTTCACGATTAGGGACAACAGCTGGGGCTTTAACTTATAAGCCTGAGTCAGGCATGAGTGAACGATGTCAAGAGACTATCTGCCACGAACGATATTTTTTGACACTGGTGAGCTATAGGACGACCGCCAGACACTGAACGGTGATATATGAACTGCGACCAGGCTCCCTGTAATCAGCCAGTGTTGGCAGATTACATAGAAAGCAGATACTCGTTCATTTGACCAAATCTAGGACTCGGGCTAAGCCCGAGGAGCCCGAGTGCCGGAGTCGCCACTGATATATATATATATATATATAATCAACGACCTCACCAGCAAGGAATCGAACCCTCGACCTACTGGGTGTGACTAGGGAACGCTTACCCTAGTCACACCCAGTAGGTCGAGGGTTCGATTCCTTGCTGGTGAGGTCGTTGATTATATGTTCAAAGTCCGCGTGTTAAATGGACTAAAAATGAAGTATATATATATATATATATATATATATATATATATATATATATATATATATATATATATATATATATATATATATATATGTAAAGACCTGGGACTTTGGGATAGAAATCCCTTACCAGCCTAATCTTATAAAAGGAAAGTCAAGGACCATGGTTTTCTAAGGAATAACAAACTACATTTCGAGATTGACATCTCTTTACTATAAAAATATAACACAAAACTCTGACACCACTCAACAAACATGAAATAACAATTAATGGAAGCAAACAATTAATGGAATCAAACAATTAATGGAAGTCAACAACTGATGGAATTAAACAATTAATGGAAGCAAACAATTAATGGAATCAAACAATTAATGGAATCAAACAATTTGTGGAAATCAACAACTGATGGAATCAAACAATTAAAGGAAGTCAGCAATTAATGGAATCAAACAATTAAATGGAATCAAACAAACAAGAGAATCAAACAATGAACAGATAATTCCTATGGCAGCGGCCCTGGGGAAGGTCCATACAGCTCCTCACTCAAGCGACAGCAGCAGATGTCTTGATACAGCAGACGAAACACCGGGGCACAGACGGTGGAGATGAAACTGGCGGGGACGTTGCAGCCGCAGTAGTCGTGGGGGGAGGTGTCCAGAGATTGACAGTCGATAGGTAAAGGTCTGGGGACACAGCCCACGAGTCCAGAGCCTTTGATGAGAACACCACCAGATTTTGGAAGAGCAGAGGGGGACGTGTGTCTGGTTTGAAATCTGGGTAATGTCTGTCCATGTTACGTGTAGCAGCGACGTTCTCACCTCCATCTCACCCCCCCCCCCCAAAGTGGGGGTCGCGCCAGCAAACGAGCGAGAGAGCAGCGGTAATGAGCAGGAAGATCGCTACAACCCTTACAATATATATATATATATATATATATATATATATATATATATATATATATATATATATATATATATATATATATATATATATGCAAGTAAATCACTGTAGGTGCGCGTGATCTAGGTATATGCTGATAACCACCAGGAAAGAAGAAAACACGAAGTTCCCAAGCGCTTTCGTGTAATTCACATCTTCAGGGGTGAGTATATATATATATATATATATATGTATGTAATATTCAGAAACTTCAGTGTAATTTCAAATGCCGCGCCATTGGCGATACTGAGTTTTCAAGGTCGTCTGAGGGAAGACAACGCTCCCGCAGGTAGTGAGTTTCTCTGGAACTAGGCCTGTGTGATATTAAATGTAGTTTACCGAATTAATAATGATGCGATTCATGAAGTTAAGGGACTATTATTGAATTTGAAATTATTATAGATCGTTAATCAGTCTGAAGAATGTTACGGGTGTCCCAAGAAAGTTATTAGTCAGCGGAAAATATGTCACATAGGCCTAAGCTAACGCCTTGAGAGGACACGAGGTTGGCTGGCACTTAGTCACGCGAAAGCTATAGGACAGACAGGACGTCCCTGAGCGTCCGTCCACAAATGGTCACGTGGTCTAGCCACCTGTGTTGTGCTATTGCAGTATAACATGTAAGTCTCATTCGATCTCAGACAGGGTTTAGATAGGGCAGTGATAAAGTTAACAAGAGCTAACAGTGAGTTCATTTCAGGGTTTCCGTCAGATCCCACTTGACTGGGAGAGATTGACTGCCATTTGAGACTGCCGTTGGTGATTGATGATTAGCGATTGTTGCAGTTGGAACCCTCAGTGCAGGCTGGGTGCACCACTGACGATCGGTTGGGGTGATCAGCTCTCCTCTACCTTGGCTCACAATACCACATATCTTCAAGCAGCTTAGTGAAAACTTTTTACTAACGGGAAGCTAAAGCTTCTCTCAACTGTACAAGGTCTGATTGGCTCACTCCCTTCCGTTTCATGGATGTACTGGGGGTAAAGTGAAGCAAGCTAAGTGATTACTGTAGGTTATGTATATAAGCTACTGTGCCGAGTAGCAACCCTGTATATAAGCTACTGTGCCGAGTAGCATTTATATATATTATCACGTGGCAACACTGCACGTTATGTGGCAACATTGCCCCGAGGCTGCCATATGGCAAGGCAGCCTCAGTCTGACTGTGTGAGCCGTGCTTGGCACAGGCGGGTCACCACTTGTATTTCTCTCATCCATAATAAACGGACTCAGTGTTACTCAGTGTTTCCCTACCCATCACTGCATTCCTTGGGGAACACTAGTAACGACCATGGCGCAGTGCCTAGGATCTGTGGACTTACAAAGTGTGTGAACTATGCCGAGGCAGTTACGTCTGCCGGTGATGCGCGTCGACTCAGTGTGTTCTGTTGTGTTGCGCTGTGTTTGCGCCTCGATGTGCAGTGTTGGGCCGTCACAGTGCTTTTTAGTGATGGTGGCAGTGTTAGTGTCAGTGTATTAGTGTGTCTAGAGCTGAAAGTTGAGCATTGGCCTGTTTTTTGTGGTACCCACGGAGCACGCAGCCGTACACCCTTCTCGTGCCACATCCCGGGTGATACTAACCGTCTCACTCCCACAGCGTCTCCAGCCACAGGCATTAAGGCCACCACGAAGCAATCTCTCAGACACACACACACACACACGCACGCACTCGCTCACGGACAGAACAGCGGACTATATGCGTATTTCTGCGCTGTTTATGTCATATATATGTGGTTCGAGCTGTTGAGGCGCCACTTTATATACTAAACAGTGCAGTCCACGCACACACTAAGATGGGAGGTAAGAAGGGACAACGTCAAGATGGGAGACACGACTCCCCACCACCTTCTTCCTCCACCGGGCGCAGACTCTCATCCTCCACCTCCAGTGACGGACATTGCCACAATTCTGAGGTGGATGGACGACCGGGACGAGAGACGCAGAGAGATGGAACTTCAGAGGGAGGAGACACGAAGAGAGGAGGAAAAGTTGCGTTTTGAGGCACTATTGACGACCCTGGCGCTAACCCACCCTCCTTCACTCGCAGGTAGCGCGCATATAGGCGCCAGTACCCTCCCTCCTCCACCACACCAGCGTCCTCCAGATACTCTTGCTACCCTAACAGCTCCCAAGGCATCTGTTCAACCCCCACCCGCCCTCTCACCAGACGTCACGTTTCAGCTTTTTCGTGAGTGGAGGCGGCGTTGGACAGATTACTCCACGATGGTGGACCTTGACAGCATGCCTCCAAACAAACAGCTCATCCAACTGCGGATGTGTTTGTCGCTGGAGACCCAGAGAGTTTTGGAGCACACGTTGCAAGTGCCTCCCGATTCTACCTCTTCAGTGACGGATGTGCTCGACCTTTTACAGGAGCATGTTAAGGGTCGGAACAACGAGGCTTTGCGTCGCCGTGCCTTCACCAGCTGCAAGCAGGAGGAGAACGAATCCTTTGACGACTTTTTTGTACGCTTGAAGAGTTTGTCAGAGTAAATCGACGTCTGCAAGGCGCACAGCCGGGAATGTGAGGAAGCCTGGATCAAGCACGGGATCTTGGCAAGTGTCAGGCAGGAAGAGTTGGTGCAGCGACTCATCCCCCTGGACGCTTCCTCCACACTCCAGGTGGTAGTGACTGAATGTCGGTCATACGAGGCCACCAAGTCCGCCACCTCTGCCTTACGGGCCCCACCTGCTGTGAGAGCTATCTCACAATACAAGAAGGGTAAGAAGGCGGCCAACAACGCAAAGGCTGCCACACGTTCTTCCACGCCTCTGCCTAGTGCTTCCTGTGGCAGCTGTGGAAAGCAGCACAGCCCCAAGACTTGCCCGGCCGCCGACGCACTGTGTCGTGGATGTGACCGTAAGGGCCACTGGTCTAACACAGACAGGTGCCCTGCACGAGGCCGCAAGTGTCAGGCCTGTGGTCGCTATGGACACTACGACAAGTGCTGCCGCCAACCCAAGCCCAAAAGCCCGAGACGAGGAGGAAAGCAGCGCACTTCCCTCGGGGTGGTTCGCACGCAGACCCCTCCAGATGGCCCACGCAGCCCCAAGCAGCATCTGAGTCACATCAGGAGGGTGGAATCCACTCCCACCCACACAGGACGCTCCCCTGCCCAGATCCTGTATGGTCACCCTCACCGCTCTTGCGTTCCTACACACGCCAAGGCCTTTGCGAAGGACTGGCAGACCAAAGCCGAGAGCTGTGACCGCCGCGCCGCTTCACGTGCCCAGGACGCCAAGGCTCGGTATGACGACCGTGCCCGCCCTCTTCAGCCACTGGAGATTGGTGCCCTTGTCCGCGTCCAGGACCCGACGACGACACGTTGGGACAAGGTGGGCATAGTGATGGGCGTTGGCAGGTCGCGGGTCTACAAGGTCAGGATGGCGAGCGGCCGTGTCTGGTGGAGGAATCGCCGCTTCCTCCGGCCAGTCCCACCCCCTGCTGCTGGCCCCCTGACTGAGGACGAGTCACCTACACCTCACGAGGATCCGCCCCACAGTGCACCTCGACGCTCGGAGCGACTTAGGACTAAGAAGTCCGCTCAAGACAAAGACTATGAGCGTGAGAGGGGAGGGAGATGAAGGTTATGTATATAAGCTACTGTGCCGAGTAGCAACCCTGTATATAAGCTACTGTGCCGAGTAGCATTTATATATATTATCACGTGGCAACATTGCACGTTATGTGGCAACATTGCCCCGAGGCTGCCATATGGCAAGGCAGCCTCAGTCTGACTGTGTGAGCCGTGCATGGCACACGCGAGTCACCACTTGTATTTCTCTCATCCATAATAAACGGACTCAGTGTTACCCAGTCCTCACTTCACACATCGCTCCTGAACTAAGAAGACCTCCCAAAAAACCTCCTGCAGGACCCGAAACTGTGAAGACCGCCCTCTCTCTTGTGCCATTGTTTGGCCATCTTCCCGGACCGGACCACCCACGACTGATATCGTCAACAACAACTCACGAGCGTTTCCGGTTTATCGAGCATTAGCTTGGCCCCCCCCCCCCCCCACTGGTGGTGTGAGTGACCCACACTCCAGCTGGAGAGCAGTTATAGCGCGATATTCCCGGCGTGGTTTGAGCTCTTTTCCTTCTACTACTATTTTTCCTTTGTCGCTCTGGCCTAGGGACTTGCACCCTCAAAAAGTGTATCCATCCTGCGGTCCCCCCTGTAACTGTTCACCTCCCTCCCAGGAGATTGTGAACACGAAAGGGGGTTGGAGCAAAACCCATCCCAGCCGAGTCTTTCCAGGAAAACCGTGATCGTGCGGGTCCACCTGGAAAGAGGGTAGCAATCCTTATCCTTCCCAAATAGGCACACTTAGCTCACGTATATAAGTGAGCAGTCACATACACTAGGAAGTAGGCTTCCCCAACGGGGCTCCGGGAGAGAAGCTCAGGAACCACTCTACGACCACCAGCCAGTGGGGAGTGCTGAAATTCCTCTGCTACTTACTCAACCGGAATAGGTAGGATTTAAAAAAAAAAAAAAAAAAAAAAAAAAAACCGGTTATGGAGCGCGTACGCCCTCCTAACCGCGATCCCAGCCTGAACCGCCAACCTGACGACCCGAACTACGACAGGCTCCGCACAGAGAAAGCGGACCAGTTACGTGCCTTCAATGAAGCCCTAAAAAGCAGGAACACTGCCACCACCTCCAACAACTCCACCACCACTGCTACCGCCACTGAGGACGACAACTGGACGAAGGTAGAAAATATAAAACGCCGACGTGCTTCCTCGGGAAACGAATGCCGTCAAGCAGTCCAAAAGGCACCCATCACCACCACCAGCTCACCTCCAACGACACTGCCAAAATTCCGGATCACGAAAACGGACACCAAAACCACATATGCCGCCATCACAGAGATAGAAAAGCAAAATCCACTGGCCAAGTTCTCAGTGCGGCCCAACCTAAAGGGGGAGATGATTATTCACCCCAAAGACAAGGACTCCGCCACCACCCTCGACACTTACCTGCAAAACACCACCACCGTTGCATCAACCAAGCTAGACCCCGCCCAGAAACTGATGAAGTCGGTAGTCCTCCGGTACCCAAAGGAACTACCTCTCGAACCCCTGGAGAACCACCCGAAGATCTTAAAAGCCGAGAGATGCTCTCCCCTGTCCGACAAGACAGCCACCACAAAACAAGTGCTTATAACGCACTACGGTTCACCCCCCAGCACCATAGACCTCAAAACCTGGGGGGTCTACGAAGTGAGTCCCTTCGTCCCAGAGCCCCTGCGGTGCTTCAGATGCCAGAAATACGGGCACCATCAGACAAGGTGCACGTACAAGGAAATCTGCGCAGTCTGCGCACAGAAGCACGGCACATACTCCTGCCTCACCAAGCTGAAAAGTGGAGAAAAAATTCCCCCCAAGTGTGCCAACTGCGGGGGCAAACACCACGCCTGGAACCCTGGATGCTCCGAGAGGACAAGGAGGGTCCAGGCAAACCGGCCAGCTGCAAGACCAGCTCCCACCGCCTGCACACCAGCCCCACCAGGTACCTTCGTATGGGGAACCCAAAGGCCAAGACAACAAAGCCAACCTCCTCAGCCGGTCAACACCCAAAGTGCAGCCCAGTTTCCTGGCCTCACTACGGCCACACCTCAGCCACCCAAGCAGCAGACAACGACAACCACGAAAAAGACAAAAGAAGCACACACCAAAGCACCAGAAGGAATGATACACGTATCAGACCTAGCCAAGGTACTGACAACCTTCGCGGAGGGCCTAGCCGGACTACTGGGCCACAAGATCCAACCCACACAGCTCCAAATACTCATGGGGAGCGTCCTCGGGCAAGTCGCCACAGCTCCAGCCACCTCAGTGGAGGAAACCACGCCGGTCCTGACACGAGTGACAGCCGAGGTACACTCTACACCGAAGAAGGCCACCAGAGAACCCAAGATACCGACAGCTCCCAGAAAGAAATTGGACGTTTCAACTCCCCTGAACCGAACCACGGCCCAGAAGGCAAAAACCACAGAACACGAAGATACGAACCTGATCCAGTTGGAATCGAACTTAGACATCTCCATCGAGGACCACCAGAAGTCCCCGATGAAACAGTGGTGGAAAACATCAGCACCCTGAACATCCTAACATGGAATGCTCAGGGCATCAAAAACAAGAAACACCTCCTACAAGAAGCAGCAGCCAAGGACAAGCTTGACATCATACTGCTACAAGAAACACTTCTACAAGAACACCACTGTTTCAAATTCAGTGGTTACAAGACATACAGGAGGCATTTCACGCAGGCGTCAACAAGAGGCTGTATGATCCTGGTCAAGTCAAGCATACCCTCCTCCGAGGTCACGCAGCAATTTCCAAGTGGGGAAAACATCGAGACACAGGCTGTCAAAGTAACCCTCCAAGAACGGGAATTAACTGTTCACAACATCTACAAGAACCCAAGGGGTTCACTGGAGGTGACTCAATTATTTGCTTCGGCCGCTGACCACGCCACACTCATAGGAGGGGATTTCAACGCACATCATCCTTTCCTAAGCTCGGCAAGCCCCACAAATGAAGACGGCCTACACCTATACACCACCTTTCAAGATACACCCGAGATCTGCCTCCTGAACACCACAGAGCCCACCCACACTAGAGGAGGAAGGCTAGATCTAACCTTCGTCTCCAGTGCACTACAGCCTTCGGCCTCCTGGCAGCTACACCCCACGCTGACCAGTGACCACTTCGCCACCCTAACAACGCTGAAGGTGAACAAACTCCCCACTCCACCCCCCCCCCCCCCCCCGAGATGGAGATACAATACCCAAAAGGCAGACTGGGGACTCTTTAAGAAACACCTGGCTAAGTGGCGCGAAAAATCACAGCCGGCCTGCGCAGAACCCGTGGACGAGACAACTCTCCACCAACAATTGGTCGAGGCGTTTCACCAAGCGGCAGAAGAGGCTATCCCAAAAACAAAACCCACATCAAGAGAGTACAATGATTACTGGTACTACTGTCCCAGGGTGAAAGAACTCAACCACAGAGTGAACATGGCCCGAAGAAACTACAGGAGACATCCCACGGAAACAAACAGACATCTCCTGCAAGTCATAGTTAAGGATGCCAGGGAAGAGAAGGTAGAAATAAAAAAAGTAAGCTGGCTCAAGTGGTGCTCCGAACTGAACGAGCACACCTCCCTTGGCAAGATGTGGGCCTAGATCCGAAGGGCATCTGGGAAGGCAACACCACCACCACCAACCCATCCCAACCCAGAAGAGGAAGCCGAGAGACTTGCAAAACTGTTCTCTGACCGAGCAGCAACGAAAAACCTCCCGAGACAGGCGGAGGAGACACAACGGCGTCTGCGACAGGTCAGACTGCAGATGATCGAAGAGGCCTGCAACAGTGAAGATGACACCGACAGACCTTTCAACCAGCAAGAACTCCAGAAGTCGCTAAAACGAAGCAAGGACACAGCACCAGGGGCCGACAGGATAACCTACTCCATGCTTTCTCATGCCGGTACAGCCGGACACGAGGCTCTGCTACAAGCCATCAATGCTTCGTGGACAGCACAAAGACTCCCACCGGAATGGAAGAAGGCAGATATACAGCCCATTCCGAAACCCAGAGAACCAGACAAACCGAGGCCCATCTCCCTTCTCAGCTGCATAGCGAAGACGGGAGAAAGGATGGCTCTCAACCGACTCAAGTGGAAGGTAGGCAGCCCACACCCTCACATCTTTGCTTACACCGAGAACACCGGCACAGGCAACAACATCGCCGAGATACTCAGCACAGTGGACTACAAACCAGCTCTGGTGGTCTTCCTCGACCTGGAGAAGGCCTTCGAACTAGCAAATCCATTGGCCATTACAACTACGCTCGCTGAAAAAGGCGTCAAAGGAAGGTTGCTGGGGTGGATCCAGAACTACCTCACACAGAGAGAAGCACGAGTACGCTTTCAGGGAGCAACCTCAAGCTACAGGGTCCATGAAAACGGAACCCCACAAGGAGGCATCCTCAGTCCAATGCTGTTCAATGTCCTGATGGAATATCTAGTCAAACTTCCTTTCAGACAAACAGCCAAGCTCCTATGCTATGCAGACGACTTACAGCTTATAGTAAGAGGATCAAACAGACTAGCCAACACGCAACACGCACTCCAACTTATAGACGAAGAGTGCAACAGACTTGGACTCAAGGTAAATCCAGCCAAGTCGAAAGCGATGGCCATCTGCACAGACACACCAGACAAGACGCTCTCCATACAAAACACGCCGGTAGTCTGGACCAACACCCACAAGTGTCTTGGAATCTGGTTTGACCAGAAACTCATCTTCAAGCCGCAACTCGAGTATCTCAGGCACAGGACGAAGAGCAGACACAATATAATGAGGTCGCTCACCAGCACAACCGCAGGAGCAAACCTTCATGTGCTCAAAGCCTACTACACGGCCGCCATCAGATCGCTGGTAGATTACAGTGCTCCAGCACTCATTGGACTGAGAGAAGACCAAATAGCCAAGCTAGAAGTAATCCAAAATAATGCTCTCAGGACCATGCTCGGAGCACCCATGTGGACCAGAATTTGCAATCTGCAAACGGAAACCGAACTACCACCCCTGGCAGTACGAGTCAAGCAGGTGACAGCCGGTCTCCTCGCCAAAATCTGTAGATCAGATAAGCCCACAGTTGCCAAAATTCGAATCAGTGCCTCCCTCCACCTCGACCACAGAGTGCGAGGGGCCACCTGGTCGCACGAGGCAAGCGAGGTCATCCGACACCTGCAAGCAGAAACACTCGTCAAGAACAACCAAGACACACGAGACAATGGTTACGTTGTTCCTCCACCATGGAGCCCTCCACCAGCCACATTCAAAATTACCGACCTAGGCGATAGTAAAGCCAACCTCCAGAAGGAGGACCTCAAAAAAATAACTCTCGAAGCCATAGCCACCGAGACACCGGCTGATGCAGCATCATACTTCACAGACGGCTCAGTGGACCCAAAACATCATAGATCCCGAGCGGCCTTCTACAACCAAGGTCAGCCCCTCCGATGGAGACTTTCCAATGACTGCTCCACCCTACAAACAGAGCTGGTAGCAATCTCAAAGGCCCTACAACATGCTGCAACACAACACAACAAGTCCATCATAATTCACACGGACTCGAAATCGGCCATGCAGGCGCTGCAACACAGTCAACCAAGAGACAACGTCCACATCATTACCTCGATCCTCGCACAGCTACAGGAACTCCAAAGCCAAAACCGCCCAGTCGTCTTACACTGGATTCCCAGTCATGTAGGGATCGGAGGAAACGACGTGGCAGACGAAGCAGCCAAGGTAGCTACACGTTCTAGTAGCGTACACATCCAAGTTCCAGCAAGCGTGCAACAGATCAAGAATCACCTCAGAAGGACTAGCAAGCTCCACATCAAAAAGAGCTTCCTTCACGCATTTAACGCTGGTTCCTAATCAGCCAAATGGTACCTGGCGGCCACAAAAGGGGAACCACCTTTCGCTGACAAGAAAACTCCAAGACAAACCCAAGTCAGACTTCATCGACTACGACTAGGGTACAAGTGCTCCTGGCAGATGATCGGAAATGACGTCATGGAATGCACCTACTGTCAGGAGCCAGCAGCCAACCCACTTGAACACTATCTCCTCGACTGCGAAGTCACACAAAGCCTCCGAAACAGAACTCAAATCTCCCAAGAAACACACGCAACACTAGCGGCCACTCTAACCCGAAAGGCCCATACAGACCACATTCACCACCTACTCCGGGTCATCACACGATACCCACCACCCAGATAGCTTAGAAAGTATCCTATCCCAGCAAGTGCTGACCCAAGTTCGGGGGGCGCGCCACTCCGAAACTGACCACGTCCAAGAGTGGGGGTTGGTGGTAAGCGTCCACTGATCGGGGGTCCGCTCACACTTGCAACCTGCAGTATCCTTCCAATCTGCAGGTGGGACCACCTCCAATCCCAATCCGGTCTGGCTGCTCCTGGAGCTCCAGCCGGAACCACCAAACGGGCCGCCTATAGGCAAAGGCCCGTGTCGGACTACGGTCCGACAATCTCAACAACAACAACATACCCAGTGCTTCCCTACCCATCACTGCATTCCTCAGGGAACACTAGTAACGATCAATTACAGGGCCACACACTGGGCCCAGGAGTAGTGGAACTTAGAGGTACATTTTCCAAGGTGGAGAAAGGCTGGTTTGGGCCTTAAACTGCGGGTGCCTGTTGGTTGTGCCTTAAAAAACTACGGAGTGCAGGTGGAATCTATGTGTTAGGTTAGGAAACATGGTTCACGGGTATTGGTGAACTCACTAACTTCTTAATAATAGTGATAATATTTTTTTGTGTAGTTAATACTATTTTTTCAGTTACTGATGTATGCTGTGTGTAGTTAATATCTCTTAATTAATTTTGATAGTATTGTTTTTTAATGTTGTGTCACTAATTGATGCCAGAGAATGAACTAACTTTTTTTCAGATGAGGTTCCACCTCTGTTGTAAGTGATACTGTGATTTAGTTCTTTTAATGCATTTAACATTTCTTTATAATTTTAATCTCAGGTATAACCTTTGTTCCCCAGAGTAGTGTTTAAGTTAGGTTAGGAGGTGTGCATCTGTTGTGGTAATACAATTTTGTGGAGTGCCCTGAAGGCCTATTCAGGGTGGAGTTAATAAGTTGTTATTCTTTTTATGCCATTTTCTCAGTGCTTGATATAATTTTGTTGAGTGCCCTTAAGGCAGGGGTGGCCAACCTCCGGCGCATGCGCCAAACGTGGCGCATTGCATCCCTGTGATAATAATAAAGTAAGGCAGTAAGCCTACTCATTATTTTTAGCGATTTTATTATTTCGTGCACAGCATCAGACTGGGGGTGCTGGTGGTAGAGTGGTACGGCTCTTGCCTTCGCAAGCGAGATGTCACGGGTTCGATTCCCGGGCCGGTGGAAGTTATTTGGACGTACTTCCTAGCCCCCATTAGTCCCTGTTCACCTAGCAGTAGAGTAGGTACCTGGTGTAAATCGAAAGTTGCGAATTCGTATTCAGGGACAAGCTGTTGGAGCTTCCAATAACTTGATGACATAAACCATTGACTGTTCAGGCTTCTACGCCCTTAACTCATGAGACATAAAGGCAAGCATGAACTTAGCATGCTTCCCTGTTGGGCACTGTAAACGCTTCTGCTCTTCACCTTGCACAAGGCTGTAGGGGAGTGTCGCGATCCCACTACCCTTTATACTTGGGGAGTGAATCCTACCCCAAGTTATTAACAAATAAAGAAACAAATAGGGAACACGGCAATAATTATCCTCACCAAAAACCTACTCAACTAAATGTACTTGAAAAAGTAAGAACAGTTGAAATAAGTGAATCACAAAAGGGAAGATAATTAATTAATTCAATTTATGTTCTAAAGGGAGTAATGACTAGCAAACATAAATTTAAGGGAATAAGTAAGTGTATAATAAAATAAGAGTGATGCCGGAAGGGCGAAAATATACTGTAAGGAGTTAGACCAAACAAATATTACTTAACATTACTATATTACACAAGACATACGAAATATATATATACAACAATCACTACAAAATGATTATCCCTACCAAACAGGAGATACCTTACCAACAGGATCCCTTCCTAGGCCTAACTAAACGTGTCACTAATACCTGATACCCCTAGGGCATTGCAGAAGACTGGATAAAGCACTAGACAAGGGTCAAGGCTAGAGAACGAATGGACACGTCTAACCTATGCCACGGTTTTTCGCTACTGCAGAAGCGTGCCCACGCGGGGAGGAGAGCGTCTCATATCACGTGATTCAGGACATTTGCTGGATATTTTATATAATTAATTAATATTACTCTTGAGTTGACTTAACAGAGTAAGACAATGATGCATATAAATTACATACATAAATATACAATTAACCTAAGTAACTAAGAACAATAATAATATAATAAGTACAATTAACAATTTATTAATAGCTTGTATGAAATGTGGGCGTGAACATATGCCTCATGCTATGTGAGTTCCCGAGCGCTACAGGCACGTGACAGGGAGTGCACAATAAATAATAATAAAAAAATAAAGCAACAGACTGAAATAGAAGGAAAACTGAAGCTCGTGCTTGGGTCTGAGTTATGGAAAGAATATGTGACTAAGAAAAAGGAAGAATTCAGAAGAAGACAAAATGTATTTGTTAAAAAATGTTGTGAAAGTTTGTCGATGACAGAAGCTTCCTATGAAATTGCTTTAGCGTTGGCGAAAAAAAGGAAGTCTTTCTCTGATGGAGAAAAAATTGTTAAGCCTTGTCTCCATATATTTGCAAGACTTCTTGGTGATAAAAGTATTGAAAGGAAAGCAGACGAAATTACTCTATCAAAGCAGACAGTTACGAGACGTACCGAGGAACTCTCTCATGATGTATCTTAGCAACTGAAAGACCTTGTCCATTCTTGTACTTTCTTTTCTTTAGCTTTGGAGGAATCAACTGACATATGTGATGTAGCCCAGTTAAGCATTTTTATAAGAGGAATTGATGATCATTTTAGTGTCTTTGAAGAACTTGTCAGTCTTGAGTCGCTTCATGGAAAAACAAGAGGATCAGACAGATTTGACAAAGTAAAATCATGCCTAGAAAATCTACAATTAGATTCTAGTAAACTCATCATTATGTGTATTGACGGAGCGCCGTCAATGATAGGTAAAGTCGCCGGAACTACAACTTTGCTTGAAAACTTTTTAAATCGTCCTCTACTAAAATATCACTGCATTATACACCAAGAGTCACTGTGTGGAAAAACTTTAAATTTGCAGAATGTCATGTTACCGGTTGCGAAATGTGTGAATAAAATTAGAGCAAGAGCATTAAACAGACGAGAATTCAGAGAATACTGTGAAATGTTAGATTTGGAATATGGCGACCTTGTCCTTCATTGTGAGGTACGCTGGCTTTCTAGAGGACAGGTTCTGAGTAGGTTTTAGAAACTGAAAAAAATACTATTCATAATTTTCTCGAAAAGAAAAATGAGCTACCTGAGGAAAGAGCCCCTTTATGTGATAAAAACTGGCTATTTGATTTGGCATTTTTAGTTGATGTTACCAGACATCTCAATGATCTAAATTTGAAACTGCAGGGCAAGAACAATTTGTTTCCTAACTTAGTAAATGACATCAATGCATTCAAGATGAAGTTAAAACTGTTCATCTCTTAGTTAGAAAATGAGGATTTAAGCCAGTTTCCGCACTTAAAAGAGCAGAGTGAATGTGCAGCTGATAATGGCAATTTGACAAAATATACTGAAAAAATCAAGTTATTGCAAGAGTCATTTGAAAGTCGTTTCGTGATTTTGCTAAAGAAGAAGACTGCGTACTTGCATTTATAAACCCATTTTCACTTAGTGAACAAAAAATAATGAAGATGCCTAGTGACATACAAATGGAACTTATTGACTTGAAAACAAATTTATTATTGAAAATCTAATTTGATGAGCTTTAATCAGTCCTAAATGCTTCTGACATGATTAATTTCTGGTGATCATTACCCTGTGAAAATTTCCCAGAACTAAGAAAATTTGCCCAGAGTTATATATGTCGTTTCGGAACAACATATAGATGTGAACAAGCATTTTCATCCATGAAATTGATTAAAAGCAAAACGAGGTCGCGACTGACTCATTCAAATTTGAAGAATTCTCTGCTGCTCTCAGTAACAAATTTAACTCCAAACATTGAAAGACTGGCGAAATCAAAACAGACTCAAAAGTCTCATTAAAGGTAAGTAATGTTTATCTGCTTTATCAGATATTGTTTTTATATTTAATAATTTTACCATGTAAAATGCTAATTATGTCTATAAACATATTTTTACAAGAAGTAGACGGGGGTACAAGAGTTGTAGGCGTATCTGAACTCGTGTGTGAACAAATTGACGCATGGTATGTGTTACGACCCTTGGGCCTTTTACGGGTGTAACAATATCACAAATTCACAAATTACACTTTGTACTATAGGTCAAGGAATAGATCCCACCAAATTATCACCTCATTACTATGGGGTATATTGAAAAACATGCAGTAGTTTTAATAACAATATATTAACAAATAAACAATAAAATAAAAATATCAGTATGTACAAAAATAAACAAAGACAAATTAAATCTGATCAAATAAATGACTCAACCGAGTGACAAAATAATGAACACAAAAGTAAAGACTTATTTAGTCTAGAAACTACGATGAACAACGTGGTCTATCCACCACACAAAACCTCATAAATAAGTAAGTTATTTTCCGTGGAACTCCAAAATATGATTAACAATAATCTTTCACAAATAATACTTTACTTGGTGTTATAAAAGTCGAGCAAGGTTTACACGTTATACCACTAGAAACATATTGTATAATAAGAAAGGAGATACTCTGTACTAAACTTAACACTGCTGGGCCCATACTAAAGTAAACAAAGCAAGCGGACGCGGCAGAAATGACGTCACAAACAAAAGACGTTCATGTTTATGAATCCACAACCAACACTGGAACGCTCACTCTTACATCTCCCCCCTTAATTTAAAAGTTTAAGAAGCTCTGAATAAACTTTTACTCAACACGAGATAGAGTGTCGGCAATAATATTATCACAGCCCTTTATGTGTTTGATTTCTATATTATAGGGTTGAAGAGCTAATGACCACCGTAACAGTCTTTGATTCTTATTTCTCATATTATGAACAAACTGAAGTGGATTATGAGCTGTATAAACTATCACTGGGTAAGGTGATCCACTTACATACACCTCAAACTATTCCAGAGCTAAGAAAAGGGCCAATGCTTCTTTTTCTATTGTGGCATATCCACGTTGATGCTTTTTCAGTTTGGCCGAGAAATAACAGTTCGGGTGCAATATTCCATCTTTTCCTTTTTGCATAAACACAGCACCAACTCCTGTGTCACACGCATCCGACTGTATCACAAATCTGGGAGTTGTAGTACAGGTGCTGTTGCCAACAACCCACGAACCTTTTCGCATACTGTCTGGCATTCATCAGTCCACACAAACTTTCTTTTTGGACTGAACAAATCTGTCATGGGAGTGACCACCCTGGCAAAACTTTGACAAAACCTCCTGTAGAATCCAACCATCCCGAGAAATCTTCTGAGAGCCTTTCGATTGTGAGGTGGGGTAGACTGAGAATATCGACAACCTTGGCATCAATTGGAGCAATTTTCCTTTGTCCAATGACATCACCAAGGAAGATTAAGATGGCATGTCCGAATTCACTCATGGGTAGGTTTATGGTGAAATTGAACTCTGCTAGACGATTGAAGAGTTCACGGAGTCGGCCAATGTGTTGTACCCATGTGTCACCGATGATGACCAGATCATCTAGATAGGCGTGCACTCCAGGCAGGACTGACATCACTATATGCATCGCTCGATGAAATATTGCTGGTGCTCCTTTGAGGCCGAAGGGCATAACTTTGTATTGCCACAGCCCCTCCGCAGTGACAAAAGCTGAAATCTGCTTTGCTTCTTCCGAGAGTTTGATTTGGTAGTAGCCTTTGAGAAGATCCAGCTTGGTGACAAATGTTGCTTGACCCACACTATCGGTGATGTCGTCGATGCGCGGCAATGGATATGCATCAGCACGTGTCACCAGGTTGACCTTCCTGTAGTCAGTACACATGCGGACACTTCCGTCGGGTTTAGGCACCAGCACACAGGGTGACGCCCATGCACTACTGCTCCTCTCCACTAGGTCATGTTCCAGCAGATACTCCACCTCCTGCTTCAGCTTCTCCCGCTTATTAGGGCTCATTCGGTAGGGTGCTTGCTTGATGGGAGATGTGTCAGGCAGCAGTACCAGGTCGTGTTCCAGCAGAGAACACTGGCGTGGCACATCGTCGTAGAGTGGCTTGAACTCCTGCAGCAGTTGCACCACATCCTGAGACTGCTGTTGTGAAAGATGGAATACTTTAGAGGTAGGGTCACACAATATACTGGAATTACAGATTTTTATGGGGATATCTACTTGGAAATCAGTGTCTGGGACCACCTTCTCTCCTGTTACCGAACAAACCACTTCACTCCTACCAAAATACGGTTTCAACCTGTTGATATGAATCAAACTCTCCAATTTTCTCTTATCTGGAGTCGCTATGACATAGTTGAGGTCATTCAATTTCTTAACTATAGTGAATGGACCCTCATATTTAGCTTGAAGGGGATTTCTATACAGGGGTATAAGTGCTAAAACCCTTTCTCCAGGCTTAGATTCTCTAGCTTGACAATGCTCATCATATTGCTTTTTTCATTTTCTCCTGTACTTCTGACAAATTTTCACGAGCAATCTCACCTACTCTCTTCAGTTTCTCTTTAAACTTCTCTACATACACTGATAAAGGGACTTTTATTTGATTACTTATTCAACTTTCCTTCAACACACTCATAGGACCTCTTGCAGCATGACCAAAAATCATTTCACAGGGACTGAATCCTAGGGAGTCTTGGGGACTCTCTCTTATGGCAAACAACATAAGTGGTACTCCTTCATCCCAATCCTTATCAGACTCCATACAGTATTTCATAAGCATTGATTTAAAAGTCTGGTGGAACCTCTCTAGGGCACCTTGGGTTTGAGGGTGGTACGCAGAAGCTAAGTATTGTTTAATACCCAATTCATTCGTCACCTGCTGGAAAAGGAAAGAAGTGAAGTTAGTACCCTGATCCGACTGTACAATTCTAGGAATGCCATATTTAGTGAAGAAGTTAGTCAGAGCCTTTACCACACTCTTTGCTTTGATGTCTCGCATTGGTATAGCCTCTGGGTACCTGGTGGTAGTACACATGATTGTTAACAAATATTGGTGGCCACATCGAGTTTTTGGGAGAGGACCTACACAATCAATCATAACCCTGCTAAATGACTCATCTACCACAGGAATGGGTTTTAGGGGCGCAGGTTTTATGACCTGATTCGGTTTACCAGCCATCTGACATTCATGGCAAGTTCTACAGTATCTGGCAACATCACCTTTCATTCCAGGCCAGTAAAAATGCGACAAAATCTTTTTGTATGTTTTCCTAACTCCTAAATGTCCTCCCAAAAACTCGTGTGCTAATTTCAAGATTTCTCCCCTGTGACAACTGGGAATCACAACCTGATGCACAACATTCCACTCATCAGCAGGATCAGAAACAGATCTGAACTTCCTCATAAGTAACACTGAATCCATGTAGTAACAAACAGGCAGGCGAGCCGCTTCTTCCATATCCACAGCCTTCCTAAATAGTTCAGCTAATTCGTAGTCACTCTGCTGATCATTTATCAGTTTTCCCAAGTGACAGGTACTTTCTGAATGGTAATGTTGTCACCAGAAGAGAGATCAGCTTCAGATTTTGGGGAATGAATGTTAACTGAATCTTTAGCTTCACTCACGTCTCTCCCACCAATGTCACTATCAAATGAATCATCCTGACTGTCAAACAGATTCTCAATACCTAAATCATTTTCATCATTGCCAGGTGCACTGCTATCAGCAATACAGAGCTTAGGGTCAACTGAAGGAACGGTCTGTACCTTATTCCGAAGAGTCTGGCTCCTTGTAACTGCACATAAAGGAAATAAATCAGGGTATTCTTCTTCAATTAAACCAGTATTATTCTCCTCTGTAGGAGTCGAAGATACCACAGGGTCTGGCACCACGCTGGCTCCTGCAATATCATTACCCAGCAAAAAAGTAACCCCTGTCACAGGAAGAGAATCTTGAACACCAATAGTCACCCAACCAGTCACATGTGGAGTTCTCAAAAATACCCTACACAAAGGAACAGTGATCACTCCACCGACACCCTTAAGCACCAAATGCTCTCCAGTATAGGAATCTTCCACGCAGGGTACAGATCCTTTCAACAGAATACTGTGAGAAGCACCAGTGTCACGCAAAGTCTTTGCAGGGTACTGATCACCTGATTCCTCAACTGCAACTGAACCATCAAACATGAAAGGTTCAAAAGAATCGTCCTTTGAGCGATTTATCACTAAAGTTTTGTCAAACTTCTCCAGAGGTTAGAATGAGAGCACTGGCTCTTCCTTCTTTGCTTCCAATTTAGGGCAATTCGCAATCACATGACCTGGTTTCCTACAGTAAAAACAGACAAATGCTTTAGTCTTGGCATAGGTCTTGGAAAGCTCACCTGAGTTTCCACGAAAATTTACTTTGCTGGAAGAAGTAATACTACTCTTCTGCCTACCACCCTTTTCCTTGGTTACAAAACCCTTTCCACCTGAATGATTTTGAGATTTAACAGGATGCATTTTGTGAGTAAGGGCATAGCTATCAGCTAATGCAACAGCTTTATGAACATTACCAATATACCTCTCTCCTAAGTACAATTGTATATCTCTTGGAGTGGCTCTTTTGAACTGTTCTAAAATCATCAACTCGACCACTTACTCAAAAGTTTCTACCTTGCTAGACTTTATCCACCTTCCACACATTTTACTCAATGAATAAACAAATTCTATATACGACTGTGCATCAGTCTTTCTCATAGTCATAAATTTCACTCTATATGTTTCAGGAATGAGTTCATATGCCTTAAGAATTTCTTCTTTCACTAAGTTATAACTTCACTTGACAAAGACAGAAATGCTGAACGAGCTGACCCAGTGAGCACACTTTGAATCATAGCAATCCACGACTCTTCAGGCCACTGAAAAGACTTTGCAATCTTCTCAAACTGCATGAAAAACTCTTCTGGATCCTCCTCGTCAAAAGCAGGCATAAGTCTCAAGTGCTTTGTCACATCAAACAATTTTGTCTCAGATTCTGAAGACAATGCCTGCAAGTCTTGTCTTTTACTGCTAATCTGTGCTAACGCTAATTCATGCTGCCTTTCACGTTCTCTTTCCCTTTCTTCTCTTTCCTTCAAAGTCAGCTCATGCTCCATTTCTAACTTTCTGATCTCTACAGCTTCCCTGGGGTCAAATGAACGCAAAGTCAGTGCCCCCTTTGGTAGCACCTCTTCATTTACAAGCTCATTTAATACTGAATTTTTAATTTCAGACTTTCATTGACTACGTCGATACTCAATCTCATATGTATCGGCAAGTTTTATCCAATCATCCTTTCTTAACACACCGTCTTTCAACATTTCTGCGGATGGATTTTCAACAAACTCCTCCACATCAAACATAGCCATGATTAAACAATAAAGATTCCCTGTATTTAAATATTCCCAATAGATAATGAGTGAAAAGGGATCTATCCTGTCAAGGTCTCCAATTTTGTTACGACCTTTGGGCCTCTTAAGGGTGTAACAATATCACAAATTACACTTTGTACTATAGGTCCAGGAATAGATCCCATCAAATTATCACCTCATTACTATGGGATAAATTGAAAAACATGCAGTAGTTTTAATAACAATATATTAACAAATAAACAATAAAATAAATATATCAGTATATACAAAAATAAACAAATACAAATTAAATCTGATCAAATAAATGACTCCACCAAGTGACAAAATAATGAACACAAAAGTAAAGGCTAGAAACTACGATGAACAACGTGGTCTATCCACCACACGAAACCTCATAAATAAGTAAGTTATTTTCCGTGGAACTCCAAAATATGATTAACAATAATCTTTCACAAATAATACTTTACTTGGTGTTATAAAAGTCGAGCAAGGTTTACACGTTATACCACGAGAAACATATTGTACAATAAGAAAGGAGATACTCTTTACTTAACTTAACACTGCTGGGCCCATACTAAAGTAAACAAAGCGAGTGGACACGGCAGAAATGACGTCACAAACAAAAGACGTTCACGTTGCAAATCCACAACCAATGATGGAACGCTCACTCGTAACAGTATGTAAAAGGATGGCCACCCCTGCCTTAAGGCCTATTCATTGTAGAATTATTAATTTCTTATTCTTTTAATACCATTTTCTCAGTGATTGATATTATTTTGTGAAAACCCTTAAGGCCTGTTTCATGTGTGCAAGCAACACTTCTTAATACTTTGAATTTATTGTTGTCTAATGAGGCATTGTCTGAGTTTCTAATAATTTCAATATCATGTATAACTTTTATTCCCCAGAGTAGTGTTTTAAGTTCAGGTTATTAGGTGGGCATATTTTGGTGTACCATTATTAGATTGTGTCTGTAGTGTTGGAGGGAATATAAGTGTCTAAATTTTACAGTGTGTCTCATTCATCCCAATCACAGATGTTATCCTTCCACTATCTCTTTTTGTGACAGGGGCTAATACAAACAGACACAAACGAAAAACAGAAGAAGCTGAAGCAGGAGAAGAGTTTGGAACGTCTACCTACAGCAGTGAAGCCAGGAAGAATGACCAGCTGAATTTAACTAAGGTAGTCCATGCACGGCGCAGGCAGTAAGGAGCTCTTCTGCTCAGGTACCCATTATCTCAAGTTTATAGTTTTCTGCAAGCCAGTAGCAGTCTATACTGATATAAATGTGTTAATATTGGCCATGTCACCTCCTAGGGTGATATCTTGAGGTCTAATATAGCAAATGCAATGGCAAGCTCAACTCACTAAAATACATTTCTAAACAACATGCCAAGCATCCTGACCATTCTCTTTTTTTTCTTGTTGTTCTTATTAACCATTGATTTTTGATGGATGACACCCAATAAAAATATAAAAGAACATAAAATTCTGCACATTTTGGTATTCAAATTTTGTGAACGTTAAATACTTTCCGAGAAAAAAAGACTTCGCTACTAGCCACACCCCTCACCGTTTTTATATCATTTGGTACCGTTTTCCACACCACCCATGAGGTTATAACACAGATACAAACTCGTATAGAAGATATAAGTAGAATATTTATAGTTGTACGAATATCAAGTGAGGAAGTTTGGCAGCATGGCCGGTTAGTTATTTAACTGTAAATACATTGAGGGGGAAATCTTTCATTAAACACCACTTTCAGGGTACAACTATTATATTAATTAATTGAATGGCGTGAACACATTAATAGATCAATATATCGAAGTTACTAGACACTGACTCTCGGACTCAAACCTGAGTAAGTAAGTAACTCACCCTTGGATCGCTCTGACAAAGACTCACATGTGA
This sequence comes from Homarus gammarus, assembly GCA_958450375.1. Lineage (NCBI taxonomy): Eukaryota > Metazoa > Arthropoda > Malacostraca > Decapoda > Nephropidae > Homarus > Homarus gammarus. The sequence goes on along the minus strand of CAUDMG010001253.1, from coordinate 1,167,125 downwards.
CCCGAGGGAGACCCAGCAGGTGCTGTTGAAGGGAGTGCTGGATTACGTCTCCTGTGGGAGACTCTGCTTGTCCATCAGTATATTAAAGAGCATAGGACTTAACACTTCTCCCTGAGGCATGCCAAGCTCAAATGCTCTCATTCTGGAACTTTTGACTCCCCAAAACAAAACACTGGCATACCTGTTGGACAGATAACTCTTTATCAATGTCAGGAGGTCTATGAAGGCTGTTTGTGTTTTATCTTTTGAGTAAACAAGATATTCTGCAAAGCATGTCTGTGTACTGCGCCCGGGCATGAACCCATACAGATTAGGGGTCAGTTTGTCTCTGACTTAAAACATGTGAGGGTTGAGAACAACTCTTTCAAAGACTTTACACATACAGCATGTGAGTGAAATGGGCCTGAAGTTTAGAGTGTTAGCTTTAAGGATTGGTACTCTTTTTCCTTGAGTCCATGTCTTAGGCAGAATACCCTGTGTGAGGCTCATTTGATACAGGTCAAGCAGTGCATGGTTAGGGACCTCATTTAACAATCTCAGAGTGCTATAGGTCATGCCATCCTCACCAGGGGAGAATGATTCACCTTTTATTAGTGCTGTTGTTAGTTCGTGGTACGTTATAGGAAACTTTCCTGTAAGGTCTGGTGAGGAGTAGGCTATTTCAATATTGTAACCCCCTATAAATGTGTGTGACTTTAAGATATTGCTGTATGTCAGGAGAGAAGGAAGTGATTTGGAACACACTAGACCATTGGTCTAATAACTAGTCAGCATATTCTGCAGGGCTGTGATGAAGTAGGACTGGGGTGGGTGACTTGGTAATGGCTCTAATTTTGTTCCACACTTCTGCTAAAGTGGTTGTTCTATTAATCCCCTGTAAAAAAAACTCCCAAAGGGTGTTTCTCACCAGGCCTTTGAGTTCATGAAATCCTCTGTTAGCTTTGAGGAATGCCAGGAGGTTATCACTTGTTTTATCTGGCAAGCTGTTCTACATTCTCTCCTTCTTTGATGAGGATGGGGTCATGTGTCCACAGAGGTGGTTTAGTGCTGCCCCCTTCCTCCTTGAATTAACGCAGGTGGTATAATATGTGGTAATGGAATTTAAAGGGATCACGGCAAAATCCATCCACTTACCCAGGTGTATATCCAGCATACCATCTGTGGATGTAGGCCTTGAAGTGCAGTTTAAGATTATCTGGGATGTTAATTCTGAGCTTAGGATGGGGTTCACACTTGACATCAGCAACAGTGTATTAAGTAAATATTGCATAATGATCACTGACTCGGTGATATGAGACGACCTTAGTCGTGACATTACTGTCTACTAGGTTAAACCCAATCACATAATCAAGTCTGCCCCCCTATCAGATGTGTCACTTTGTCTGTGTCGTACAGTATACACTGATTGTCATGGTTTTGGGTCGTTCGGTAGTGGTATGAGTGGATTATATTATATAAAGATAATAATATGTCGTATTTCTTATTTCTTACCGTAGAGTTTGATACCTTCACACTGATTACTCACAGGAGATTATGGCGTATCTACGTAGAAGTTCACCCCACCACTCGACATTCCATGATTTATACTTGATAAATGATGATTTAATTAATTCATTTAATTTCCAACATCTATCTAAGTTATTGGTTATACTTTGTCATAACCAATCAGTCATTACCTTTAGTAATAATAAGATAGGATCACAGATATGGGCAGATAATTGCACTTACATTTATTTGTCAAGCTTCCATACAATGATTTACAATTTGCATGGATATATGATTCACTCACGTTCACGCTGTAATAAAATTAACCTTCTAAAAGAGAATTTTAACTTGGGAACACATGTGATTACTCTACTATGGGTATGACCTAACAGAGCCTTAATTCTTCAAGTGATACATTTACTGCCAGCCTGGATTGCTTTTGTTGCAACCAGGCTTCCGCACAAGAACTTCATTCCATGGGCCATAGCAACAAAAAGTACTCTTGGGTTACCACACATAGTCTCGCGTCACTGACAGTCACGGTAGACGGTTGTCGCGGCAAGGAGAACTGGTAAGCGTGAATTGAATTAACCATATAGGTGCAATAGGCCAGCCTGGATTGATTTTGTAGCAACCAGGCTTCCACACGTGATATTTCCACGGGGATAACAACCTAGGTTAACACGCTTAGTCTCGTGTCGACTTTCCACGGCCATAACAACAAAAGGTACTCTTGGTTTACCACACATAGTCTTGCGTCACTGACAGTCACGGTAGACGGTTGTCGCGGCAAGGCGAACTGGTAAGCGTGACTTGAATTAACCATTTAGGTGCAATAGACCAGCCTGGATTGCTTTTGTCGCAACCAGGCTTCCACACGTGATATTTCCACGGGGATAACAAACCTAGGTTAACACACTTAGTCTCGCGTCGATCACGGTCACTGTAGACGGGTGTTGTGCAGGAGAACTCTGTAAGCATGAACAAATTAACCATTTACTGTAGGTTTCATAGGCCAGCCTGGATTGCTCTTGTCGCAACCAGGCATCCACACATGATATTTCCACGGGGATAACAACCTAGGTTAACATGCATAGTTTTGTGTCGACGACGGTTCACAGGACGGAGTGGCGGTGGAGGACTCTGTGTGGTGTGGTGTCCCGCCCCCTTTCAGGAGGAAGAGGATGGAGACTACGTCTTAACTAACCCATGGCTCAGGGGATACTACTTAAAATGAGGTTTTTGGGTGTGAAGCGATGAACAGTACAACACTGCTTCACTGCCCACCCCCCCTAAAGGCTGGCTAACATATACTAATTGAAAAATACATGTCCTAGTTATGCCTCGCCGGGCGTCTTATCTCTGGTAAAACAAACTTTGGAGTTGGTTGCGTGGGTAAGCCTAACGCAACCATGACAGTGATATTATGATTATTGATGTAATTCACGAACCCCCTCCCATTAGAGTTACACTGGACATCGCCGAGGACAGTGTGACGAGAGTTAAAGTCACCCATACACAGCATAGCATTGTTACCTGATGGTTTTGGTAACACGTTCGCTCGCAGCTCAATACACCGAACATAGATGTTATACAGCGAAAATTGACTGTTTGCTGTCGTTACTGTAAGTTGTTGATAGTGAATACTTTCATCAATGTGAGTTTTGATCCATTTACAGACCAGATCATTCTTTACATAAGTGAGCAGGCCACTTCCTGCTCCACTATTGTATGCTGTAAATGCAGCTATCCTGGGTGCAGCTTTCTTCTGGGTGCTGGACGTGTAAGGTTCTTGTACACCAATCACATCAATGTTAAAAACTTTAACAAACCAATATAGGTCATTAATTCTGTGGTTAACACTCCGGATGTTCCATGAAATGGACCTAAGCGTTCTTGTTACTCGTTCAACTTTGAATTGAGTAGAGAGAGTCGTGTGTTGGCTTCATAGATCAACCTGACCAATAAGTTAACCGTTTCAAATTCATCACCCCCGGAGTTCTTGATAATGCGTCTCACAGCCCTTATTCCAGTAGAATTTTTTTTCACTGGTTCCTTCATTAGTCCCGCGAGTTCCTCCTCCGAAAATATTTGAAGAAGTACAGGGTTATGGAGGGTTTACAGACCTGCGGTTATTAAAGAGACCACGCTGGCAGTCGGGGGAGCATTCTCCCAATTCATGCTTCCATCACTATCGGTCTCGTTCTGGCTACTCACCCTCAAGTTCGCATCGTTATGAGAGGAGGCACCACCTCCATCAGAAGCTCCACTGACACTATCACTGCCATTGTTCACTGGTACACTTACTTGGCAGGCTTTAACCTAACATGCATTGACTAACGAAGGATAGTCGCTGTGGCTGTTGACTTCAGGTGGTTTAGGCGATCCTGTCACGTTGGCATCACTGTGTGACTGTTATTGTGGGTAGAGGCGGCCTCCCAGGACAACGTGGTACCAGGCCATCTCATCCTCCTCCCTGCACCTTGGACACTGCCTCCTGGGTGGGGAGGTGTGGCTGTTGATTTCAGGCGATGGAGGCGACCCGGTAGTGTTGGCGTTGTCGTCACTGAGTAAGACCGCTGTTGTGGGTGGCGGCGGCCTCCCAGGGCAACCAGGGTGCCAGGCCGTCACACCCTGCTGGGAAGGGAGGTCTCCCTCTCGGGAGGAGCTGTTGGCTCCCTCCTTATTACAATAATAATTCGAATGCAACTGTCTAGAGGATTGGCTTTGGAGTCATGAGTTATGAGGTGAAAGAAGATTATTAGGGCTAAAAGAAAAATGGTGAAACTGAAATAAAGGAGGAGTAGAAAGAATCTGGGCTCAACCAGATCGCTTCATCTTTTCTATTGTTTTTTTTATCTTTGTTTTGCTCCCTTGGGTTGTTAGACCTTTTTAATGTTCTAGGCCCCTTTAAATGCTCATTCTGTCTAAGTTAACGAGGCCGGAACATTTATGTTATATTGGGTTTTATTGCGAAAACCAATTGTCTGTTATCCATTTAATTAGGAACTACTAAGGATACAATTCCAAAGTGTAAATCAACCGTAACTTATCACTGTAGCTATGAGTGTTAAGAGAAGGACGGAGGCTATGTAAATAGACCTGCTTAAATACGTCCGACCTGTGTGAGTAGTTGAGTAACATTCTAATGAGTAGTGAGAACGGAAATATACGTACATCGTCCTCCCTCGAGGGAAGACGGAACCATCCACTAGCACTTTCAAATAACGTCTTCCTCTAGTCAAGGATATCAAACTACTGCCCGTTTTAGGTGGCCAGGGAGCCGGCTACTTAATGCCTTAACTCAGCATAATATGACGCAGCTTCCCGTGGGCACGCCTTATCACGTGCTCTGAACATGTCACCTCATAACCAGTGAAAAGTTACAGGGGGTGATATAGTAATGTAATTAACTCATTTATATAATCATTCTGTTTATGAGACAGGGGCTATGACAGTATTAGTAATGGTTTATCTATATAGTGCTGCTTATTATACTTCTTAATTATTTTTTTTTTACTGTGAGCCCTCCCAGGTCCTTGTGTGGCTGGGGGTATTCACTTTTTTCTTTTTTTTTTGCTTCTGTATTAGTTGAATGTTAGTTGAGTTAGTCTAAAAGTACACTTTATGGAGAGGCCTGCCAGGTTCTTAATGCAGCTGGTAGGTCACTCTTTCCTTTAATTCTCTCTATTAAGGTTTCATGTGTATATTGGAGCAGGAGATGGTTCTTGCTACCTGTCATTCTAAACTCTTCTTCAACACTATAATCAAACCCACTAAAGCAACTGCCACCTCTGCCACTGTGATAGATGGACTAACAGCACTCCTAACAATCTTGCAAGTGGAATTATTTATATGAATATCTCAGATCACTTCCCTGATTTTGCCATGTATAAAACAGCCACAAGACCTGAAAGGTCTAGTAGAGTCTCAATACAATACAGAGACTACTGCACCAACAATTCACTCCTTTTTGAAAACAACCTAATGATTGCTAACTGGGATCTTGTCTATGCCTCCAACAACCCAAACGTGAACAGCTGCAACTTCTCTTGCATGTTCAATGCTTGCTTTGATAAATGCTTCCCGCTCAATACTAAGTCAGCGAAAACTGTATCCATTTCCAAACCCTATATCACAAGCAAAATTAACATAATGATAAAAGAAAAACACAAACTCCAAAGGAAATTTGCAATAAGACCCATAACTTTCGGTAATGCTTACCGAAGTATCATAAATAGAGTAACTCGAGCAATTAGAAATGGCAGACGTAACTATTATACAAATAAGCTTCAGTCAGCATCAGGCGACAGTAAGAAAACCTGGAATGTCACAAATTCTATTCAGAACAGGAAAACTCAGCCTTCGTCCCCCCATTCAGCTTTTATGATAAATGATTCATTTGTAACGGAACCCTTCCCCGTTGCCAACCACTTCAATGAACATTTTATTAATGTTATCAAAAATCTTGCAGAGAGCATCCCTGATCACCATGAGGAATTTAGAACCTACCTGCAAAACAGACAGCAAAATGAGCTGTTCCTAGCCCTGTCACAGCAGATTAATTACTGTCCAAAGATGCAGCAGCAGTCGAAGACAATATACCAATTAGCATCATTAAGAAAGTAGCCCAATTATTACTACCTGTTCTCTTATTCATTTGTATCTCCTCCTTTACTAGTGGTGTCGTTCCGGATAAACTGAAAATTGTTAAGGTTGACCTAGCATAAAAAAATCTTGGGGACAAAGAATTACAGCCCCATATCAGTCCTCCCAGCCTTGGGTAAGAGACTAAATTCCTTCTGCAATGCCAATAACATCTCTACTGATTCCCGGTTTGGATTTAGAGCTAGAAGGTCGACTGAGAGTGCTCTGTTATCCTCTACTAATGACATCTTAAATTCCTATGATGACAGTCGGTTCACAGTTGGTATATTCTTGGACCTCTCTAAAGCCTTCGATACTGTCGACCATGCCATCCTCCTTTCAAAGCTTGAACATTACTGCGTTAGGGGCCTGTCCCACAATTGCGTTTCCCACGGCGTTATTATTGGTATTGTCGAAAATCCTGTGTCTGGCATTAAAGTCTCCTAAGATGTATATAGGGTGACTATTGTTAACCAATTTTAATAGGTCTTCTATAGGAAAGTAGGGTCGTCTCGGTGGCAGATAAGTTGTAGAAATGATTACGTCTCCTTGAGTTGCATTTATTTATATTGCTAGTGTTACGAACCACGCCACCAATTGTCATGATCTACCTACCCAGCACTACGAACCACGCCATCTATTGTCCTGATCTACCTAACCAGCACCACGAGCAACGCCATCTAGGGACGAAACCCGAGTATGACTCGTCTTAGTTACCACTCCCGGGTTTCCCTTCTCCATATCCTGGTTGTTGCGTCACCTCCTCCAAGTCTTCTTCATAAGCTCCAGTTCGATGAGAGTTCAATTCACTCTGGGAAGTGACCACAGGAGCACCTATCCTGGAAACCTACGGCACAGTGACTACCTACCGTCTTCTACAATGCTCCGCCTTACTCGTCAGCCATCTCAGCTCCGCACTTAAGTATTTGTAATCTTGTATTGCCTCCCCGCCTCCACCTTGCTTCAAAATTGTTGTATGTTGTATAAATATGTATATGCTGTTAATGTTTAGGTTAAGTATGGTTAAGGGTAAATTATAGAAAGCTGAATATTTTGTTAAGGAATTTATGGTACTTTATTATACACAACAAAAACTCCCATCCTTTGTCTACCCTTTTATAGTCCGATTGTCTTTGTTTTGTTTTTTTTAGTTGCCTGTTGGGATCTGGGTAGACTTTTAACTATATTCTAAATCCCCAACTCGTAACAAATGGCGACCCTGCCAGGATCCTACCTTAAGTGCCATATTTCTCCCCCAGTTGTTACTCCTTGTTAATTATTCCTCCCAGTCACTACTACTACTGTTCACAATTGCTTTACGGTGGTTTAAAGTTTCCTTCATATGTGTGCACATATGGGTATTATCGTACAGTAAGAGTGACAGACGTAGGATATTAGGTTCCAAGTGTCATAAGGCTTACCTGTTATTACACTTGGCGGTCGTGTAGTAAGTCTTATCGAGTGTAGGGAAGAATCCGGATCTGTTTAATGCCGTACCCTCACTCCAGAGTAGGCTGTTCCATAGTCACTAGTTTAGGGTGAAGTGATATCTTGGGACGCCCTGCTCTACCAGGACCCCATAATTATAAAGCCTCAATTATTGTTCTTCTCATTATCTCATTCTGGGTCAATAATCAACTATCTAAGGGTTGTTAATCCGGATCTTTATATAAATGCCGTAATACACCCTTCCTGTTTCAAGTATCTAAGGGTTGTTAATCCGGATCTTTATATTAATGCCGTAATAAGCCCTTCCTCTTTCAAGTCTCTTATCCTTATTTAAGGATCATATCAGAAGAACAATATTCATAAGTGTAATTCCTAGGTATAACTTGGTTAGTTTACCGGACTTTCTGGTTATCCACTGCCGTGATATTTTCTAGGGTAATCCACTTATCTTATCTTTTGACCATTAGTTAATTTATCCGAGTTTTCTTAACAATGGCCACCTCAGGTTTTGATCTCCAGGATTTTATTGAAAATCCTTCCGTAGCTAAATTACGTGTTAATATCCTGAAGAAAGGATGGAAAGAAATAACCAACTATTACAATATCCCATTTTCACAGCAACTGACTAAGAAATGTTAAAAAATCATGTAATTGAAATGTTGGTTCAACAAGAAGTTTTAAAAGAATCCGCTGTTGACCGATTAACGCCCATGACCAAGAAACTTCAACCACTCTCCACCACCCTTCCTCACTCAGAAGTTACCTCAGGTCTGGCTAGCCCTCAAGAAAAAGCAACAAGAGTAGACGCCTTAGAACTAGAACGAGCTAGGTTCGAGTTCCAAATCAAAATGAAAGAACTCGAGTTAGAACAGACCAAGTTGGAGCAGGAGGAAAAGTTGGAATAGGCCAAGGTGGAGCAGGAGGAAAAGTTGGAATAGGCCAAGTTGGAGCAGGAGGAAAAGTTGGAACAGGCCAAGTTGCAGCAGGAGGAAAAGTTGGAACAGGCCAAGTTGGAGTATGAGGAAAAGTTGGAACAAGCCAAGTTGGAACAGGTCAAGTTGGTGCATGAGGGAATGTTGGAAAAGGCCAAGTTGGAGCATGAGGAAAGGTCGGAACATGCCAAGTTGGAGCAGGAGGTTAGACTGAAGGAACTGCAGGTGAGAGAGATAGAAGTCACCTTAACATCGGAGTTTAAATCAAAAGAAGTGGCATTAAAAGAGAAACTAGCTGCTTTTAACCCTGCTAATGCTTCTTCCCTTGTTCCCGGGTTTGATAAATCCGATATGGACGGGTCATTTAGGACTTTTGAGAAAATAGCCGGGAAGAATGAGTGGCCTAAGGACCAGTGGGTGTCGGTGTTAGTTCCTAAATTATGTGGTAAGGCTCGTAGAGTTTATAACTGTTTACACCAGACTGATGACTATGATAACGTAAAAAAGAATATCCTCACCTCTTATGCTATCACGCCAGATGGATACCGGCAGAAGTTTCGTAAACTAACCAAACCATTTTCACACACCTTTGTTGAGTTTGCTCAAGAAAAGCTTAGGTTTTTTAAGAAGTGATTAGAGGCTACAGAGACCTCCACATTTCAGGATTTGTTAAATTTGGTAGTCCTGGAGGAGTGGAAGAGCAAGATACCATTTCACATCTTGAAGCATGTGGAGGAGCGTGGAGAGGTTAATTTAGGGCGTGCGGCTGAGCTGGCTGATGCTTACGCCTTGCTGGTGGAGTCACTGGGCAGTAGAGAACGTGGTACTTCCCGACATGTTAGGTCCTCCTCTGATGATAACCTTGGGGACGTGAGTGGTAGGTCGAAAGGTCCCACACCTACCCCCCCTGATGCAACCAAGATTTTTTGTTCTTACTGTAAAAGCCTAGGCCACACGATCTAGACTTGTAAACACCCAAAGAGTCTAATTGCTAAAAGTAGTTCCCTGGATCCCAAATTCAAACCAATAGCAACCACCAATGTGGAAAGGCCCCATCAGGATCTCTTCTCTTCATTCACCTATGAGGGAAAAATTTCAATCATAGAGGGGTCTCGTGCTTTCTCTATTCGTATACTACGTGATACGGGCGTAGCACAATCTATCCTCCTGTCTAACGTCATTCCTGATATATCTACCGCATTTACTAATGAGAGTGTTCTAATTTCAGATCTCTCATCCCATTCTTCCTATCCCTTAGCTAAAGTGCACCTCCAATCTCCCTTGATTACTGGGAAGTGCAAATAGCCATTAGGAAAGATCCAATGCCTGTGAGCGGCATTCATTTATTATTGGGTACTGACTTGGTAGGAGATCTAGTGGTTCCCAACATAAAGACAGTCGACTCTCCCTTACCTGTCAACTCCACCACTGACCTTGAAGAAACTATTCCTCACCTTTTCCCATCTTGTGCTGTCACCCGGTCACAGAGTGTGCGAAATGGGCCCTCTTCATCTAAAACCACCTTCAATATCTTCCTACCCACAGAAGATCTGTACAGTAAGACCATTAGTAAGGATGAGCTCATTAAAGCCCAACAATCTGATCCATCTTTGAATATGAAAGACCTCAGTGTGGAACATTGTATGTCTTCGGCTTACCACCCAAAATCCCAAGGATGCTTGGAACGGTTCAATCAAAACTTTCAAATCAATGCTAATAAACTATCTCCCCTTTACTATATAGTCCATACTCCTGATCTCAGAAAAGATTCACAACTTGTTCACATTAATCTCATGAAACTTTACCATTCCAGGCAGTGAGAGGAAGACATCCCAGAGGCTATAAGCCTACCTGTATTACATACGGTTTTGTCAGGGCCGGAGCCGGAGACAGATGACATGGACCTATTGTATAATTTAGACTTCCCTCTACCTAAAGAAAACCCTGCTAACAGTCACATACTCAACAACTCGGATGAGTATTTTTCTGTTCTGAATCCATCTCAGGCATAAGATCTCACTAAGTTATTATCAACATTTCCTAAAGTCACGTCAGACCTCCCAGGGTTTTGCAATATACTTAAACATGATATTAAGCTAATCTCAGATGATGTACAACCCATTAGGCGATCAGCATATCGACTAAATCCACAAAAGAGAGATTATAAAAAAGGAGGTAGATTTTTTGTTAAAACATAACTTAGCTGAGCCTAGTACCTCCCCTTGGGCTTCACCTTGCCTTCTCATTCCAAAACCCGATAGCACTTTTCGTTTCTGTACCGATTATCGTAAAGTGAACCAGGTCACTGTCTCAGACTCCTACCCTTTACCTTTGATTGAAGATATATTGGACAGCATAGGCTGTGCCAAATTTATATCTACCGTGGACCTGTTGAAAGGATATTATCAAGTGGGACTCACGGATAGGGCAAAAATAATCTCAGCGTTTATAACTCCATTTGGTCTATTTCAATATTTGGTTATAGCGTTTGGCTTTTCTAATGCTCCGGCCACATTCCAGAGGGCCATCAATTACCTAATTCAGGACCTAGGTGGGACGTTCGCCTACCTGGATGACCTGGTGGTGGTGTCGGACGGCTGGTACGAACATCTGCTGCGTTTGGAGATACTTTTCTGACGACTGCAAGAGACTGGATTCACCATAAACCTGGCTAAATCTGCTTTTGGCCGGGCCTCAGTGACTTACCTGGGACATATCGTTGGGCATGGTATGGTGAGACCCAAGGACGCAAACGTTAAAGCCATCTTGTCCTTCCCCACTCCAAGGACGAGGAAGGGACTCATGCGCTTCCTGGGGATGTGCGGCTACTACCGTCGATTCTGCAGTAACTTCTCCAGCGTGGCCGGACCCCTCACAGACCTTACCAGTTCTGCAGTCCCTTACATCTGGAACCAGAGATGCGACCAGTCTTTCCACCGCCTCAAAGCCTTCCTTGCCTCCAAGCCTGTAGTCCACCCCCCCTGACTACACCTTGCCCTTCCATCTGCAAATCGACGCTAAAGGTGTCGGAGTGGGGGCTGTGCTCCTACAACCCAACCCAACCACTAATGTCCTTCACCCTGTGGCATACTACTCGGCCAAGTTGAAAAAACATGAGACCAACTACTCGACCATAGAGAAGGAGGCCCTGGCTCTGGTGTTGGCAATAAAGAAGTTTTAATGTTACCTCCAATCTCGCCCACAAACAACCCTAGTCTTCACCGACCATAACCCACTCACGTTCATCCAAACTAACAAGACCTCCAACCAGCGAATCCTCCGCTGGGCTCTCCTCACCCAGCCCTATAATCTACAAGTACGGCACATAAAGGGGGTGGACAACCTGATTGCGGACTCCTTATCCCGAGCTCCAGTGGAAATGCAGCAGCTACTCTCCAGACGCACCAGGTGATCACCTCCTTCGCTCCCGCGCTACGGAGGTCTTTGGAGGGGGGGTGTGTTACGAACCACGCCATAAATTGTCATGATCTGCCTACCCAGCACTACGAACCACGCCATCTATTGTCCTGATCTACCTTCCCAGCACCACGAGCAACGCCATCTAGGGACGAAACCCGAGTATGACTACTCTTAGTTACCACTCCGGGGTTTCCCTTCTCCATATCCTGGTTGTTGCGTCACCTCCTGAAAGTCTTCTTCGTCAGCTCCAGTTCTATGAGAGTTCAGTTCACTCTGGGAAGTGACCATAGGAGCACCTATCCTGGAAACCTATAGCACAGTGATTACCTACAGTCTTCTACAATACTCAGCCTTACTCGTCAGCCATCTCAGCTCCGCACTTAAGTATTTGTAATCTTGTATTGCCTCCCCACCTCCACCTTGCTTCAAAATTGTTGTATGTTGTATAAATATGTATATACTGTTAATGTTTAGGTTAAGTATGGTTAAGGGTAAATTATAGAAAGCTGAATATTTTGTTTAAGAATTTATGGTACTTTATTATACACAACAAAAACTCGCATCCTTTGTCTACCCTTTTATAGTCCGATTGTCTTTGTTTTTGTTTTTTTTGTTGCCTGTTGGGATCTGGGTAGACTTTTAACTATATTCTAAATCCCCAACTCGTAGCACTAGAAATTCATCCCGGAAGTCATCGATTAGTTTATATTTTAAGTTTCTTTTAACCGCTTTAGGTACTTCGTCATTGTTTTCGCTCGATTTATTTCTTTGGTTTACATAATAGTTGTAGTTTTATATTGTTCTTGTCTTTCTCACAGGGTCAATCTCTTGATATATATTACTTAGGTTAATTACCTCAATCTTCCAGTTTCTTAAGTTGTGTTGTAATGTTCTTAAAGTTCTTACTGTTTGTGTGTTGTCCATTATTTCTTATACTTGGATTGTGGCAGTTGGAGTGGAGACCTATCATCCTGTTTCCCGCATCTGACTCTTCTAAACTCTGATGGGTCTAGTATTTTAAAGTCATTGGTCGTAATCTTTAGTTTGTCCATAATGATTAGTGTCCAAACGTATTTTTCGCTCTGGGATTCTCCTTGATATGTCCACTTGTATATCCCTCCTTCACAGTTTTTCGCTATTGTCCCTCCTGTTGGTCTCGATGTTGGGATTCCATGTTTTGGTGCAGTGATCACTTTTATCCATAATATTCAGCAGATTCAGGTTGTCTGTTGTGATCAGTCTCCATCTTCTCTTCTCACCTATTTATCCTTTGTCTTGTAGACTGTCCTTTTGCTGTTTCTGGTTTCTCTTTGTCACTTCTAGTCATTTGTCTGGGGTCTCTATCAGTCGCTTGTATTTCTTGTGTATCAGCTGTTGCTTCTTGCTCATACCTTTTTCCTAGCTATAGCCTTTCTTTCAGTTCACTTGAGAATGTTGCCTGAAAAAAAGTTCAGGTTCCGGATTCTCTTGGAATATCATCTCCGGTACCTTATTCAACTTAACATTTTCCTTAACTCGTCATTGTATAATACGGGTGCAATGATATTGTGCAGGTGTCCATGGATCATACCGATCATTACCTTGTCATGTATTGGTTCGCTTATGAATAAGATGGTGGATTTTGGTCTGTGAGCCTCTTGGATAGCTCTCTTGGCTATTTCAACGTATGTCGTGTCTTTCTTTACTTGTTTCTTTTTCCTTGTTTCTTGTACTTGTACATATGCTTTTTTATTGGGCATGCCATTGCTAGCTTCCAATGTCCTATATATGCATTCCCGTTTCTCTTACAGTTGAGACAGACAACATGTGGGTTCTTACATTCAGTGTAGGTATGTTCGTCGCCAGCACAGTCTGAACTACTTTTTCTCTTTTTCTGGGCAGTCTCTCGTTGTGTGTTCTTCATACTTGTAACAAGAAAAACAGGTTTACAGATTGATAAAAGTTTCCTATTTCATTTGATGAGGTGTTACTGACATGGAAAACCTTGTTGTATTACTTTTTCAGCCATTAAAACTTCTTCGAAGGTAATCTTGAAAACATGAGTGTAGTCTTTTATCTTGATTACTTCCTCCATCTTTATCCAACTGTTTTGATGTTCCAATTCATCTTTCAGATCTTAAGATGTCTTCCTCCCGATCTCCTCGTCGACTTGGCGAACAAAAACTGATATTTTTGCTTTTTGTTCTGAGGGCATGGCAACAACAAGTCCTTCATTGTAAAAAAACATCTCTGGCTTCTTTTGAAAGAATTTTCTCTGAATCAAAGTCATCTTTGAAGATTAGCAGATTACTTCGAAACCTTCGTTGGTACTGAATAATTTTGTTAGTGGGACTTGAAATTTGTTATAGATGATTTCTGCAACTTTCCTCTTCCAATAGGGTGTCTCTTATCTCTATGCTTAATCCTAATGCTTGTGATCATCTTCCCTGTTTACATCACACTCCTGCCTATGACACAGGGCTCCTGCCTGGGAGCAGCGACCCCCCCCCCCCCCTCTTGAACGGGCGTCGGGCTCGTATGGTTCTGCGCCCAGGTTATGTGTCTATAAGTTATGTCTATTTATGTTGCCACCTACCGGTGACCCCTAGACGAGGGGTGCCCTGCACTATCACAGGCTTCCTTGCCGGATCGACAGTATCGCTAAGTCCCGCCTCCCGTTCAAAGAACGGAGTGCATGAGGAGGATGAAAGAAGGAAAAAGAAGAGGACTAAGAGTAGGGACAGTCTCCCTACCACGCCACGTAGGGTCAGCCAATCAGAGCACCGCAGTAAAGGTGCGTGTATCACGCCACCGTGGGGCACCGCTAATTGGCCAATCCTGGACGTAGACACACGGGAAGTAGTCTAAATTTTGGGGAGTCAAATATATGATTTCCAGAGGCTTGATTGTTTCTCGTGCAATCTGAGATGGTAATTACACAGTCGCTATGATGGGTACGGTCAATCACTAGGATTGAGTGTCCAATCACAACGAAGTTGCAGATTGTTCAACCACGCAGCAGAATAAAGGCAAGTCTTCACAGCTCCGGGTAGTTTGATTTGTTGCTGGAGATTCCCGTTAGGTGTTTAATTTTCCGCCAGAATTCTTTCGGGTTATGGTAAATTGCTTCTGTGTCTGTTATTAGTTTCTCCCAGTTATTCATGTATGCTTCTTTGCACATGTTTCTTAGTTGTTCGTGTGTGGTGTATTATTGTCTTCTTATTCTGGCGTCCATCCTTGTTCTATGATTAATTTTAATAAATTTCTGAATTGTATCTGTAGAATTCTTGATTGATGTGAGTATTGAGGGTGTGGTAATGTCTGGTGAGTGATCTTAGGTATGTGGTGTTCCATTGCTTGGCTCACGTTTTCTTACCATATTTCTAGTGTCTAATTGGGAAGTGTGTTTGTTGTTTAGTTGGGTGATTTGGTGATTGTTTAACTACGTCTCCTTTCCTAATCTGCCTATCTGTATGGAATAATTTGTAACCTGCAATTTGGTATTCAACAGTTAACCCACGTGAGTCTAGGTTTATCCATGTTTCGGTGAATGCTACTATATTTATTTCTTAGGTACATACCAACGCCCTGATTTCATCCATTTTGTTTCTCATACTTCTACTGTTTGCATAGTAAACATTTAAGGTAGTCATGTTCTGAGTCCTCTCTTTGTCGCGTTTAGGTTTTAACTCCCTGCCTAAGTTAGTTTTGTCATCATCCCTAGCACTATTTCCCTGTAACCTTTCACTTTGTTTACCCGCTCCCACTGCAGTCACCTCCACCCCCGTGCTCATATGTTCTCCTAGCAGTTTAAAGACTTCGACATCTTTTGAACTGCCCTCTCGAGAGACCCAGCCAGGGTTGCCACCCTATCCCTAGACAAATGCACCACATCCCTAGCATAAAGGTCCCTTCTGCTGTAGAAGTTGTCCCAGTTGTCAATGAATGGGACTGATATTGACTTGCAATATCTGTCAAGATATTGAAATGACACCAATTGCCCTTGACAACCATTCATTGCCAACTCTCCTTCTAGGCAGGACACCACAAATGATAGGGATCCCTCCATTCGACTTAATACATTCTACAGCTGTCTTGAACTTATCAAGAAGCTCCTCACTCCTGCACCTGCCAATATTATTGCCTCCTGCACTGAAGCAGACAATGGGTTTGTTCCCATTACCAGACAAAATATTATCCATCCTGTCAACTATATCCCCCACCCCAGCTCCTGGCAAAAACACCCTCATCCTATTTTTATTTTTACCACAAAAAGCTCTCCCCAGGTACCGTACCTGGGAATCGCCAACAATTAAGGTTTTCGTGTCTTCCTTGACAGCCTTGTCTCTGACTATGCTAACATCCAATTCGTCTATCAAAGGACTGCAAGAGTTGGTACAATTAACTGTTGTTGTTTTATCCTTGGAGTGTTTTTTTTCTCCACCAGTTTACTGTAGTTGTCCCTCTCCTCACAACCTTCCATTCGCCTGAGTTTTCGTCAGACACAGGCTTTCCTCGTCTTGTGTCTTCTTCCTTCATCCTCGCTATCACTTCCTTTAATTTCAAGATTTCTTCCTTGGCCCTCTCTAACTCGGCCTTCAGGGCACAGTCTTGTTCACAAGTAGCACTAGCCATTGCTGACAATTGATCCCCGGGAGCTAAGCCTGCCGTGACCTTTCCTCTAGTGAGGTCAGAATATACAAAGTGAAACATATAGAAAACTTGAAATATACTGAAAATGGAAGAACTGTATACGTTATGTGGTGAACAATAAAGTGATATACAATTACAAACAATTTGGAACATCTTGCTGAAAATGGATGAGCGGTGTCCCTTATGTGATGAAAGCCTCTCCACAGGTTGTGTAGTCTCTTTGATGTAATGGGAATGCGGAAATAAAATAACTCAACACTTTATGATGCTTTCACTACTACTGATGAAAGCAACCTGGACACTGGCAGGTGCATTTTTGTTATAGTCGGCGGCTTCCTTTTACACCGTGCTATAACTTCGTTAGTCAGTGGTCAACACAGACAGCTGGTTAGCAAAGTTGTACCTAACAGCCCGAAGGAACGAGTGTCCCTGACAACTAACTACGTGGGATCATCGTCCGCCCTCGGTTGACGATCGCTTGGGGTCTCCAGATCTCCCCCTACCTTGGTTCACAACACCTCATATCTTCAGGCAGTTTAGTGAAAACCTCTTACTGACGGGAAAATAGGACCCCCACTCCCCCTAAGCTGGACAGGTTTCATTGGCTGATTGGTCCCCACTCTCTTCCGGTTCATGGATGTACTTAGTGTAAACTGAGGCTCTCTGAGTAAATGAACGGTCACACACTGAGACCAGGAGTCTAGTGGGTACTTAGAGACATTTTATCTACCCAGTAGGGGTGTGTTCTGAGCTTGTGCGATGCATGTTACGGGAAACGGTGGTAAGCTCTTTAGAATTTCCCAAGTTCAGGTTTGAGAACAAAGCTCCTCATGGTTGATTTTCACACGTGAGACGTAAGAAATCATATCCAAAACTGTGAAGGGCTTGTTGGTGCCTTAAGAAATATACAGGTGCATGCGGAACCTATGTGTGAGATAATGAGCATGTTTCACGGGTATTGGTGGAGAAAAACATTCATGACTCCTGAGTTCTCGAGAAAATATTGACTAAATTAAAACCATGGAACACCCGCATGCCTGATGGGTCATGAGTGATTTTCTCGGGTTTCTTGTAAACGCCAGCCTTCTTGGCAGGCTAGTAGTTACACCCTTCGGGTTATTTGGCCAGTTGTGATTGTAGTAGTTGTGGGTCATCCCAGACAGGAGATGATCGATCCATGTGTGTAGCTAATAATTTCTTACTATGTCTTATTCCAGTTCTCAGGGACTGATATTATTGTGTTGAGTGCCATTAAGGCCACTACATGGTGGAGTTAACAATTTCTTAATGTTTCATGCCATTTCCACAGTGCTTGATATTATTGTTTCCTAATTATTATGTGTCACTAAGGGATGTGAGATAGCACTGTTACCTTAGTATTGTTTCATAAAGCATTTAATATTTTCTACATAATTTTGATATGTATAACCTTTGTTCCCCAGTGTAGTGTTTTAAGCCAGGCTAAGAGGTGCGCATATGTTGGTGTACCATTATTGGTTGTGGTAGTAGTGTTGGAGGGAATAGAAGTGTCAAATTTTACAGTGCGTCTCATTCACCCCAATCACAGGTGCTATCTTTCCACGGGTCACGGAGAATATTGTTTTTAGTTCAAGTGTGTTTATGCTGGTTCGGGTTTGTCTCAAAGAGGCGCTTCCACTGTATACATATATATATATACATATATATATATACATATATACATATACATATACATATACATATATATATACATACATATATATATTTATATGTATATATATATATATATATCTATATATATGTATATATATATATATATGTATATATATGTATATATATATATATATATATATGCTGATAACCACAAGGAAAGAAGAAAACACGAAGTTCCCAAGCGCTTTCGTGTAATTCACATCTTCAGGGGTGAGTACAGACTAGATCACGCGCACCTACAGTGATTTACTTGCATATATATATATATATATATATATATATATATATATATATATATATATATATATACACGCACACATACACGAAGGATGAATAACAGCACCAATGTATGAAAAAACAGCAACTTTTATTTGGTAACGTTGCAACGAATCTATTGTCATCATCAGACATTATGATAGAAGATATTGATATAAAACTGGGTTTCTTATGGCTGGTTGCAGCCAGTGCAGATACAACACACAGGACCGATACTTGATTAGTGATTATGCTGGAGCTGCCATTGCTACTGCCACCTTAACTGACTATGGCATTATCACAAAGGATGACAAGAATCAGGTTATTGGACCACATAAGCTGCGGGATGCGAGACAAAAATACCGATTTAAGAGGCAAGAAATTGAGATGGCTAGTTTAGATAATTTGACTTCACTCTATTTTGATGGTAAGAAGACCGCCACTCGTGTGATGATAAAGAATGAGAAGACCGAGAAATGGAGTTCGAGGATGATGGTGAAAGATCATTATGTCATCATGGTTGAGCCTGGCAATGAATATCTCACACATGTGACTCCCAAGACTGGACACGGAAAGCAGATTGCCAAAACTATTCACGAGTTTCTGGTGGAGAAAAATCTAACCCAGCAGCCCATTGTGTGTGTTGGTTGTGATGGAACCAATGTAAATGTAGGATCAGAAAATGGAGTCATTCATCATCTTGAAATGTTACTTGGTCACCCGCTCCATTATTTCATATGTCAGCTTCACGGAAATGAGCTGCCTTTCCGCGCAGTTTTTTATCACTATGATGGTAAACCAAGTGGTCCTGAGCATTGGCGTGGTCCCATTGGAAAGCAGATCAAGGAGTCTTTGTCTGAGCTTCCAGTTGTCGCCTTCCAGCCAGTCAGTTTCCCTGATTTCCCTGTGTTTAATGATGAAGTGGAGAAAGATCTGTCCTGGGATCAGAAATACCTGTATAGGATTTGTAAAGGAGTTATCACAGGTGTTGTTGAAGATGACTTGGCTGCTATTGAGGCAGGTCCTCCCTGTGTGTCAGGGTGGAACACCTTATGGAGTAGAATCCTCAGGCTGTATGTAGCAACATCAAGACCCAGCCATGAGTTGAAAAGAATTGTCATTACAATAATAAAGTTCAGTGCTCCAATGTGGTTTTACATCAAGATACACCCTTACGTAACACACGGCTCAAGGAACGTATTCCAGTCCCTGCTATATATGAAACACCTGAATAGTGAGGAGGAGACGATAGTGAAGAAGGCTGTCCAGAGAAATGCATACTTCGCCCACACAGATCAACTTCTTCTTGGTAAGTGTGCAGATGAGGACATGACTGTTAGAGAAAAAGCTGTCTCAATGATAGGAAAAATTAGAGAGGAGAATCAGCAAAAGGAAGAATGCACTGGCAGATCTGAAGAGGAGGAGGAAGATTCTGATGCTGCTGTTGACGAGAATTTGTTAAACTATACTGATGAGGAGGGTAAAGATGGAGATGGGAATGAGGATGTGCCTCCTGTAGTCAACATGAGAAAGGTGGTGACTCCGAAACTAAAGTGGCAAGCAAAAAACTATCATTCCATGATTAACTGGAGGAATGAACTCAAGACTGAGCCTCCTTACATTGCTTCTCTCTCAAATCTACAGGTTAATGACATTCTTGAGACACCATTAGTGGTGCCCAAGTGGCCAAACAGCACTCAGGCGGTCGAGAGAGGCATAAAAGTGATGACTGAAGCTTGCACTGAAGTGAGGGGATACGAATCGAGAGATGGATATATTAGGCAAAGATTATTGTCTAGGAAAATGATGCCAAGGTTCCGCACAAAAAAGAATTTCAATATGAACTTGTAATGATTTTCTATACGGTGTACCTGCAAAATAACATGTGAATTAAATCGATGTCACCCATGTAAAATTTATCATTATCCTGGAAAACATTAAATGACACCTAATTTTTGGTAAACACTAAAAGTTGACAAAAAGTCGTTCGCGATGCAGCAGGGTAGGTATGCATGAAATGGCATGAAATTTTGCAGAGGTGGTTGTTACAGCCATACAAACGATGCCTGACAAGTGCAGCCTGCAACTCAAATAAAAGTGTTTTTTCCCTGCCCCCTAAGGCACATACACCTCCTTTAGAACGGAAATAGGTATAAAGGTTGTAGTTGGAGGCTTGAAAATGTTTGTGTGAAGCTGCTTTGGTCAATTGAAGTTTAGATAGTAATAAGAGATCGGGGAAGAGGTTAATAAATGGTTCTTCACAAAAGTGAAAGTGAATATTAGGCCACGAATATTGGAAAATGAAGTGAAAAAAAATCGATCCTCCAGCAACTGCGGTGACGTCATTTGAGGCCTCAGTAGTTTGATGATTGTCTGGTCTGCCCATGGGTCTACAACCTTCCCGACCAGTGGGCCCGTCCGGGAAGACCCCACTATAATATTATTGTCAACTGATATCATTAGAGAATAAGAGAATAACGAAAATAAAACAGACCAAGAGAGAGAAAAGATATATAAATATATGTATTGTTACGAGTTGGGGGTTTAGAATATAGTTAAAAGTCTACCCAGATCCCAACAGAAAACAACAAAAAAAAAAAAAAACAGACAATCGGACTATAAAAGGGTAGACAAAGGATGCGAGTTTGTGTTGTGTATAATAAAGTACCATAAATTCCTTAACAAAATATTCAGCTTTCTATAATTTACCCTTAACCATACTTAACCTAAACATTAACAGTATATACATATTTATACAACATACAATAATTTAAAGCAAGGTGGAGGCGGGAAGGCAATATAAGATTACAAATACTTAAGTGTGGATCTGAGATGGCTGACGAGTAAGGCTGAGTATTGTAGAAGACCGTAGGTAGTCACTGTGCCGTAGGTTTCCAGGATAGGAGATCCTGTGGTCACTTCCCAGAGTGAACCGAACTCTCATCGAACTGGAGCTTATGAAGAAGACTTGGAGGAGGTGACGCAACAACCAGGATATGGAGAAGGGAAACCCCGGAGTGGTAACCAAGAGTAGTCATACTCGGGTTTCGTCCCTAGATGGCGTTGCTCGTGGTGCTGGGTAGGTAGATCAGGACAATAGATGGCGTGGTTCGTAGTGCTGGGTAGGTAGATCATGACAATTGGTGGCGGGGTTCGTAACACACCCCCCCTCCAAAGACCTCCATAGCGCGGGCGCGAAGGAGGTGATCACCTGGTGCGTCTGGAGAGTAGCTACTGCATTTCCACTGGGGCTCGGGATAAGGAGTCCGCAATCAGGTTGTCCACCCCCTTTATGTGCCGGACTTGTAGATTATAGGGCTGGGTGAGGAGAGCCCCGTGGAGGATTAAATGGTTGGAGGTCTTGTTGGTTTGGATAAACGTGAGTGGGTTATGGTCGATGAAGATTAGGGTTGTTTGTGGGCAAGACTGGAGGTAACATTCAAACTTCTTTATTGCCAACACCAGAGCCAGGGCCTCCTTCTCTATGGTCGAGTAGTTGGTCTGATGTTTTTTCAACTTTGCGGAGTAGTATGCCACAGGGTGAAGGACATCAGTGGTTGGGTGGGGTTGTAGGAGCACAGCCCCCACTCGGACAGGGTTAGCGTCGATTTGCAGATGGATGGGCAAGGTGTAGTCAGGGGGGGGTGGACTACAGGCTTGGAGGCAAGGAAGGCTTTGAGGCGGTGGAAAGACTGGTCGCACCTGTGGTTCCAGATGTAAGGGACCGCAGAACTGGTAAGGTCTGTGAGGGGTCCAGCCACGCTGGAGAAGTTACTGCAGAACGGACGGTAGTAGCCGCACATCCCCAGGAAGCGCATGAGTTCCTTTCTCGTCCTTGGAGTGGGGAAGGACAAGATGGCTTTAACGTTTGCGTCCTTGGGCCTCACCATACCATGTCCAACGATATGTCCCAGGTGAGTCACTGAGGCCCGGCCAAAAGCAGATTTAGCCAGGTTTATGGTGAATCCAGTCTCTTGCAGTCGTGCAAACAGTATCTCCAAACGCACCAGATGTTCGTCCCAGCCGTCCGACACCACCACCAGGTCATCGAAGTAGGAGAACGTCCCACCTAGGTCCTGAATTAGGTGACTGATTGCCCTCTGGAATGTGGCCGGAGCATTAGAAAAGCCAAACGCCTCAACCAAATATTGAAAAAGACCATATGGAGTTATAAATGCTGAGATTATTTTTGCCCTATCCGTGAGTCCTACTTGATAATATCCTTTCAACATGTCCACCGTACTGATAAATTTGGCACAGCCTATGCTGTCTATTATATCTTCAATAAAAGGCAAAGGGTAAGAGTCTGACACAGTGACCTGGTTCACCTTATGATAATCGGTACAGAAACGAAAAGTGCTATCGGGTTTTGGAATGAGAATTGCAAGGTGAAGCCCAGGGGGAGGTACTAGGCTCAGCTAAGTTATGTTTTAACAAAAAATCTACCTCTTTTTTCATAATCTCTCTTTTTTGTTGATTTAGTCGATATGCTAAATTCCTAATGGGTTGTACATCTGAGATTAGCTTAATATTATGTTTAAGTATATTGCAAAACCCTGGGAGGTCTGACGTGACTTTAGGAAATGTTGATAATAACTTAGTGAGATCTTTTGCTTGAGATGGATTCAAAACAGAAAAATACTCATCCAAGTTGTTGAGTATGTGACTGTTAGCAGGGTTTTCTTTTGGTAGAGGGAAGTCTAAATTCTCCAATAGGTCCATATCATCTGTCTCCGGCTCCGGCCCTGACAAAACCGTATGCAATACAGGTAGGCTTATAGCCTCTGGGATGTCTTCCTCTGACTGCCTGGAATGGTAAAGTTTCATGAGATTAATGTGAACAAGTTGTGAATCTTTTCTGAGATCAGGAGTATGGACTATATAGTTGAGGGGAGATAGTTTATTAGCATTGATTTGAAAGTTTTGATGGAACCGTTCCAAGCAACATTGGGATTGTGGGTGGTAAGCCGAAGATGTACAATGGTCCACACTGAGGTCTTTCATATTCAAAGATGGATCAGATTGTTGGGCTTTAATGAGCTCATCCTTACTAATGGTCTTATTGTACAGATCTTCTGTGGGTAGGAAGATATTGGAGGTGGTTTTAGATGAAGAGGGCCCATTTCGCACACTCTGTGACCGGGTGACAGCACAAGATTTGAAAAGGTGAGGAATAGTTTCTTTAAATTCAGTGGTGGAGGTGACAGGTAAGGGAGAGTCGACTGTCTTTATGTTGGGAACCACTAGATCTCCTACCAAGTCATTACCCAATAATAAATGAATGCGGCTCACAGGCATTGGATGTTTCCTAATGGCTACTTGCACTTCCCCAGTAATCAAGGGACATTGGAGGTGCACTTTAGCTAAGGGATAGGAAGAATGGGATGAGAGATCTGAAATTAGAACACTCATTAGTAAATGCGGTTGATATATCAGGAATGACGTTAAACAGGAGGATAGATTGTGCTGCGCCCGTATCACGTAGTATACGAATAGAGAAAGAACGAGACGCCTCTACGATTGAAATTTTTCCCTGATAGGTGAATGAAGAGAAGAGATCCTGATGGGGCCTTTCCACATTGGTGGTTGCTATTGGTTTAGATTTGGGATCCAGGAAACTACTTTTAGCAATTCGACACTTTGGGTGTTTACAAGTCTGGATCGTATGGCCTGGGTTTTTACAGTAAGAACAATAAAACTTGGTTGCATCAGGGGGGGTAGGTGTGGGACCTTTCGACCTACCACCCACGTCCCCAAAGTTATCATCAGAGGAGGACCTAACATATCGGAAAGTACCACGTTCCCTACGGCACAGTGACTCCACCAGCAAGGCAGACGCGCCAGCCAGCTCAGCCGCACGTCCCAAATTAACCTCTCCACGTTCCTCCACATGCTTCAAGATGTGAAATGGTATCTTGCTCTTCCACTCCTCCAGGACTACCAAGTTTAACAAATCCTGAAGTGGCCATTAAGAAAACCTAGATAAAATAATTAATTGTCAAAAATATAAGATAAGTGGATTACCCAAGAAAATATCACGGCAGTGGATAACCAGAAAGTCCCGGAAACTACCCAAGTTATACCTAGGGAAATCACACTTATGAATATTGTTCTTCTGATAAGACCCTTAAATAAGGATAAGAGACTTGAAAGAGGAAGGGCGTATTACGGCATTAATATATAGATCCGGATTAAAAACCCTTAGATACTTGAAACAGGAAGGGCGTATTACGGCATTAATATAAAGATCCGGATTTACAACCCTTAGATACTTGAAACAGGAAGGGCGTATCACGGCATTTATATAAAGATCCGGATTAACAACCCTTGAGTAAACAGGAAGGGCGTATTACGGCATTAATATAAAGATCCGGATTAATAACACTGAGTAAACAGGAAGGGCGTATTACGGCATTAATATAAAGATCCGGATTAACAACCCTTAGATACTTGAAACAGGAAGGGCGTATTACGGCATTTATATAAGGATCCGGATTAACAACCCTTAGATACTTGAAACAGGAAGGGCGTATTACGGCATTTATATAAAGATCCGGATTAACAACCCTTAAGATATTTGAAATAGGACGGGCGTATACTGCATCTATATAAAGATCCGGATTAAGAACCCTGAGTAAACAGGACGGGCGTATTACGGCATTAATATAAAGATCCGGATTAACAACCCTTGAGTTACAGATTATTGACCCCGAATAAGATAATGAGAAGAACAATAATGGAGGCCTTAATATTATGGGGTCTTGGTAGAGAGGGGCGTCCCAAGATGTCACTTCACCCTAAACTGACTATGGAACAGCCTACTCTGGAGTGAGGGTATTGCAATAAACAGGTCAGGATTCTTCCCTACACCCGATAAGACTTACTACACGACTGCCACGTGTAATAACAGGTAAGCCTTATGACACTTGGAACCTAATATCCTACGTCTGTCACTCTTGCTGTAAGATAATACCAATATATGCACACACATATGAAGGAATCTTTAAACCACCGTAAAGCAATTGTGAACAGAAGTGACTGGGAGGAATAATTAACAAGGAGTAACAAGGGAGGGGGAGAAATATGGCACTTATGGTCATGTCCTGTCACGGTCGCCATTTGTTATGAGTTGGGGATTTAGAATATAGTTAAAAGTCTACCCAGATCCCAACAGGCAACAACAAAAAAAAAAAAGACAATCGGACTATAAAAGGGTAGACAAAGGATGCGAGTTTGTGTTGTGTATAATAAAGTACCATAAATTCCTTAACAAAATATTCAGCTTTCTATAATTTACCCTTAACCATACTTAACCTAAACATTAACAGTATATACATATTTATACAACATACAATAATTTGAAGCAAGGTGGAGGCGGGGAGGCAATATAAGATTACAAATACTTAAGTGCGGAGCTGAGATGACTGAGGAGTAAGGCTGAGTATTGTAGAAGACGGTAGGTAGTCACTGTGCCGAAGGTTTCCAGGATAGGTGATCCTGTGGTCACTTCCCAGAGTGAACCGAACTCTCATCGAACTGGAGCTTATGAAGAAGACTTGGAGGAGGTGAAGGCAACAACCAGGATATGGAGAAGGGAAACCCCGAAGTAGTAACTAAGAGTAGTCATACTCGGGTTGCGTCCCTAGATGGCGTTGCTCGTGGTGCTGGGTTTTAGATCAGGACAATAGATGGCGTGGTTCGTTGTGCTGGGTAGGTAAATCATGACAATTGGTGGCGGAGTTCGTAACAGTATGTTGTGTGTTAAAGTAAAGAAGCAATTAAGACCCTGCAATTGTGTGTACATGAGGCAGAAATTCAAATGAGCCACCTTGGACCTGGTCACATTTTGTGAGCTGCCGTATGGCAGCACGGTCTACCATTAGACAATACATTAAGCTTCAAATATCTTCCCAGGCGGTACTACCTCCCTGTTTCTTAGCTCTCTGGTACCTACTACCTTGTATCAAAATAATTTCTTATGATATTAGTCACAGCGAAAGATGATATTCAGGGAAATACAAAAAATATTAATATAGTATATTTCCAAACATGATGTCAGACACAAGTGAAACTGTGGTATGTTTTCAGGGAATGTTTTCAAGACCTGTGGTTCTGTGTCAGTACAAGACAACACTTAGAGTTACATGAAAATTGCTCTACATATTACGTAAGTTTCCTACGTTCAAAATTAGGTCTTCATTTATCCTAGTTTATTTCCCACCATAGCCACCGCCGCCGCCACCACCGCGCCCACCACCACCACCGCCGCGTCCACCACCACCATACCCGCCGCCACCACCCCGTCCACCGCCGCCAAAGCCGCCACTGCCTCCACCACCCCAACCATAGCTGCTGCCACCGCTGCAACCTCCTCCATGTCCACCTCCGCCAAAGCCGCCGCCACCCCCACGTCCACCACCGCCATAGCCACGAACGCTGCCACCGCCGCCGCCGCCTCCACCTCCACCACCACCACCACCTCCACCATAACGGCGGCCACCACCTCCACCTGGCAAGGCCAAGCAGGTCACCGCCATGAGGACGACGCCCAAGAACACAAACACCAACTTCTAAAATGTTCCAAAATTAAATTTCATATTAATTGACTGTACCAGGAATTGATTTGTATATGGTCACCAAAACATGAGTTCCTTATTAGTTAGTTTACTACTCCAGTAAGTTAGCTACTAATCATTATCATGTGTGGATTATGCATTTCGAACTTCTACACCAGTCCAGCTGTGATCTTTTTCAAGTTATAAAGTTGGTCATATAAACAAATATAACAAATGCCAAAGGTAACGAAAACATTTTACTTGAGAGAATAATATTCACAATTAACCCAAAAACAATTTGTAATAGATTTTGCTATCCAAGAAACTCATGAAGCGTCTGTTAGTGATTTAGTTATAGTGAAGTGACTTTTGTCTTATAATTAGCTTAAAATACCGAAAATATGTTATTTATAGTAGTAATAGTAGTAGTAGTAATAGTATTAGTAGTAGTAATAGTATTAGTAGTAGTCGTAGTGTGTGTGTTACATTAGAAGGTTTACGCATGTAATATATTATTCTTGTTGTCAGTCATTCCTTAGATCATTAATTAAATATAGTAAAGCATTGAAAAGAGCAAGTACCGCCTACACAGACAAACAATCTGACACAACGTTCACGATTCCTCCTGATTCCCTACATACAACTATTCTTCCCATTGTTTCTAATTTCCTGTCAGAGACCGAACATAAATTTTGATGAGCAGGAAGAACTTTGGTGTTGTAATTCTGAATAACTTTTGACTTACGTCGAAGTAACACAGTGACGTTGGGTGTACTAACATAAGTAAACTACATTATGGTGTGTTCATAATATATATTATATTGATAATGTGAATCTACAGCAAACTCACTAAACATATGAATTGTTTCTTTACGGTAAAACTGACAATGCTTTAGAGCCGGAAAACAGTACAATGTTTCGTGAATACTGTATCTAAGCATAACAATACTATTTAGTTTAAGGTAGAGAAGTCTTGACACGGGTATCATTAGCCGGGTAACAAGAGGCGTCGGTTATACCAGTAGTTGATAGAGGCCATGCTAAGCCCTACCATATTGGTGTTGTTAGGATCAAGTTCTGTCTCGAACTGCATGAAGAGATGTGTTGGTGAGAGCTTATATATCCTTTTGTCAGCGTCCCTCTCTCGGTTGTCACCACTCTCGTGTTTTTGGCTTTGTGTAACATCATAATCATTTCACCATATTCTTGTTTTATAACATTTCGTTCCGTTTGATATCACAACAGATGATGAAGAATTATGTTTTACTATATTTTGCATGTTGTGCGTATGGCTGTTGTTTTGTCCGTCTGTGTGTTTGACATATATTTTATTTTATTTTAATTGTCTATCTGATATCTCATCTTTTTGAGCTAGGAAATCAAAAGTAATTAATATAACTGTAATGGGGTTCTTAGATAAAAATGTATTTTATTTTGAATTTTATTCATGTGGTCTTAACTCCCCCTTCCTTTACCAGATCTCTCGCTAAGTACGGGGTGGTGTAGTACAATGAACGTTCAGTACCACTAACTTGTTTTATATTTTATTATATGCAAACACGCCCGGGCAGATATACATATATGCATTAACACACTCATGTATACCCAACCACACGTCAGTGAAGTTGTCAAATCCTCCAGTTTCCGTCTCCACCTCCTCCGCCGTCTCAAGTCCCTTGGAGTTCCTGCACCCGAGCTCCTTAGTGTTTACACAACATTCATACTTCCCAAGCTCACCTATTCCTTCCCTACATGGTCTTCCTCCCTAAATGCCACACAACGTAAACACCTAGAAAAAGTGCAAAAGAGGGCATGCAAGATTATTCTCTCCCTTTCCTACTCCACATATCAAGAAGCGCTCAACACACTGACCCTTTCGACTCTCACTGACCATCACCACGACCTCATCTGCAAATTTGGTAAGAAGCTTCTACACCATCCTCGACACCGAATCCTACTACCACCTGAGATCCCTAGCCCGAGAATTGCTGTTCGACACCACAACCGCATCCAGCCCATACGTGCACGAACTGATCGCTATAAGAACAGCCCAGTCCCAACCATTGTAAAAATTATCAATAACTTGTAATAAACCAGTGTACTCACTCCCAGTAAATACTACTTCTTGCACTGTCACTATGTTGAAATGCACTGTAGTTTGAGCTTTTCACCATCTAGTTATTATATATCTTATTTGTATCACTTATGTTACTTGTATATTATTTGTAATT
Organism: Homarus gammarus; assembly: GCA_958450375.1. Classification (NCBI taxonomy): domain Eukaryota; kingdom Metazoa; phylum Arthropoda; class Malacostraca; order Decapoda; family Nephropidae; genus Homarus; species Homarus gammarus. The sequence continues at coordinate 1,137,827 of CAUDMG010001253.1, read as the reverse complement.
CGAAACCCATTCCCCAAATATGTAACTGTATATTTTCAGCCTTCTGGCTGCCAAGCTCTTTCAATAAACCGTTAATTATTATTATTATTATTAAATAGACGAGGAAACACACACATACACCTGTCATGATAATCAAATAAATAAATTCACCATTTAACGTTAATTATATTAATGATGGATTGGACATGTGAATGGTAAGAAAATAAAAGTATTTAAAGCATATATGTTTGTTATCTTGCTATTTAATTACTTTACTATGATTGTTTATAACTGTTACGTCAAATAATTCTCAGTGCTATTAATAATAACAATAATAATATTAATAATATAGTACTATTATTATTATTATTATTATTAATATTATTATTGTTAAGAAGTATTATTAATACTGTTAATGTTTTAAATTTTGTTTACAGGAATATATTGAAATATACAGTAATTATATCATAACAATTAACAAGACTACCACAAAGATTGATATCCTTTATGACCACAGGCCCCGAATCACAATATTCAGAAGCAGCTGTGATGAATTTTAAGTAAAATTTAAAATTTGATGCGAAACTCCAAGCCCATATTCTTTAGTATCTGTGGAACACTCAGCATATAAACTTTGTGATAAACCTTTAAAGCATACACTTGATCATTATATTATTGAAAGTGACACTGTCAAAGATTTCAGGCCACCTGACTTATTGTATCTTGAACTATGTAATTACTTCATTGAATCAGGTGTGCTTGAGGACATTCTTGCTGTTTATCCCAAATTTGCTAGCCCACACTGATTAGTCTTCAATTTGAATATGACTCCAATGTACGTGATCTACTGACCTACATATGCTGCTGGTGAATGTGATGTATTTCCTTCTTTGTGTACGAACCTCTGTCCTGCGTGGCAGTGAACAGTGGCATTACCCACATGAATCTGACCTATATATAGTGTCAATGAATATGATGCATTCTTTGTGTATGAACCTCTGTCCTGTATGGCAGTGGAAAGTGACATTACCCACATGAATCTGACCGACGTATATGTATGTATGTGTGCGTGTGTGCATGTATATGTACATGTACGTGTATATGTGTATGTATATACGTATATGTATGTATATGTGTGTGTGTGTGTATACATATATGTATATTAGGGAGTGACAGTTTTGCAAAAGTTTTCAAAATCTAATTGCTTGGGTTGGATTATTTGTCTATCGGCCACGCTAATTCCGAATATGTTTGAGTTTTTTACATCATTGCATTAGAAGGTTTGTGGATACTTTTGGGTTTGGCATGAAAAACGCGAAAAAACTGTAAATAATAAAGGGACTGGCAATGTGGCACAACCTGTTAAAATCAAGTTATTGAATTGGATTATTCGACTACTGTGTACACTGGTTCATAATATGCTATTGTTTTACAACTCAATGCGCTACAAATTATGCCGATATTTTTGCTGTAAGTCACCACATACGTATATTTCGAAAACCAGGGCCCAATATTACCAACGGCGTGGATAGATTCCGTGGAATGAATTCAGGACATTCCCGCTCATGGAACATTACCAAACTCCGTATATGTGCCAATGGCAGGCCAATAGCAATATTTACAAAGTTTGTTGAGGCTCCCTGGACGGGAATGCCCTGAATTTATTCCACGGAATCTATTCACGCCGTTGGTAATATTCGTCCCAGGACTGATCAACGAATTCAGCCCAAGTAGCTTGACTTGGACAGTTAAGGACAAAATCTCAGTCCGTACTTTTGAATAAAATATTGTTCAATAGGTGGTGATATTGAAGTGCTGAAAGTTGTTTTTTCTGTGTTGTTTTGCAGTTAGTTCAAAGGGCCGCCACCAAGATGGGTCGTCCTAAGATTAGCAACACTCAGCTGCGCCAGGGTAACGATAAGGTGTTCGGGGTTCGGATGCCTCTGCCATCTAACAAGTTGCCTCTGAACAAGGAAGTTGGAAGTGCCCTGGCTTATGAAGCAGAAAACGAGAGGTTAAGGAGAAGAACAAATGCTTTTGATTGTATGGATGCCACCAACAAGGTGACTGAGAAGGTACTGGATGTGTATAGGAAGGCCACTGTCCCCACTATCTCTGAAATCAGGATGAAAATGAGAGTCCACGACCTGTGGAGGATGCGGAGGGAGACGATGATGATGAAGGGAAATGGACAGAAACAGAAAAGGAAGAAAACGAAGAACGGGAAGCTGAAGATGAGGTTCGAGGCTCATCTTCAGCTTCCCGTTCTTCGTTTTCTTCCTTTTCTGTTTCTGTCCATTTCCCTTCATCATCATCGTCTCCCTCCGCATCCTCCACAGGTCGTGGACTCTCATTTTCATCCTGATTTCAGAGATAGTGGGGACAGTGGCCTTCCTATACACATCCAGTACCTTCTCAGTCACCTTGTTGGTGGCATCCATACAATCAAAAGCATTTGTTCTTCTCCTTAACCTCTCGTTTTCTGCTTCATAAGCCAGGGCACTTCCAACTTCCTTGTTCAGAGGCAACTTGTTAGATGGCAGAGGCATCCGAACCCCGAACACCTTATCGTTACCCTGGCGCAGCTGAGTGTTGCTAATCTTAGGACGACCCATCTTGGTGGCGGCCCTTTGAACTAACTGCAAAACAACACAGAAAAAACAACTTTCAGCACTTCAATATCACCACCTATTGAACAATATTTTATTCAAAAGTACGGACTGAGATTTTGTCCTTAACTGTCCAAGTCAAGCTACTTGGGCTGAATTCGTTGATCAGTCCTGGGACGAATATTACCAACGGCGTGAATAGATTCCGTGGAATAAATTCAGGGCATTCCCGTCCAGGGAGCCTCAACAAACTTTGTAAATATTGCTATTGGCCTGCCATTGGCACATATACGGAGTTTGGTAATGTTCCATGAGCGGGAATGTCCTGAATTCATTCCACGGAATCTATCCACGCCGTTGGTAATATTGGGCCCTGGTTTTCGAAATATACGTATGTGGTGACTTACAGCAAAAATATCGGCATAATTTGTAGCGCATTGAGTTGTAAAACAATAGCATATTATGAACCAGTGTACACAGTAGTCGAATAATCCAATTCAATAACTTGATTTTAACAGGTTGTGCCACATTGCCAGTCCCTTTATTATTTACAGTTTTTTCGCGTTTTTCATGCCAAACCCAAAAGTATCCACAAACCTTCTAATGCAATGATGTAAAAAACTCAAACATATTCGGAATTAGCGTGGCCGATAGACAAATAATCCAACCCAAGCAATTAGATTTTGAAAACTTTTGCAAAACTGTCACTCCCTAATGTATATGTACTGTCAATGAATATGATGCAGCTCTTTGTGTACAAACCTCTGTCCTGCATGGCAATGAACAGTGACATTACCCATATGAATCTGACCTATATACATTTATAGTTTTTAATGAATATGATATATTTCTTTGTGTGTGATCCTCTGTCCTGCGTGACAGTGAGAAGTGATACCACCCTCAGTGTCAAGACCTGACTGAATTACTCAGAATAGGCAAACTGTACTACAAGCTCTGCCAATAAATTTGTTAAACAAAACTATGGAATTGATTTTTTTTTATCTTGGACTTGGAACTCTACTTACTGACCCAAGTTGGAATTCGACCTTGACTTTTTTCCAAGTTTCTAGAATTTTTACACATTCTCACCGAGGGTACTCAGTAAACGCTGATTCAGGTTCAATAAGCAAAATAGTTATTCTTGTAATGAGTCTTTGCTAATTTCTTTTGATATTTATCTATTAAATTTTATCACTAATGTGATTATGGTACCATTTGTCTTTTGGAGTTTGATTATCAATCTTTTCACCCATACAGAAACATATAAATTATCCTTATACGTATTCAATGGACTGATAACTTAGAATATTTATCATAATGGAACCACAAAAGGAAATTATGCTTTATACCATAATATTATGAATCAAAGGCCAAAATTTCAGCACACTCCTTCAGAACACAAGGGGGTATTCATTCCGGTCCATGCGCCTTACTCACATCTAAACTGGATAACAAACTAACACCCTTATGATTGGAGATTTCAGGAAAGTGTATAGGTTTAGTCGGAGGAGCACGAGTGAGAGAGGTAGAGAAGGAATCATCTAAGGCGAAGTTAGAGGAAATCAAGGTTCAAAAGAAATTGGCTTTATGAGAGGGAGAGTTGGATATAGAATTATAAGGTCAGAAAATAGGACGAAAAGAGGGAGTGCAGAAGTTATTACATATGTTTTTGGCTAAGGAACGGAAGGATTTACTAAAAGAAGAGTTAGTCAGGCCAGCAGTATTTCTTTTTATAAAATTCCGCTAGGCCCTACGAAGAATATCCTTCCAACGATTCCTAGAAGTAATGAAAGAGGAGTGAGTAACAGGAGGGGATAGTTTCATAACTTGATACACCCTATCTCCCTCTTTACATGCAAGAGTACAGGAGTGATCAAACCATGATTGTAAAGTAAAAATTTTGTTAGAATATGAGAACATAAGAAAATAAGGAGTCTGCAATAGGCCGGATGGCCTGTGCATGGCAGCTCCTGTCGAGAGTCACTACCACTCTCTATCATCCATGAATCTATCTAGCCTCCTTTTGAAACTTTCCAGAGTTTCAGCACTTACTACAAACTTGCTAAGCTTGTTCCACTCGTCGACCATCCTATTTGTGAACCAGATCCTTCCTATCTCACTCCAAATCCTAAACATATCCAACTAAAATCCGTTGCTCCGAATCCTATCCTGCTCGGATATTATAAGAACTTTATCTATATCCCCTTTATTCATTCTTTTCACCCACTTAAATACTTCTATCATATCTCCCCGCATTCTTCGTCTTTCTAGGGAATGCAAGTTAAGTTTCTTTAACCTATCCTGATATGGAAGGTTTCTAAGTCCCGGAATCATTTTCGTCATTCTTCGCTGCACCGACTCTAGTGAATTGATATCCATTCTATAACAAGGGCACCAGAACTGAGCCGCATAGTCGAGGTGCGGCCTGACTAGCGCAAGATATAGTTGCAATAAGACCTCTGCACTCTAATTACTTACACTTCTAGATATAAAACCCAATACTCTGTTTGCCTTATTTCAAACATTAACGCGTTGTTTTCTAGGGCGTAGGTCCGGGCTTACAAGTACCCCTTGGTCTCTTTCGCAAGTCGACTTCTTTAGGTTGATGTTGTTAAGGCTGTATACAGTGTCAGTATTTGTTCTTCCAATATTAAGTACGTTGTACTTGCTGGTGTTGAATTTCATTTGCCATTTTTCAGACCACCCCTGCAGTTAATTTAGATCCTCCTGTAATGCATTTGCATCCTGCCCTGATTTAATCTGCCGCCCTATTTTGGTGTCATCCGCAAACTTGCTTATGTCCCTGCTGATCCCAGTATCCAGATCGTTTATGTAGATTATGAACAAGAGTGGGCCTAGTACAGACCCCTGGGGAACCCCACTGGTTACACGGCCCCACACAGATTTAACACCATCTACGCTGACCCTCTGCGTTCTATCGGTGAGCCATGATTTTATCCAATTTAAAACTTTCCCCTCGATACCATGAGCCTTAATTTTTCTCAGAAGCCTCTGATGCGGTACTCTGTGAAATGCTTTGCTAAAGTCTAAGTAAATAACATCGTAATTTTCGTCATTATCTACTACCTCGAAGACTTTCCTAAAAAATGTCACACACATTTGTTAGACAAGATTTTCCCTTTGTAAACCCATGTTGAGAGTTGTAGATTAATTTGCTTTTCTCTAGATGCGATCGGATGCTATCTGCTATAATAGATTCAAGAAATTTCCCCACTACTGACGTCAAACTGATCGGCCGCTAATTTGACGCTGATGCCAACTCCCAAAACACCAGAGAGAGGGTTTACTACTTACTTAGAGGATCTCGGGTTGGGGTGTGTGGATCGCAACGAATCATGACAAGAAGTGAGATAGTCAAAGATTTTCAAATACTTGGTAAAGTTGGGTGAACAGTATCGGAAACAATGAAAATAGCTAGAGTTAGGAGAGATATTTTGAGCCAGATGACATCATAAAGAGATGATTCAAGATCTGTGAGGCGGGCGATAGGTGTATCTGTGTTGCAGTAGGCTCATACACCTGCTTGTAGTTGGAGACTTGAAAATGTTTGTGTGAAGCTGCTTTGGTCAATTGAAGTTCAGATAGTAATAAGAGATCGGGGAAGAGGTTAATTGGTGCTCCACAAAAGTAAAATTGGATATTTGGTCACGAATATTGGAAAAATGAAGTGCGAAAAATATCGATACTCCAGCAACTGCCGTGACGTCATTTGAGGCCCCAGTAGTTTGATAATTGTCAGGTCGGACCATAGGTCTACAACCTTCCCGACCAGTGGGGCCCTTCCTAGAAGACCCCACTTTAATATTATTTTTAACTGATATCATTGGAGAATAAGAGAATAGCGAAAATAAATCAAACGAAGGGAAAGAAAATATATATATATATATATATATATATATATATATATATATATATATATATATATATATATATATATATATATATATATGTAACCGGTCGGAATTTACTGGACTTTAATTTCTCATTTGACTTGGGGTTTATTTAAAATTAATAGATGGTAATGGCAGTGGAAGCGCCCCTTTGAGAAAAATCCCGAACCAGCACAAGAACACTTAAATCTACTAACAAATAAATTGTCCGTGACCCGTGGAAGGATAGCGTCTGTGACTGGGATGAATGAGACACACTGTTAAATTTAGACACTTATATTCCCTCCAACACTACAAACACAATCAAATAATGGTACACCAATATGCGCACCTCTTAACTTGAACTTAAACACTACTCTGGGGAATAAAAGTTATACAGGATCTAGAAATTATTAGAAACTCAGGCAACAATAAATTTGGAGTATTAAGAAATGTTGCTTGCACAATGAACAGGCCTTAAGGGCACTCAACAAAATTATATCAGTCACTGAGGAAATGGTAATAAAAATAAGAAATTAAATACTCTACAATGAATAGGCCTTAGGGGCACTCAACAAAATTATATCAGTCACTGAGGAAATGGTGATAAAAATAAGAAATTAAATACTCTACAATGAATAGGCCTTAAGGGCACTCAACAAAATTATAGCACCCCAACAGATGCACACTTCCTAACCTAACCCAACCACTACTCTGGGGAACAAGGTTATACCTGAGATCAGAATTATGAAGAACAATCAGAGGCATTAAAAGAATCAAATCACAGTATCACTCTGGCTCCACTTGATGGCACAAACATTCAAAACAATATTATCAAAATTATCTAGAACTATTAAACTACACCCGTAATAAGGGAGGGAAAATGTTCCTCTAGGTATCTCCTAGAGACCTAGACTCACGGTCTCAGTGTGTGACCATTAGTCTACTCAGAGAGCCTCAGTGTACTCCCAGTGCGTCCATAAAGCGGAAGGGAGTGAGCCAATCAGACCTTGTGCAGTTGAGAGAAGCTTTAGCTTCCCGTTAGCAAGAGGGTTTCACTAGCAGCTCGGGACATGTGGTGATGTGCCCGGAGTGGTAAGAACTGATCACCCACTGCTGATGTTGTTCCCGTGTCGTTTTAGTTGTCGGGAGCACTCATTCACTCAAGAGATCCTTTGCTACCCCGCTGAAAAGTGACAGGCCTACTTTGATCGGTCCAGTGGCGACAATCGCCACCCTCAATCAACAACGGCAGTCTCAAACGGCAGTCAATCTCTCGCAGTCAAGTGGGTTCTAGCGGAAACCCTGAAATGAACTCACTGTTAGCTCTAGTTTACTTTATCACTGCCCTATCTAACCCTGTCTGAGATCGAATGAGACTTACTTGTTATACTGCAATATTGCAGCACAGGTGACTAGGCCACGTGACTATTTCTGGGACAGACGCGCAGGGACGTCTTGTTTGTGTGAGTGCTCTCCGGGACTGAGAGAGAGGCTGGGTCGCGTCCTCTCAAGGCGTCAGCTTAGGTCTACGTGACATATTTTCCGCCTAACTAATAACTCCTTGGGACACTCGTAACATTATTCAGACTGCTAAACGATCTATAATAATTTAAAATTCAATAATAGTCCCTTACTTCATGAATCGCATCATTATTAAATCGGTAAACTACATTTAATATCATATAGGCCTAGTTCCACCATCTCTCGCTATGAGCAGGAAGCGCTCTCTCCCCTCCCATGACCTTGAACGCTCAGTGTTGCCAATGGCGGGGCATTCGAAATCACTCTGAAATTTCTGAATATTACAATCGACCCCCCTAAAAAAGACAGCACTGTCCTCATGTGCTGAGAAAACATACATACGACCCCCTTAAAATTTGTTCTAAGAAACTGCATCTTACCCCTTTTGCTAAACGCAGCATTCCCGTCTTCTCTTCTCTCCTTTTCTCTCCTGCTAACACTCGACCCCCCTAAAAGAAAACAGCACTGCCCTCATGTGCTGAGAGAACAAATTAGAACCCACCTTCAACTCTGTACTATTCCACTCGCAGCTAGCAACTCCATTTCTTCCCCATTTCTTCCTAGCCCAACTCATAACCAACCAGAACATCACGCTCCCCTTTTGCCTGGCCCTTAACTAGAGAACCAATGTCAAAATTAATACCAGCCCAAAACAAACATGCTCTCCTTTGCCTGGCCCTTGAACTAAGAGGAACCAATGTCAAAAAAAAATACCAGCCCAAAACAACCATGCTCTCCTTTTGCCTGGCCCTTAACTAGAGAACCAATGTCAAAATTAATACCAGCCCAAAACACACATGCTCTCCTTTGCCTGGCCCTTGAACTAAGAGGAACCAATGTCAAAAAAAATACCAGCCCAAAACAACCATGCTCTCCTTTGGCCTGGCCCTTGAACTAAGAGGAACCAGTGTCAAAACAATACTCAGTCCAAAACAAACATGCTCTCCTTTTGCCTGGCCCTTGAACTAAGAGGAACCAGTGTCAAAACAATACTCAGTCCAAAACAAACATGCTCTCCCTTTGCCTGGCCCTTGAACTAAGAGGAACCAGTGTCAAAACAATACACAGTCCAAAACAAACATGCTCTCCTTTTGCCTGGCCCTTGAACTAAGAGGAACCAGTGTCAAAAAAATACTCAGTCCACGTCTCCGAACCTCATGCCGGCAGACCAACCCTCTGACAATGTACCAGTCCATATTAGTGAGGCCCTGGACATTACAACCGTACTCTCAATCCCGCTCATGACAGCAACTCAATCCCGCTCATGACAGCAACCACTACTCAACGCACATCTCTGACCTAACCATCTCTCCAATCCCCCCTGCCCTACTCACAACTCCTCCAACTCACCCTCGACAACCTGCCCCTTCTCATTACCCTGCAACCTAAACTGTAATTTGTCGGCTTCGTCTTTCAGTTGCAGGCTCGATCGACCTCTCTGAACTACTTCTCTTCATCTTGCTCATCTGGAGTGGGGGCTCCTCGTCTTCCTCCTCAGATTCATCCATTGCTGGGTCTCCCGGATGCCTTAGGGTTGGAGCAGCCTTCAAGTTGCTCCGGTTTTCCACTCTCGCTTCCAGGTCTTCTTCCCCACTGGGCTCAATGCGATATAAACCAGGCCTTGGATTTAGGACCTCAACAATGTGCCAACTCGTATCAAACCAATGGTTTTGCAGCTTACACCGGCCTATTTTTACATTGTTCCTCAGCAAAACCTCCTGGTCCACATCCCAGCTACTCTCGTGGGCTTTCTCTTCTCTTTTTCTTCTATTTATTTCCTTACGTCTCCGAACATTGATCTCCACTGCTTCCTGCAATCTTCGTTGCCGGTCTCTAATCACCATCACCCACTCATCTACCGGCTCTGGGTCTACTTCCGGCCTAAGGTCAAACGGCAGGTTTGGTTCTCTCCCGTAAAACAACAGGAATGGGGAAAACCCTGTCGTGGCATGCGGAGTCGCGTTATATTGTGACACCACTGCCGGCAGATGCTCTGGCCACCTATTCTTTTCCTCTGCGTCGAGGGTGGCCAGCAGACCGTGCAGGGTTCGATTGAACCGTTCCACCATACCATTTCCCTGTGGGTGATATGCTGACGTCCTTATTTTCTTCACCCCAAAGGTGGCACAAGTTTGTCGGACCAATGCACTGCCAAAATTCCTTCCCTGATCGGTCAACAGTCGCTCAGGTGCACCCACTGCCAGGAAGATTCGATTCACCAGGATCTTTGCAATCGTCGAGGCTTTCTGGTCTTTGGTGGGAAAGGCCCAAGTGAAACGACTGTATATGTCAACCATTATCAGGACATTCTCCAATCCTTGCCTTTTGTCCAGCAAGGTGAAATCTGCGGCCAGTGTCTCTAATGGTTTGGCAGCTTCAATCGTCCCTACATGCAGTTGGGGTTTCGGCACTTCATCTTTTGCTACTCCACACCTCTCGCAGCTGGCTATGTAGTCTCGCACTGTTTCTCCCATGCCTGACCAGAACCCTCGCTCCTGCACCAGCGACAGGGTGCGATCTCGCCCCTGATGGCCAAACTCGTCGGGGCAGGCTCTAGTCAAAGCCTCCTGCAAGTTTGGGGTTAACACTGGCACCTCCCTCCATAGATTCTTCCCTTCGGGTCTTCTATGCCAGACAACATCTTCTCTTACGATCAGGGATTTCCTAGCTCGGTACATCTTGCGGAAATCATCATTTTGGAGCTCTACCTGTACCTCATCCTCCGGCAGCTCTCCCACCAACCATCTTCGCAGTTTTGTCATATAGTCCATGCCTTCTTGCTCCTTACGCAGCCCATCCATCGTCCACAGTTCCTTCCTTCCGGCCCCGTTCTCCTCTAGGACATGCATCGCTGTATACTCTTCTTCACTATCTTCCTCCTGTTCCGCCGGGATTCTAGGTAGAGTATCCGCCACAATGTTGTTCTTCCCCGGCTTGTACTCTATAGTAAAGTTAAACTGCTCGAGATCCGCATTCCACCTACTTTCCACGGCACCTAGTTTAGCCTTCTCCCGGTGACTGAGTGGGTTGTTATCTGTATAGACTGTGAAATGTTTCCCTGCCAAATAATCCCTGAATTTATCCACTACTGCCCATTTGAGTGCTAACATCTCTAACTTACGAGAACTATAGTTGTTCATGTTACGTTCTGATTTCCTCAGGCCCCGACTCGCATAGCACACCGGATGCAGCCTGCCATCCTTCCGCTGGGACAGCACCGCACCTAGCCCACGAAAACTTGCATCTATTTCTAATATAAACTCCTGAGTGAAATCTGGGCAAGCCAACACTGGTGTCTGCTTCACCTTGTCTTTCAGTTTCTCAAAAGCCTGTTGCTGCTCCTCTCTCCATTCACTATCTACCCGATCCTTAGATTTCCCATGCATCAACGCATGCAGTGGAGCAGCTATTTGGGCAAACCCTTTAACAAATTTCCTATAAAATGATGTGAACCCTACAAAAGACCGCACATCTTTCACCGTCTGAGGGACTGGCCAATCTCTTATTACCCTAATCTTCTCAGGATCAGCTGTGATGCCTTCAGCTGACACCTGATATCCTAAATAACTTAATTTTGAAGCCATTATTTCACACTTTTTAGGTTTAAATCTTAAGTTATTCTCCCTCATCCTGAAAAATAATTCCCTCAATCTGACTATATGCTGATCTACTGTACTTGAAAACACCATCACATCATCAAGGTATACAAGCAACGAGGAGAAAATCTTATCCCCTAAAATCCGCTCCATGTATCTCTGAAAGGTTCCCGGACTATTTGACAATCCCATAGGCAGTCGCCTGTACTCAAAGTGTCTGAAGCTTGTGCTGAAGGCAGTCTTTGGACGGTCTAAAGGTTTTACTTCTATCTGGTGATATCCCGCCGCCAGATCAAACGTTGAGAAAAACTGGGCCCCCGTCAGAGATTCTAGAGTTTCATTTATCCTAGGCAGAGGAAACGCATCGCGTACCGTGACCTTATTTAAGTCACGATAGTCAATGCACAACCTCAGCGTCCCGTCTTTTTTCCTCACTACTACAATAGCGGCAGAGTACGGACTCTCACTATGCTGAATTACTCCCTGATCTAACGGCTGGCTAATGTGCTGCTTCACCTCTGGTACCTGGTTTGGAGGGATCCTCCGATATGGCACCCTAACTGGCCTGTCTGTGGTCACTGGGATCTCATGCTGAACCCCAATAGCCTTTCCTATGGGCTGGCCCTCTTCTTCAAAAATATCACTAAACTCCTCTATTAAACACCTAACTGCACTCTCTTGTTCCTCATTCATTTCCTCCGTGTGCACTTTGACCTCCGTACGGGCATCCGGTTGCACTGTCCTCACATACGCCTCTTCACTGATGTTTTCCTCGACTTCCGTCCCCGAAGCCACTTTCCCAATCCGCCAATTGCCCCTCAAGCTCGTACGACTGTCAGACAGATTTGCCACCACCACCTGGGTCATGCCTCTCACCACTCTTACAGCTGTCGGCAACACTATCACACCCTCAGGCATCCAACCTTCATCCTCTATTGTTAGAGGTTCAATCACTACTTCTTTGTTAGCTACCTGGCTTAATGAGGGAACACATACTGACAGCAACCGAGTACTCCGGGGAGGAATGGTTGGTCTTTTCTTCCTCTCTGTCATACAATACCCCAGGCTGATGGCCTCTACTGCACATAACTGCCTAACCTCATGCAAGCAATTTTCCCACTGAGCGGTGCTCCTGGCTTCCCTGCACAAGTGATACATGTGCTGCCAGATCTCCGCAACCTCCCCCAGCACATTCATCCCCAACAACCCGACATGAGATTGCCCCTTACCCTGGGTCTCAATCCCTGGACAAACCAACATCCCCACATCAGTGACTTCCACCCCACATACGACCAAAGTGACCCGAATACACCCCACACACGGCACTGGAAACCCTGACGCCCCTTTTACCCTTATTCGAGTGGGCTGCAACACCACGCCTGCAGGCTCCAGCTCCCGACGGTAGAAAAGTTCATCAATTAGCGACACTTCTGCCCCAGTATCTGCTAGACCCCACATTTCACGACCCGCTACCAGCACCGAGACCTTAGGACACTCTGCTTTCAGCCTTAAGGTACCTTCTGTTGTGATTAAATTTGTCATGCGAACCACGCTTGACCATGGGTCCGCTCTCTCTTGACTCATAACATCGCCGGTGGAATCTATTGGTGAGGCCAGGAACGGTTGGCGGGGACTGCCTGGCCTTGGCCATTTCCCGACCGCCAGTTCCGATTGTTATTTCCAACTCGATACTGGCCATTGGCCACGTATCCCCTTGGGACACTCTCTCCTGGTCTGGACCCGTTCGTGCAATTGAAACTGAAGTGGCCCTCTTGTCCACACGCATAGCACCTCGGGGGAATCGAGCCTCCAGTCTGCGGCTCGTCCTCTCCTCCTTTAGTCAGCGGTACCTCCCTCAAAGCTTCTCGTTTTTGTTCCGCCTCTCTCAGCCCCGTGATCCACTCGTCCAGACTATGGTGAGGATACTTCTTGATCTCATCCACTAACCACATACGGCTTTGTTCCTCCTTGAGCCCCCGAGTGATTGCATCTCCCAACAGGGCCTTACCATATTTATGATCATGGTGGTTCAACTCATCGTTTAAATCTAGCATAGCATCATAATATTCAAGAAGCGTTTCGTTGCTCCCTTGTTTCCGCGTCATCACCTTCTGAATGGCGTCGTACGTGGCCGTCTGCCCGCCGTATTGCTGCTTCAAATAACAAGTTAACTCGTCTACGGTTTCCCAGTCTCTGCGTGCGTTGTATACGCAATCTGCCGCAGGCCCCGCAAGATGCCTTATTATGAATTGGATTCGACTGACTTCGTCTCCGTCTAGCAGCTTGAGGGTTCGGTCAACCTCTCTTAACCACTTTCCTACCTCTATTCCTGGCCTACCGTCGAACTTAGACATGGTCAACCCGGCCCCGAGACTAGGTCCCTCTCTACTATTGTGTCTCCTCATCTCCCACATTGTCTCATCGTGCTGTATTTTATACTGTGTCTTTACCCTATCTAGTGCATCCCCCAACAGAGCTAGGTGTTGTTGGTGTTCCGTCTCTAACTGTTGCAATTGTGTGTGGTACTCCCCCCTTAACTGTTGTACATATACTCCATACTCCCCCCTGATTTGGTTCGCCCATGCCCTTGAACGCTCAGTGTCGCCAATGGCGGGGCATTCGAAATTACTCTGAAATTTCTGAGTATTACAATCGACCCCCCTAAAAAAAGACAGCACTGTCCTCATGTGCTGAGAAAACATACATACGACCCCCCTAAAATTTTGTTCTAAGGACTGCATCTCACCCCTTTACCGTGCTAAATGCAGCATTTGTCTTCTGTTCTCCCCTTTTCTCTCCCGCTAACATATATATATATATATATATATATATATATATATATATATATATATATATATATATATATATATATATATATATATATATATATATATTTTATGAAAATCCACAATGAAAACGTGGCTAAGATAAATCTTGATAAAATCACACGGGGAAAATGGAAACAACGGAGTACCTTAGCTTTCGTCTTTATTCAAGACATCTTCAGAGGCAACTGGAATACATGGACAGAGAGAGGCTTAAATATACAGGGTGACCTAAAAAACATGAGGTCAGGTCAAAATGATGACATCCACTAGTCCCCACACCAACACACACGTAGAGGAGCTTAAGAGAAGGGTGGTGACGTGACTAATCAAGTCAGGTCAGAAAAAAGGGGGCCCACAAAATAACTATCATACATCTAGATCAAAGGTTTTTAAAGCATTTTTAACCTTGGGCCACTGACAAATAAATTTATGTAACATATTATCGGTTTTGAACTGACCATCACTAAGGTTTATTGATTTTAATTCCTTAATCAAACTAGCTTCAACAAGAAGTCTTTCTGTGACACAAGATGATTTGAAAACTTCTAAGCTTTTTTCCCAAGCAATGGGGTGATTATTATTCCTAACATGAACGAACAAGGCACTGCTTTCAGATGCAGTTCTAATATTATACTTATGTTGTTTGATTCTAAGCTGCAGTGTTTTTCCTGTCTGACCTACATAATTACAATTACATTTGCTACATGGAATACAATAAACACTACCATTTACATTCAAACTTGGGCTATTCCTTATTAACATATTAGTAATGGTTGAGTCATACTTGAAAACAACATTAATATTTAGAAGCTTGAGGGACCGAACTAACGGGACAAATTCATTACGATAGGGCAGAGTCAAAATATTCTTAAGTGTAGGAACTTGTCTGGTTTGAGAGGAATGAAAGGATTTTTTAGCCCTATTCAAACAACGATCAACAAACACAGAAGGGTACCCAAGTTTATGTGCAATAGAACGAATGTGTTTCAATTCATCGTCAATAAATTCAGAGTCACAAATACGCAGACATCTTAGGAACATAACAGAAAAAACTGACATTTTGGTAGACTCAAGGTGATTCGATAAAAAGTGAATGAAACTGTCTACCTGTGTGGGCTTTCTATATACCTTGAATTTATAGTTCTGGCCATTTCTCATGATAAGCATATCAAGAAATGGAAGGGATTCATTTATTTCTCTTTCAATTTTGAACGTGATACTAGGGACAATATTATTAAGTTTGTCTAAAAATTCAAATGGGTCACTGTATTTAGGCCAAAGACAAAGAACATCATCAACATATCTATACCATGGAGGAATAAAGTCCACTATATTGGGTAGTAATCTAAACTCAAAGAACTCCATATAAATACAGGCTTGAGGAGCAGAAAGACAATGACCCATGCTCATACCAAATATTTGCTTGTAGAACTTCCCATTTGCACTAAACACATTGTCATTTACGCATAACTCTATCAATTTCAGGAAAGTATCATGTTCAATAGTTAAATCCATGTATTCCAGTTGCCTCTGAAGATGTCTTGAATAAAGACGAAAGCTAAGGTACTCCGTTGTTTCCATTTTCCCCGTGTGATTTTATTAAGATATATATATATATATATATATATATATATATATATATATATATATATATATATATATATATATATATATATATATATATATATGTTGTGTGCTAAAGTAAAAAACAATTAAGACCCTGCAATTGTGTGTAAATGAGACAGAAATTGAAATGAGCAACCTTGGACCTGGTCACATTTTTTGTGCTGCCATATGGCAGCAGGGTCTACCATTAGACAATAGATTAGGCTTCAAATATCTTCCCAGGCGGTAGTACCTCCCTGTTTTTCACTCTCTGGTACCTACTGCCTTGTATCAAAATAATTTCTTATGATATTAATCACAGCAAAAGAGGATATTCAGGAAAATACAAAAAAAAAATATTAATATAGTATATTTCCAAACGTGATGTCAGACACAAGTGAAACAGTCGTATGTTTTCAGGGAATGTTTTCAAGACCCGTGGTTCTGTGTCAGTACAAGACAACACAGAGAGTTAAATGTAAATTACACCAACATATTATATATGTTTCTTACGTTCAAAAATTAGGTCTTCATTTGTCCTAGATTATTTCCCACCATAGCCACCGCCGCCGCCACCACCGCGTCCACCACCACCACCACCGCGGCCACCACCACCATAGCCGCCGCCACCACCACGTCCACCGCCTCCAAAGCCGCCACTGCCTCCACCACCCCCACCATAGCTGCTGCCACCGCCGCCACCACCTCCACGTCCATCGCCGCCAAAGCCGCCGCCACCCCCACGTCCACCACCGCCATAGCCACGACCGCCTCCGCCGCCGCCGCCGCCGCCGCCTCCACTTCCACCACCACCACCTCCACCATAACGGCGGCCACCAACTCCACCTGGCAAGGCCAAGGAGGTCACCGCCATGAGGACGACGCCCAAGAACACAAACACCAACTTCTGAAATGTTCCAAAATTAAATTACATATTTATTGGCTTCACCAGGAATTCATCTGTATATGGTCACCAAAACATGAGTTCCTTATTAGTTAGTTTACTACTCCAGTAAATTAGCTAATAATCATTATCATGGGTAGATTATATATTTCCAACTTCTACACCAGTCCAGCTGTGATTTTTTTCAATTTATGAAGTTGGTCATATAAACAAATATAACAAATGCCAAAGGTAACGAAACCTTTCTGAGAGAATAATATTCACAATTAACCCAAAACATTTTTTTAATAAATTTTGCTATCCAAGAAAATCATGAAGCGTATGTTAGAGATTTTGTTATAGTGAAATGACTTTTGTCTTATATTTAGCTTAAGATATTGAAAATACGTTATTTATAGAAGGAGTAGTGTGTGTGTTAAATTAGCAGGTTTACTCGGGTAATGTATTATTCTTGTTGTCAGTCATTCCTTATATCATTAATTATATATAGTAAAGCATTGAAAATAGCAAGTACCGCCTACACAGTCATACAAACTGACAAAATGATCACGATTCCTTCTCATTCCCTACATACAACTATTCTTTCCATTGTTTCTAATTTCCTGTGAAAGACTGAATATAAGTTTTGATGAGCAGGGAGAAAGAACTTTGGCGTAGTTAAGGTTAAAAATTTAAATAATTTACTTTTGTAATTCAAATTAACTTTTGATTTCCGTCCTTAGTAACACAGTGACGTTGGGTGTACTAACACAAGTAAACTTCATTTTGGTGTGTTCATAATATATATTATATTGATCATGGGAATCTACAGCTACTCACTAAACATATTTATTTTCACCTTAAGATAAAACTGGCAATGCCTTAGACAGCTCTATGTTTTACTGAATACTGTGTCTAAGCTTAATAATACCATTTAGTTAATGTAGAGGACACTTGACTCAGGTATCATTAGTCAGGTAACAAGAAGCGTCAGTTATACCAGTAGTTGGTAGAGGCCATGCTAAGTCTTACCATATTGATGTTGTCAGGATCAAGTTCTGTCACGAACTGTATGAAGAGATGTGAGGGTGAGAGCTTATATACCACACTGTCAGCGTCCCTCTCCCGGTTGTCATCACTCTCGTGTTTTTGTCTTTGTGTAACATCATCGTCATTTCATCATATTCTTGTTCTATAAAATTCCGTTCCGTTTGATATCACAGCAGATGATAAGGAATTATTCAAGCTCATATGTTTGGATATAAATTTTTAACATACTGGTCCGGCAGGGTCGATTATAGATGTTACACATGTGGTGGGAGACATCTAATGCGTGAGGGGCGGCTGCAGCGTCTTTTCGGCGCTGGCGCTGGTTTGCCTTGTTATGCAGTCGGTCTAACTTGAAAGTATTGACACCATATGTGGTGATCTTCCAAGCGTTACGAAATGTAGTAATCGTCTCCCAGGTGAGGGTGTTGATTTGGCACTTTTTTAGGATTGTTTTAACTATCCTTAAACATTTTAAGTTTCTTGCCAGCGTTACGTTTACTATTCGTTAGGTGACAGTACAGTTGCTGCTTTGGCAGTGTACTGTCGTCCATGCGGGTTACATGGCCAGTCCAGGGAAGCTGCTCATGGATAATGGTAACCTCGATACTCCTAGAGTTGGTGTCAGCGAGAATACTGGCATTTGTTCTCTTGTCTTCCCAGAGAACTTGGAGGATGGAACGTAGACTACGTTGGTGAAAGTTTCCGAAAGCCTTCAGGTGCCCTCTGTATGTGACCAATGTCTCGCTGCCTTATAGCATGGTGGGAGGGGCCATTGCTTGATATACGTTTAACTTTGTAGATAATTTCAGCTCCCTACAATTGAAGACACGGTTTTGAAGTCTGCCAAAGGCTTGAGATGCGCATCTTATCCGATATTGAATCTCTCCATCGATGTCCGCGGTGGTGGACAGGTGGGAGTCGAGATACCGAAAGTGGGTAACATTAGACAGGGTAGTGCCGTTAAGCTGGATGGATGGTGGAGGTGTGGTTGAACCAAGGGCAGGTTGAAAGAGAATCTGAATCTTATGTACATTTACCTTAAGGCCGAAGTGTGCATACGCGTCTAGGTAGGTGTTCAGGATCACATGTATATCGTTTTCAGTGTGAGCTACAAGGGTGAGGTCATCTGCATACTGAAGCTCATTAACGGAAGTTGCCGACACCTTTGTTCTTGCTTGGAGTCGTTTTCTGTTGAAAAGACCTTTCATTCGGTACTGGATGTCCACCCCAATGCGCTGGCACGAGTAAGGCA
Source organism: Homarus gammarus (assembly GCA_958450375.1). Lineage (NCBI taxonomy): Eukaryota > Metazoa > Arthropoda > Malacostraca > Decapoda > Nephropidae > Homarus > Homarus gammarus. The sequence goes on along the minus strand of CAUDMG010001253.1, from coordinate 1,118,611 downwards.
GCCAAGAAAATGGAAAAGAGAATTGGTGCCAGTAGACACCCTTGTTTAACCCCCGTTTGGAGAGGGAAGAAATCAGACTGGGTCCCATTGTGCAGGACAATGCCTGTCATACCATCTTGGAGTTGCCTCACAATAGCGATGAATTTTGGGTGGGCAGCCTTAACAGCTGAGAGTTCACCAGAGGGCTTCCCTGTTGACCGAATCTAAAGCCTTGGTTAGGCCGATGAAAGCCATACAGTTCACGACGCTGTTCTCTGCAATTTTCCTGTATCTGACGGGCAACAAAGATCATGACAGTGGTGCCATGTGATGGTGTGAAACCACATTGACTTTTGGGAGGAAGTTTTCCGCCTCAGGAAGAAGTCTGCTAAGGGGTACTCTGGAGATAATCTTGCTTGCTACGAACAGCAGCGAGATCCCGCGATAGTTGTCCACAGACTGACCAGTCTTCCTTCTTCTTATAAATATTGACGATGGAGGCGTCTTTAATAGCTTTGGAGATTTCCTCCTTTTCCCAGAGAGTGGATGTAGCTGGTAAGCAGAGGTCCTCCTGCTTTATACACCTTGGCTGGGATTCCATTAAGCCCTGAGTCTTTGTTATTTTTCATCTTTTTGATGGTAGTAGCTACCTCATCCAGGGATGGAGGATAGCTGAGGTGGGTCAGCTCTGGATGCTGAAGGACCTGCTGGGTAGTCAGGACATTCACATCGGTATTTCGGTTGAACAGTGAATGATATTGCTCTTTCCAACGCTGAAGAGCCATTCATCGTCTTTAATTATGGAGTTAGTCGGATGAGCTGAGAGGGGGTTGCACCGCGAGTTATTGGCCCATAAAATGTTTTAGTGGAATTGTAAAATTCGCACATCTTGTGCTGATCTACACATTTTGGTGTTTCACATGCTTTATTTTTAAACCAGTCGTTTGTTAGATTGAGAAGTTGGCGCTGGGCCGCCGCTTTCTTCTTGCGGAAGGTTTCAGCGTTGGTCCGAGACTGGGTTGTTCTGCCAGTCAGTTAAAGCAGCACGTTCATTACCGACGATTACATTGATTGCTGGGTCATTTTTATCAAACTAGTCCTGGTGTATTCTTTCGATCTGGACGAGAGTCTCTGCAGGTTATTGTCATGATAGTGTCGAGAATATCCCATTCGGGAGTGGGATTTGGGTTGTTTGTTGCCGGGTTGTTTATCAGCCCATTTTCGACCTGCTCTCTGAAAGCATGTGCTACCGCTAGATCCTCCAGACGCTTATGTTAAAACCTCTTCTGGAGGCTTGCTGCCTTCACCGTTTTGGGGCGACGTGAAGTGAGAGCTTGGCTCTTACGAGCTGATGATCAGTGTCTCAGTGGTTTCAGCCACGCATGGAACGGGTGATGAGAACATCTCTGCGATCTTTTTGTCTGACAATGATGTAGTCAATGAGATGCCAGTGTTTGGATCGTGGGTGTTGTCATGATAATCAAATAAATAAGTTTATCAGTTATCACTAGTTATGTTGTTGATGGATTGGAAATGTGTATGACAAGGAGAGAAAAAGACCTAAAGGTATATGTTTATTATCTTGTTATCTAATTAGTGTGTTTGTTTTTAACTGTTATGTCATGTCTTTCTCAATGTTATTTTTAATATTATTATTATTACTACTACTATTATTATTATTATTATTATTATTATTATTTTCATTGTTATTACTCAAAACACACTTCTTAAGGAACTCATTTCTAACACAATAGATTTTTTTTATTCGACCACATCTGAATAGAAACTAGTATTTATCATGTTTTCAATCATCTATACTGTCGTATTGGTTAAGTAAACGTCTGACATATCATTCTTCACATATTCCTTTTTATATAAGTCATGAAGCAATGCCAAATCAGCAGCTGTCACGTTATGCCAGGTGAAGGTTGAATCAAGTCACTCCTTCACGTGTAATGAAGCTTTAGGTATGAGAGAAATATCATAGCCAACGATGCTAAGAAGATAAATGAATTTATATCTATTCATACATGCGTGGTGAAGAATAATACGTATTTAAGAGAGTAGTGTAGTTATTAGTGTTGTTATCTGTAGAGAAAATGGAGAAAAATTACCTTCATTAATTAGCAGGTACTGTACTTGTACTCCCGTCTATACCTCTTCTCTTCATTCTTCGTCTACGCCGCCACGACTCTCTCAACTTTTATCCTATTTACTTTGTCCCTAAGACCTTTCCGATTGCAAGAGCTTTCTAGTGAATTATTTATAATGTGTCTCCGTTTTGGAAATGCCAGATGACAACGAAACAGGCAGACCCACATTTATACAGATAACTTAGCTTCATCAGCATATATTCTAATGCACTGACGGTTTTAGAATACAATAGCTTTTACCGAGGAATGGAACAAATATATTATGTATTTAAAGAGTGTTTACACCTTCTTTCATTTGCAATTGAACAATTGACCACTTGCCTTTAACAATCAAGATTTTGGAATGACAAATTTCTATTTGCTTTCAACTCTTTTCCGAATCCATTCAACAATCAGTTATTTTGATTTGATAATTTACAAAACCTTTCAACAGCCACATATCTCCGATTGCTTTCAACAGTCAACCAAACTTTTCAGCAATGCGACTGAAACAATCATCATTGAAAAGAATTTATTCAACAATCTTTAAAATCAGTAACAGCCATGAATATTTAATTTTTGAGTATACTTACACAAACATCAACAACACAATGAATTCTGGGATAAATATATGTAATTATGTAATGTCTTTAGTCTTTAGTATGTAGTAGCTACATAAAACATACGATTGCTTAAAAAGAAACAAAGAAATAAGGGCCTTATACTAATAGCTAAATACATTGGTGTCATGATACTTCCACGAAACAATTCACAGTAAAGGCCTCGTACACCTTGGTGGGTTGTTTCTGCCTGGCTGTAAGGTAGGGATGGAGGTAGGTGAGGGTGGGAGGGGTAGTGGGATTGGGGAGAGGAGTGTCATATCAGCATCCCATTGACTTGCCTTCCTTCTCTGCCTCACGAATAGTAACCTGTCAGGTAAAAAAGAACCCATGAGTGTATAGAAGGTTTTTGTTGTGAATTGTTTCAAGTGGAACAAACGGTAAGGTTATATTCTATTACTGTAGACCTACTGTATATCAATTGAAGATGTCTCGGCGCTCAATACATTGAACCAAGTAGGTGTTAACATGGTTATAGTTCTGCGACACAACATGTTCCGTGACACTAGGCAGTGCAAATTCCACGCCAACTTGCAAAATGTTCTCCCTCAGTGCATTGAGAGTCACTCCTTCTTGCCTGGCGTGGGCCGCGTTGCACCATGGAGCTTCACGGTGGAGGTACTGCTTCAGGTATGATTTAAACACAGAGAAACAGTTTTCTATGGGATTCAAACAAGGAGAGTATGGAGGGAGAAATTTAAAATTCAGCTCGGGATAGACTGCTGGGATACGTTGTGAATTGGAGCGTTGTCTAGAACAAGTAAGGATCTTGCGTCTGCAAGTGATGCGATGAAATCACTGAATACTTCCTTCGTCACTGAACCATAGTGAATTTCGTGATGGAGTATTCCACAGTGTTCAGCTATCGCAGCAATCACTGTCGTGTTTCTGCCACGTTGTCCACCAACGGCGCGATGCACACGCTCCCCGCATCTTGCCCTGCCGTACGTCCTCTTGGTCCACAGATTGAACCCTGGAAATGAAACATCAGTGTATGTAGTCATACTGTAATGTAATTAAATATTAACACAAGGAAAGTTGTACGATGCATCAAACTGATATCAATATCAAGTACTCACTCGTTACATACAGTTTACTTAAGTAATTATGTAGTACATACTACAGATAAAAACATAAGAACATAAGAATGGAGGAAACTGCAGCGGGCCTATTGGCCCATACTGGGCAGTCCCGTTTACACCCAACCCCTATTGCTCATATGAGCATCCAACCTATGTTTGAAGCAATTCAGCGTATTCGAGTTAATGATGATATTTGGTAACTTGTTCCATTCATCTACTACTCTGTTTCCAAACCAGTGTTTACCTATTTCACGCCTAAATCTAAATTTGTCCAATTTAAAACCATTGTTACGAGTTCGCTCCTGGTTGGATAATTTGAGTACCTTTATAATGTCCCCTTTGTTTAGCCCTGCTTTCCATTTATACACCTCTATCAGGTCGCCCCTCGCTCTACGTCTCTCAAGGGAGTGCAAATTAAGATGCTTTAACCTGTCTCTATACTCAAGGTTCCTGATACCCGGGATTAGTCTTGTCATTCTCCTCTGAATTCTTTCCAAGGATTCTATATCCATTCTGTAATACGGTGACCAGAACTGGACTGCGTAATCCAGGTGTGGTCTCACAAGAGCAAGATACAGTTTTAGGATGACCTCGCTAGTCTTGTAACTAACACTCCTTTGTATGAACCCAAGTACTTTATTAGCCTTGTTACGAGCAAAAACACATTGTTTACTTGGCTTAAGGTTCCTACTTATCATTACTCCTAAATCTCTCTCGCAGTCGGATTTCTCTATGGCATCGTTGTTCATCTGGTATCTGGTTTCCCTCTTTACATTTCCTATACTGAGTACTTTACATTTGTCAATGTTGAATTTCATCTGCCATTTTTCAGACCATTCGAAAAATTTGTTTAGATCCTCCTGTAGTTTTGCCGAGTCCTCGTCAGATTTGATAACACGTCCTATTTTAGTATCATCAGCAAATTTACTTATGTTGCTGTCTATGCCGATATCTATGTCGTTTATGTATATAATAAACAATAGTGGTCCAAGTACTGAGCCTTGGGGAACTCCACTTGTGACGTTGCTCCAATGGGACTTAGTGCCGTTAATGCTCACTCGCTGTTTCCTGTCCTGTAACCATGCCCTAATCCATTTAAGGATGTCACCTTTGATGCCATGAGCTTCTACCTTTCTAATTAGTCTTTCGTGGGGTACTCTGTCGAAGGCTTTGCTAAAGTCGAGATATACCACATCATAATTGTGCCCCTCGTCCACTGATTCGAAAACTGATGAAAAGAATGTTAATAGATTAGTTAGGCAAGAACGTCCGCTTGTGAAGCCATGCTGGGAATCATTGATCAATCTGTGCTTCTCCAGGTGATTTCGAATAGAGTTTGAAATGATTGCTTCCAGTAATTTGCCTACTATTGATGTTAGACTGATTGGGCGGTAGTTAGAGGATAGTGATCTATCCCCCTTCTTGAAGATCGGTATTACATTCGCTATCCTCCAGGATTCTGGTACTACACCTGTTTTTAAGGACATGTTAAACAACTTTGCTAAGGGCATACTAAGCTCTTCCTTACATTCCTTTAATACTCTGGCAAATATCTCATCGGGACCAGGTGACTTATTAGGCTTTAGTTTGTCTATTTGCTTACTAACATCGTTACTAGTCACTACTATCTCACTTAATTTGTTTTCTTCACTATCTCTGAATAGAGTCGGTGCCTCGGGTACCATGTTTAAATTTTCGCTGGTGAAAACTGTTGAAAAATATTTATTCAAATTATTGCTCATTTCTCCGTCGTTATCAGTGAGCTCGCCGGAGTCTGACCGTATTGGTCCAATCTTTTCTCGTGTTTTAGTTTGGTACATTTGGTAGAATCCTTTGGGGTTTGTCTTTGCCTCCCTTGCTATCCTTACCTCATTATTCCTCTTTGCTTTCCTTATCTCGGTTTTAACCCTACTCGCCAATACCCTATAATAGTCCCGGAGGTGAATTTCGCCACGATTTATCCTTCTACCTATAGCCTTCCTTTGGCCAATGATGTTCTTTAAATAATTATTTATCCATTTAGGGTCATTGTTGTTTGATCTGAGTTTTTTGTATGGTATGTTCTGCTTTTGTGCGTTAAGTAACTCACTATTTAAATTGTCGTGGAACTCGGCAATCTCAGATCTCGTTATCAGGTCGGTGTCATCTGTCAGGTTCATGGCCAAGCGCGACACCCCCTCTCTCAGCTGCCTCTTTAAACTGTCAAAGCTTGCCCTTCTGAATTCTGGTACTTTAGTGGAATTTTCCTTACGTCTGCCCTGAAAATCTAACTGGAATCGAATTTCTTTGTGATCGCTGTTTGCAAGTTCGTTCCCTACCTCGACATTGCTAATGAGGTTTTCTCTGTTTGACAAAACTAAATCCAATATATTATTACCCCGTGTGGGTTCGGTTATATGTTGACTTAGGAAACAGTCCTGGATCGTCTCGAGAAAATCCTCTGATTCTGAGTTTCCCGTAAGGTCGGTCCAATCTATTTGGCCAAGGTTAAAGTCGCCTACTATACAGACTTTGTTGTGTATGGAAGCCCTGCGCATTTCATCCCAGATAAGTCGCTCATTGACTCTGTCAAGATTGGGGGGTCTATATATTACTCCTGTGATTAATTTTTCCCGACCGTCGCTTAATTCTATCCAAATTGTTTCTGTATTCCTCTCAGTTTTTATTTCCTTATTTATTTCACACTTCAGATTATCCCTAACATAGATTGCTACTCCGCCTCCTTTCCTGGTCTGCCTATCGGTATGGAACAGTTTGTAACCCGCAATTTGGTATTCGACTGGTAATTCACGTGTGTCTAGGTTGATCCATGTTTCAGTGAATGCAATTATATCGATTTCTTCGGTACATACCAAGGCCCTAATATCATCCATTTTGTTTCTCATACTTCTACTGTTCGCGTAATATACATTTAAGTTAGTCGTGTTCTGAGTCCTTCCCTTACCGCGTTTAGTTTTAAACTCCCTGTCTAATTTAGTTATGTCATCATTCCTAACACTATTTCCCTGTAATCTTTCGCCTTGTTTACCCGCTCCCACTGCAGTCTCCTCCACCCCCGTGCCCCTATGTTCTCTTAGCAGTTTAAAGACTTCGATATCTTTTGAACTGCCCCCTCTAGAGCCCCAGCCAGGGTTGCTACTCCATCCCTAGACAGGTGCACCCCATCCCTAGCATAAAGGTCCCTTCTGCCATAGAAGTTGTCCCAGTTGTCAATGAATGGGACTGATATTGACTTGCAATATCTGTCAAGACGGTCGTTAACACCAACTGCCCTTGACAACCATTCACTGCCAACTCTCCTTCTAGGCAGGACACCGCATATGATAGGGATCCCTCCCTTAGTCCTAATACGATCTATGGCTGCCTTGAACTTATCAAGAAGCTCCTCGCTCCTACACCGGCCAATATCATTGCCTCCTGCACTGAGGCAGATAATGGGTTTGTTCCCATTACCAGACAAGATATTGTCCATCCTGTCAATTATATCCCCCACCCCAGCTCCTGGCCAACACACCCTCATCCTATTTTTGTTTTTACCACAAAAGGCCCTGTCCATGTACCTTACCTGTGAGTCACCAACAATTAAAGTTTTTATACCTTCCTTGTCATCCCTGCCCCTGACTGTACTAACGTCCAATTTGTCTATCAAGGGACTGAACGGGTTGGTACACTTAGCTGTTGTTGTCGTTGTTGTCGTATCCTTGGTGTGCTTCTTCACCAAAAGCTTTGTCTTCCCACTACTCACAATTTTCCACTCGCTTGATTTTTCGTCAGCCACTGGCTTTACTCGTCCAGCCTCTCCTTTTAACATCGCCAGCTCTTCCCTTAATTTCAAGTTCTCCAACGTGGCCCTCTCAATTTCTAACTTGGCCTTCGCCAATTCTTCAGTGGACCACTCCAGTTTGGTCAACAATCTCTCATACCCAAGACCGCACCTTGCTCTGGCCATATCTGATAATTATCCCTCCGGAGCTAACCCTGCCGTGACCTTTCCCCTAGTGAGGTCAGAACACAACTGATAGTTGATAAGTGGTTACATAATTACATACCTGTCTCATCAATGTATACTAGTTGCTGCTGTAGACCCGTCGCCAGCATCCACGTAGCGTACGCGTGTCTCGCCTCCTTTACTGCGGGAGAATTTCTTTCTGCTGGGGAGTCACGGGATATTTTCAGTGATATCAGCTCCCCCTCCAAATAACGCGAAAGCGTTTACCTCACTGAAATGTAGTTTTGTAGGAAATATATCCATGACCTCCTCCTTTATCTCTCTCAAGGTCATCATAAGGTTTGCTTCAAGCAGCATCACTATTAGATCCAGTGTTTCATTGTCGATGATCTTGTGTCTGCCTCCTGCGTGAGCCGCTTCAACATTGTTTTCGCGTTGGTATACTCGCACAATGGAGTATGCCGTGGTGCGCTGAACTCCAAGGGCTGCTGCAACTACGAGGAAATCTTGTTCGGCTCTGTAGGCCTCGATAATGCGCTCGCCATCTGTAGCACTTGTTATTCGGTGCCTCCGTGGCATGCTGGAGGGGCTCGGCGACGAACTGTATACGGGAGAAGCTGCACACTCGTAATGAAAATACTGAGTGTGTAGCACACCGTCTCGACTCGGTGATTCGTTACTTGCTTCAAAAGTTCGAATTAGATCAACTTGTCTTTCGATCTACGAAAAACACCAAAACATAAACTTTTTGTATAGTTATGATGTTTTAAAGGTTGTTACTTAGTTTTGTAAAATGTTGAAAGTATTAGTGAATTGTCAATGAAGAATGAGACGATTGTTGAAAGCAAGTAAACATTGTCACGTGTTGAACGACTGTAGAAAAGTTTTGGATGATTGTTGAACGGAAAGTAAAGATTGTTATTAATCAAGTGTAAGAATGTTGATTCCATTCGAAGATGTTGAACCAAAAGTAACATTGTTCAATTGCAATTGAAGAAAGGTGTATTACAGGGATATATCAGACAAATGTTGGTGTCAAAACTCTTCGTCTTCTTGCCGGGGACTATTGATATTTGAACATTAGAATTATGAACTGGTGAAAGATAATTAAATGATATAAACAAATGGTGCAGGGAGATTCAACCAGTGGTTTTCACGATCATCACTAATTCTTTTCTCTAGTAATGATCATAAATTTTCTTCATTATAAGCTGCACACTGCATCCAGTGTTGGGGCAACACTGGATGCAGAGGATGACATCAAGGAGGCCTCTTACGCCGACCTCGACAGAGTGCAAACCTCTATCCCCAGAGAAAATAAGGTTGTGCTCCTTGGTGACTTCAATGCCAGGGTTGGAAGAGATGATGACATTTCGCAGGGAACCCTGGGAAGGAATGGACTAGGCAAGTATAATCCCAACGACCTACTCCTCCTCCAAATGTGTGCTGCACACAACCTCACTATCACCAATACCTTGTTCAGGCAGACCCACCAGTTCAAGGGTTCGTGGCAACACCCACGATCCAAATACTGGCATCTCATTGACTACATCATTGTCAGACAAAAAGATCGCAGAGATGTTCTCATCACCCGTTCCATGCGTGGCTGAAACCACTGCGACACTGATCATCATCAGCTCGTAAGAGCCAAGCTCTCACTTCACGTCGCCCCAAAACGGTGAAGGCAGCAAGCCTCCAGAAGAGGTTTTAACAAAAGCGTCTGGAAGATCCAGCGGTAGCACATGCTTTCAGAGAGCAGGTCGAAAATGGGCTGATAAACAACCCGGCAACAAACAACCCAAATCCCACTCCCGAATGGGATATTCTCGACACTATCATGACAAAAACCTGCAGAGACTCTCGGCCAGATCGAAAGAATACACCAGGACTAGTTTGATAAAAATGACCCAGCAATCAATGTAATCGTCGGTAATGAACGTGCTGCTTTAACTGACTGGCAGAACAACCCAGTCTCCGACCAACGCTGAAACCTTCCGCAAGAAGAAAGCGGCGGCCCAGCGCCAACTTCTCAATCTAACAAACGACTGGTTTAAAAATAAAGCATGTGAAACACCAAAATGTGTAGATCAGCACAAGATGTGCGAATTTTACAATTCCACTAAAACATTTTATGGGCCAATAACTCGCGGTGCAACCCCCTCTCAGCTCATCCGACTAACTCCATAATTAAAGACGATGAATGGCTCTTCAGCGTTGGAAAGAGCAATATCATTCACTGTTCAACCGAAATACCGATGTGAATGTCCTGACTACCCAGCAGGTCCTTCAGCATGCAGAGCTGACCCACCTCAGCTATCCTCCATCCCTGGATGAGGTAGCTAATACCATCAAAATGATGAAAAATAACAAAGCCTCAGGGCTTAATGGAATCCCAGCCGAGGTGTATAAAGCAGGAGGACCTCTGCTTACCAGCTACATCCACTCTCTCGAAAAGGAGGAAATCTCCAAAGCTGTTAAAGACGCCTCCATCGTCAATATTTATAAGAAGAAGGAAGACTGGTCAGTCTGTGGACAACTATCGCGGGATCTCGCTGCTGTTCGTAGCAAGCAAGATTATCTCCAGAGTACCCCTTAGCAGACTTCTTCCTGAGGCGGAAAACTTCCTCCCAAAAGTCAATGTGGTTTCACACCATCACATGGCACCACTGTCATGATCTTTGTAGCCCGTCAGATACAGGAAAATTGCAGAGATCAGCGTCGTGAACTGTATGGCTTTCATCGGCCTAACCAAGGCTTTAGATTCGGTCAACAGGGAAGCCCTCTGGTGAACTCTCAGCTGTTAAGGTTGCCCACCCAAAATTCATCGCTATTGTGAGGCAACTCCAAGATGGTATGACAGGCATTGTCCTGCACAATGGGACCCAGTCTGATTTCTTCCCTCTCCAAACGGGGGTTAAACAAGGGTGTCTACTGGCACCAATTCTCTTTTCCATTTTCTTGGCTGCCTTACTCGTGCCAGCGCATTGGGGTGGACATCCAGTACCGAATGAAAGGTCTTTTCAACAGAAAACGACTCCAAGCAAGAACAAAGGTGTCGGCAACTTCCGTTAATGAGCTTCAGTAAGCAGATGACCTCACCCTTGTAGCTCACACTGAAAACGATATACACGAGATCCTGAACACCTACCCAGATGCGTATGCACACTTCGGCCTTAAGGTAAATGTACATAAGATTCATATTCTCTTTCAACCTGCCCTTGGTTCAACCACACCTCCACCATCCATCCAGCTTAACGGTACTACCCTGTCTAATGTTACCCACTTTCGGTATCTCGACTCCCACCTGTCCACCACCGCGGACATCGATGGAGAGATTCAATATCGGATAAGATGCGCATCTCAAGCCTTTGGCAGACTTCAAAACCGTGTCTTCAATTGTAGGGAGCTGAAATTATCTACAAAATTAAACGTATATCAAGCAGTGGTCCCTCCCACCATGCTATAAGGCAGCGAGACATTGGTCACATACAGAGGGCGCCTGAAGGCTTTCGGAAACTTTCACCAACGTAGTCTACGTTCCATCCTCCAAGTTCTCTGGGAAGACAAGAGAACAAATGCCAGTATTCTCGCTGACACCAACTCTAGGAGCATCGAGGTTACCATTATCCAGGAGCAGCTTCCCTGGACTGGCCATGTTACCCGCATGGACGACAGTAGATTGCCAAAGCAGCAACTGTACTGTCACCTAACGAATAGTAAACGTAACGCTGGAGAGCAACTTAAAAGGTTTAAGGATAGTTAAAACAATCCTAAAAAAGTGCCAAATCAACACCCTCACCTGGGAGACGATTACTACATTTCGTAATGCTTGGAAGATCTCCACATATGGTGTCAATACTTTCAAGTTAGACCGACTGCATAACAAGGCAGACCAGCGCCAGCGCCGAAAAGACGCTGCAGCATCTATAACACTGCCCTGCATAGTTCTTGAGGTTTGTGTATTATTAAGCTTTTCTGGGTGTATTTTGTATGCTGATCTCAAATATGTTATCCATTTTGCTCAATCAGGTCAGAATTTTGTACTAGAGCATTTTAAGCGTAGATTCAGGTAAAATATTGGCATTTTTCGCTAAAATGGGGTCCTCATATTCGTTCATTAAAAAAATCATCCGAGACATTGGCAAGCCTCACAGAAAAGATTTCGGTCAGTTTTAATGCCCTTACGATGCATTTAAATACACCCACGTGCTCGCCGGCCATTTAAATGTCCGCCCGTGACGCAAAGGAAAAGAGTATATGTCCGTGTTTTTTTACATATATTTTTTCACAATTAAATTTCTTTTTCATCTGGTGGTACATGGTATGTACTAGCAACCACCCAGATGTGCCTCTAAAGTCTAGACCCTCAGTTAGTGTCTCTCGAGACTTCGAGAAAGTGGGAGTGTGTGCGTCTCTCTCTCTCTCTCTCTCTCTCTTACACACACACACACACGCATATTTCTAATCATATACACACCTGTTTTTTCTTCTTATAGAGTTGTACATTTAATCATGAATCGAAAGTGCAAGAACGACCCGAACAGGTTTTGCTATTGTGTGAGGTTGTGTAACAATGACAGACCGACAGTGCACCATTACTCCCCTAGTGAAAAACTTATATCATGCATACTTTGGAATGAAACTTGGAGACCAAGATAAAGCTTTTGCCCCTCACATGTGCTGCAAAACATGTGTTGAAAATCTGCGGCGCTGGAGTAACAAGAAGATTCAACGTCTACCATTTGGCATTCCTATGGTATGGAGGGAAGGCAGAGATCATACCACGGACTGTTACTTCTGCATGACAAACCTTCAGGGTGAGTTATACTAATACATCAATGCTAATATATCAAATGCAGTATGTTCATGCATTCTTAAATATATCTGTAAGTTAATATGCTATGCTATCTTGATACTAAATCTTTCGTTCACATTTCAGGTATAAACAGGAAGAACAAACATCATGTTAAGTATTCAGATGTACCCTCAGCCATCAAACCAGTTCCTCACGGACCAGGAATACCAATTCCAACTCCACCAGAAAACTATAGGGACATGATACTCGATGACGATCATGATATCGATGAAGACATAGAAGAGACTGACGCTTCTAGTTCATACTTGCCCACAGCTTCTGCAAAAGAGCCCATACCCTTCAGTCAAGCTGAGTTGAATGATTTAACAAGAGACTTGTGCTTGTCTAAGGAGTCAGCTCAACTAATAGAATCACGGCTTTGCGAACACAATGTCTTAGCACCAGGAACAACATTTGCCTGGTTCCGTAACCGTGACAAGGAATTTCGCAAGTTCTTCAGTTTTGACAAGGAAACTTCATTGGTGTATTGCAACAATATCAGTGGACTCATTGCAGCTATGGGAATATCATACAATATATCAGAGTGGCGGCTCTTCATTGACTCATCAAAAAGAAGCTTGAAAGCTGTGTTGTTGTTCAATGGAAACCAGGTCGCGTCTGTTCCGGTGGGGCATTCAGTGCAGATGGATGAGAACTACAACAAAATGGAGTATCTGTTAACTGCTCTGAAGTATAAAGACCACACTTGGAAGATCTGTGGAGACTTGAAGGTAATTTAATACACCAAAAACAGTTGCTTTCAAAAATTGATATTTTGTTGACAGTTTTTCTAATAGGTAATTATGTCTGGCGACATACTGTCTTATTATGAAGTGTTAATATTTTTTAATAATAAAACTATTCAGCTAAACATATTTTTAATCTGTTTTTTCCACAGGTTGTGTCCATGGTGCTGGGCCTACAAGGTGGTTACACCAAGTTTCCATGTTTCCTCTGTCTGTGGGATAGTCGAGCAGACAAGCAGCACTACATGCAACGTGACTGGCCTGCAAGAAGTGGACTTACTCCAGGTTCTCACAATGTTGTTGCCCATGCTCTGTGAAATCCGCAGAACATTTTTCTTCCGCCACTGCACATCAAGCTCGGTCTGTTCAAAAACTTTGTAAAGGCACTGGAAAAAAAAAGCCAGGCTTTCAATATTCTGAAAGAAAAATTTCCAAAAGTCAGTGAGGCAAAGCTGAATGCAGGAATTTTTGATGGCCCTCAGATCAGAGAGCTTTTCAAAGATCCCAAGTTTGATTGCAGCATGGATGTAAATGAGAAGAAAGCCTGGCATGCCTTTAAGTCTATTGTCTCCAATTTTATTGGAAACTACAGAAGTCCAGAGTATGGACGAGTTGTTGAGGACCTACTTCTGAGCTACAAAGTTCTTGGTGCACGCATGTCCATCAAGATGCACTTCCTCAGCTCCCACTTGGACTACTTTCCAGAGAACTGTGGTGATGTGAGTGAGGAACAAGGAGAACGCTTCCATCAAGATATCCGTGTAATGGAGGAGCTGTACCAGGGTCGCTGGGATATCAACATGCTCGCCGACTACTGTTGGTGTCTGAAACGGGACGCCCCAGACACCAACCACCAAAGAAATTCTCTGCGACAGCCATTTATGCATGTCTAACTGTAAAGGCATCTATGTAGTTGACATATTTTGGTCCTATGTGTTGTGGTTACATTTCTTATGATATATTTTGCATAAAAATTTTGACATCATATTTAAGAATTTCGATTTTTTCCTAATTCCCATAGCATAAAAATCTGACCTAATTGGGCAAAATGAATGGCATTTTTGGAATCAGCACGCAAAATACATAAAGAATCAGCTAAGAAACCCAGCACCTCATGAATTTTTTTCAAATGCAGCCCAGTGTAATCGACCCTGCCGGACCAGTATGTTAAAAATTTATATCCAAACATATGAGCTTGAATAATTCCTTATCATCTGCTGTGATATCAAACGGAACGGAATTTTATAAAACAAGAATATGATGAAATGACGATGATGTTACACAAAGACAAAAACACGAGAGTGATGACAACCGGCAGAGGGACGTTGACAGTGTGGTATATAAGCTCTCACCCACACATCTCTTCATACAGTTCGTGGCAGAACTTGATCCTAACAACATCAATATGGTAAGACTTAGCATGGCCTCTATCAACTACTGGTATAACCGACGCCTCCTGTTACCCGGCTAATGATACCCGTGTCAAGACTCCTCTACCTTAACTAAATAGTATTGTTATGCCTAGATACACTATTCACGAAACATAGTACTGTTTACCGGCTCTAGGGCATTGTCAGTTTTACCTTAAAGTGATAATTAATATGTTTAGTGACTTTGCTGTAGAGTCCCATTATCAATATAATATATATTACGAACACACCATAATGTAGTTTACTTGTGTTAGTACACCCAACGTCACTGTGTTACTACGACAGAAGTCAAAAGTTATTCAAAATTACAAAAGTAAATTATTTTAATTTTTAACCTAACAACACCAAAGTTCTCCCTGCTCATCAAAACTTATGTTCGGTCTTTGACAGGAAATTAGAAACAATGGAAAGAATAGTTGTATGTAGGGAATCAGGAGGAATTGTGAACGTTGTGTCAGTTTGTATGTCTGTGTAGGCGGTACTTGTTCTTTTCAATGCTTTACTATATTTAATTAATGATCTAAGGAATGACTGACAACAAGAATAATATATTACATGCGTAAACCTTCTAATGTAACACACACACTACTACTACTACTACTACTACTATAAATAACCTATTTTCGATATCTTGAGCTAAATATAAAACAAAAGTCACTTCACTATAACTAAATCTCTAACGTACGCTTCATGAGTTTCTTGGATAGCAAAATTTATTACAAATTGTTTTTGGGTTAATTGTGAATATTATTCTCTCAAGTAGAATGTTTTCGTTACCTTTGGCATTTGTTATATTTGTTTATATGACCAACTTCATAACTTGAAAAAGATCAAGGCTGGACTGGTGTAGAAGTTCGAAATGTATAATCCACACATGATAATGATTATTAGCTAACTAACTGGAGTAGTAAACTAACTAATAAGGAACTCATGTTTTGGTGACCACATACAGATCAATTCCTGGTACAGTCAATTAATATGTAATTTTATTTTGGAACATTTCAGAAGTTGGTGTTTGTGTTCTTGGGCGTCGTCCTCATGGCGGTGACCTGCTTGGCCTTGCCAGGTGGAGGTGGTGGCCGCCGTTATGGTGGAGGGGGTGGTGGTGGAGGTGGAGGCGGCGGCTTCGGCGGCGGTGGCGGCGGTCGTGGCTATGGCGGTGGTGGACGTGGGGGTGGCGGCGGCTTTGGCGGCGGTGGACGTGGAGGTGGTGGCGGAGGTGGCAGCAGCTATGGTGGGGGTGGTGGAGGCAGTGGCGGCTTTGGCGGCGGTGGACGGGGTGGTGGCGGCGGCTATGGTGGTGGTGGACGCGGTGGTGGTGGTGGTGGACGCGATGGTGGCGGCGGCAGTGGCTATGGTGGGAAATAAACTATGATAAATGAAGACCTTATTTTTGAACGTAGGAAACTTACGTAATATGTTGAGTAATTTACATTTAATTCTCTGTGTTGTTTTGTACTGACACAGAACCACAGGTCTTGAAAACATTCCCTGAAAACATACGAATGTTTCACTTGTGTCTGACATCACGTTTGGAAATATACTATATTATTATTTTTTGTATTTTCCTGAATATCCTCTTTCGCTGTGACTAATATCATAAGAAATTATTTTGACACAAGGTAGTAGGCACCAGATAGTTAAGAAACAGTGAGGTACTACCGCCTGGGAAGATATTTGAAGCTTAATGTATTATCTAATGGTAGACCCTGCTGCCATATGGCAGCTCAAAAAATGTGACACGGGCCAAGGTGTCTCATTTGAATTTCTGCCTCATTTACACACAATTGCAGGGTCTTAATTGTTTCTTTACTTTAACACAAAACATATATATATATATATATATATATATATATATATATATATATATATATATATATATATATATATATATATATATATATTTTATGAAAATCCACAATGAAAACGTGGATAAGATAAATCTTGATAAAATCACACGGGAAAATGGAAACAACGGAGTACCTTAGCTTTCGTCTTTATTGTTACGACCGTGTCGTATTTTTCTTCTTTTTTTTTATATATAACATGCTTCCAGGTTGTTCCATATTGTTCCTGTAATGATGTGTTATATGTACTATTATATAATCTAGTTACCTTACCATGTGCTGTTAAGGTTTTACCTGTTATTATTTTTTCAAGCCCATCTATTTCTTCATTTAGTATTGCAACACGCATTCTTTGTTCTCTAACGACCATCTGCATCGTTAAACGACCCACAGGCGGGTCGCACAGGCGGGAAAAGGCCATATATATAGTAGTCCACTAACTGACGGAAGGCAGTTCAGTCCTCTTGTCATACAGTTCACATCCTTTGAGTGACACTCGTCACCTGTTATTATACTTAATTTTTTTGTGTTGTTCTTGTCGCCACCAATGTGGTATATCTATGTGAGTACCTATTTATGTCTCTATTTATGTCCATCAGTATTTGCTTAGTTACATTTAAGTAATTCAGTGTTGTTTCACGTTAGTTAATTTCAGTGTTACTTTTTATATGTTTATGCAGTGTTAATGTCGTCCAATGCTTTATTTTTATTCTTTTGATTTTTCGATGTTTAGTATCACTTGTCTTAAAGGTTTCGATAGTGAATCAATTTGTTGTGACAGCCGACGAGGCTCTTTCTTGTGTTAATATTTAATTAATTAAATTCTTCAAGGTTTACTTTACTTATTTTTATTCCCATTTAATTTACTTCACCTATTTTTGTTTGGTTACGCCTAGAACCTGGATATTTAAGTAAAGTAACAGCCGGCGTAACAATATATATATATATATATATATATATATATATATATATATATATATATATATATATATATATATATATTAGGGTGTGTCATAGGAGGGAAGATCAGCTAAAACTAATGGCCCATCACTTTTTTGGTAGATTTTAGTGTATATAAACAGAAAATAATTTCAGTTTCAATATTTTGCAACCTTTTGCTAGGTAAATTTTAGCGTGATATTTATCGAAAATCTAACGTACAGCTGCATTAGTGCATTACAATTAAATAGTGAACATTGCTTTCTGACTTCACTCTTTAACAACCCAACTAACAATATTTTTTTCTGTTTCAGATTCTGATGCATTTATAAGTTGATAATATTTGCGATGGCTGCTTGTGTCAGGACGAGGAACCAAAAATCCAGCCATCTCTCACTATCTTGGGTCTGGGAGAGAGCTCCTGAAGTCGAAGTTGCCTACATTGAGAGATGCTTTGAGATACGGTGTTTTAATCAGGCAAATCAGTGAAAAGAACCAAAGAACTTACACAAACAAAGACATTGCCAGTGATATGACCAAAGCTGTCTTGGCACAGTACACTCTGGCTAACGCTCAGTTCAAGCCTCCAGTCATAACAAGTCAGAAGAAGATTAGTGAGAGACTGCTAGCCAGTTGGGAAAAGGCAAGAGATATCTCTCTTGGGAGAGGAAAACTTGCAGTTTAGGACAGCTTTGCCAAGCAACTGGACCAGTTATTTGACATAATTACTTGCAAGTGCCCAATTGTTCTCTGTCCTGAGTTTGGATGCGATCGTAATCCGAGGCCCACATCTCCTGTATTTGCAAGCGTGAACTGAAGATTCCTGTGATCGAACTGGCATTTGTCAAAGCACAGAGAGAGAAGACTGGCAGTATAGGGGCTCTCATGATTTCTAGCCAAGATATTCCGGAATCCAAGAGACAGGAGGCTGCCACAGAGAGACGGAAGAGGAGAAGAGTTGCCGAGGAAAAGAGACTTGAGAAGGCCCAGGGTGAGGTAAAAAAGGCCGATGGTTGGAGTCAAGCTGATTCAGAGTTTAATGACTTCCCCATGGCTGATCCGAGTGCTGACCAGGAGAATGGTGACTTTGTCCCTAACCCAGAAAATAATGATCCCAAACCTTCTAGGCATAAGATTCGAAAAAGGAAAGATATCCCGAGCATAGCTCTGGCCAGCATGCGACACCACACTGGTCTCAGAGAAACTGCAGAGATAGCAACAGCTGCCTGGATTGACGGTGGTTTGATAACACCTGATGATGTTCACCTGGTGATAGATCATAACAAAGTAAGGAGAGCTCAGGAGAAACTTGTCAGTAACCGAGAAGAGGAGTTTGATAAGGGGATAAGAGAAAATGGAATCAATTGTTTGTTCTTTGATGGGAGAAGGGATGACACTAAAGTGTTCATGAACGTTGGAGATTCTGACAAGTTGTTCCCTGCCACGGTGAAGGAGGAACACTACTCCTGCTGCAGTGAACCAGGAGGGAAGTATTTGTGGCATTTCACTCCAGAGAAAGATGACATCAGGAAACCAGCTGAGATAGTGGCAGATAACATTGTGAACTGGCTCAGAGAGAGGAACGTAGACCAGACCCTGCAGGCCATTGGAGGGGACAGCACCAACACGAACACAGGGTGGCAAGGGGGGGTCATACAGTGGATAGAGCGGAAGATTGGGAGGAAGCTGGTCTGGATTGTTTGTGACCTCCACACCAACGAGTTGCCACTCAGTCATCTGATCCAGGAGCTGTGAAATGAGACAAAATCTCACATGAAGAGGTAAGTTAGGAGTTTATAGTAGTAGAGTATTATAGCGAGAGGAAATGGTAGCGTGTCTCGAGGGTGTGATGTCAACACTGTATATTAACACAGGCACAGTTCAAGTGTAGTATATAAAACACCAATACGTGTTACAGCTTTATTTTACTAGTTCAATAGGGGGGATTAATAGGGGGGGGTTCGTACACAATTTATGATAGGCTATGGTATTCTCGTATAACCTAACCTCACAATTGGAATGGGCACTTCACTTATTCGATCGTTGGGGAGGTTCGGGATCACTGCACTTCTACAGTCTACACAGCCAGCACTTACTGTTACACGTGGAGTTGACAGCACTTTGTCGATGGACCCGGCTGAGACTTCGTTACACTTAGTGGCAGGCTTCTCTCGAGCGGGACTGGGGACGTGGTAGCTGGCTCTCCCTGGTTACAAGACAACTCACTGAGGGAGGGCTCGGACGTCCTATATATTGGAAGACCAGCCGTCAGGTTGAGCTGATCGGGGGGGGGGGGGGGGGGCGGCGAAGGGTCCCCTTACATTTGTCCTCGCTAATGTAGGGTCAGGTCTGGAAGTTTTTCAGAGACTATAAGTTGTACTTTCTGGAGAAGTCATCAGGTGGGGCCGTGTAACATGAGAGGCCCTGGTTGATTTGTGGCCCCTTGAGTTGGGCTCCAAGGGTTACATTTGACCTGGATAATGTGAGGTCAGGTCTGGACTTTGTTCAGGGATGTAGGTTATTGTATATTGGAAGAGAGTCGGCTGGTGCCTTCTTACATGTTTTGTTGGGGCCATGTCACATGGGAGGGAAGCCTGGCTGATTTACAATCCTTGGTCAACCGCAGAGTTACCCTATACTTTTGACCTCCCTAATGTAGGGTCAAGTCTGGCTTTCCTTGCCATGTAAGCTGTGGTCTGACAACCCCTCACTACACCTCCCGCCAAGACCAAAGCTTCCATGCCATGCACAATTGTTCACAGTGGATGACAATAGCGAGTGCCCAACCTGAGAAAAATAGCTACTGCGGTGTAAAGTATGCACCTCACATCCTACCATAGTCTGGTAATATTTATAATATCTAAGCGGCTATCTAAGGATACGGAAACGGAAAGGTGAATGTAGATATGAAGGAGAGAGAGAGCGCCTTAGCTGGAGCTTGTCGAGAGCGTCACTTTAGGGAGTTAGATGAGGGTACACAGTCGGAGGTTTGAAAGGTTATGCAATGGTGTTGCTTGCCCTGGCTTATTTCTGCTTAGGTTCCCTAGTGTTAGTATCTTCAAGCCTGGAATAGATTTACATACTTGTTGCTTCAACTGTTAAACTCTTGCGCAGGGAAGCACATACAATATATAATAATAAGATACATGGCCGCTTAAAAAAAAGGGGGGGGGAAGTTGGGGAAAAATACAACTTGTGAACAAAAAGAAATATTTGTACATACTAAAAAGGCAGCAGAAATTATTAACAAGATACAATGGCAAAAACAAAAACTCGTCAGCATTCGTCGAGATCCCGGGTGGCGCGTGGTCCGTCACCACCTCCACCAATCAGTGTCCAGCATCAGGGTGGACGACGCAGTAGATGTGGTGGTTGGCGTTTCCTGTCCCGTCCTGCGGTCTGCCGCGGTGTGTCGCGTGCCTCACTTCCTCCACTTGAACTTCTGTGTAGAGCGGCAGTTCCTGACGCATTCCAGATGGATTTTTCTAGTCCCATCTGAGTTTCCTCTGTAGAGTCTCATTTCCTGTCGTGGTCCAGATGGATTTTTCTAGTTCCATCTGAGTTTCCGCCCTTCCCGGCCGGGATCAAAGCCGGTCCACTGCTTGGGGTGTCATCGCTTTGGATGGCGTGTAGGGCAGGGTCCACGGACAAGAGTTCGCCCTCCGTACGTGAGTGTCGGCGAGACCCCTGACCGTCCTGTCCCACACCCTCACAGTGGTGAATCCCTCCCTGGGTGGGCCCCCCAGGGTTTGCTTGTTTCTTCCTCTACTTGTAGTCAGGTCACTTCTGTTTCGTCCCCGATGGTGTGGTAAACACCGGCGAGGCAGATCCCGGGTGGGCCAAGGTCAGCCATTACTTGTCTGGTACCTGGTGGTTCCATTCCCGGAGTGGAAGTGCGTGGGACCAGTTGACAGGTCCTGAAATGTAGGGAGCTGTCGTCTGCATCGCCACTGGGACCTCTAGTTGTTTGTTGCCTGTTGCTTGCTGCTACTGAGGTCGCAGGTCGGGTTTTCGGGATTTTCTCCTGGGTTCCAAGGGGACGACCTGATTCCCTGCCTGGAGCTGGGAGCTGCGCTGGTCCTGCATGGCGTAGCTTGCTCAGGCTGATGGTACCCATAGATGTTGTCTGTCAGTATTGTGGGCCGTGAGGCCATAGCCTCGGTGCGTGTCTCGTCGTTCAGCAGGCGAGCGACGAGACACAGCCCAGTGTCTTCAACCAGATCGAGGGCCAGCATTATGCAAGCCCGTTTCTGGAGCTTGGGGCTTGCAGTGTCGACGTGAAGGCGTCACCCATTCGCCGCGGGGTTGCCCGCTGCGTGTCCCGCTCGTGTCGGGCATCCATTATGAGTCAGGATGCGTTGGTCTCAGCTCATCTGGTAGGGGGTCAGCTGCAGCTGTGGTGGTGTCATCTCCGACTTTTGTGTGGAGTCAGGGAGACCTCGCCCAGGCCCGTGAAGAGCAAGGGCAGTGATGACTCTGTAGCTTAGTAGAAAGACAAGATCCCGGGGTGGATAATCAACAATTAGAAGTGCCCCTAGACTCGTTACTTTAATCTATGTTCTGTGACCTGGTATTATATCTATGAGCCCTAATAAGATCAGGTCTTACTGGTACAAGTGGGGCAGTAGCTTGGGGAGTTCTCTGATTATTACTTGGGGTGTGAGGCACCTGATTGTTCTGAGGGGGGTGGTCAGCTGCTGGTGGAGGGATAGGGTGTTGGGAAGGGAATGTTACTCCTAGAGGGGGCTGGTTGGTGAGGCCTGATTTGTTCAAGACGTCATCGTCGACAGTTGCCAGCTTCAATCTATTCACATGCACAGTTTCCTGACGTCCCCCCTGGCAAAGTGGGGAAATAGTGAAGTTTACTTTGCTGGGTTGGGCGGTTACTCTATATGGGCCCTGCCATCTCTGTTGCAACTTAGAGGGGGTATCGGGGGAGGATGATTCGTTAGTTAGGAAGACCAGGGTACCTACGGTAATATTGGAAGGGGTGACCCTGAGGTTATAGTAGTTGGCGTTGTGTAAGTGGCCTTTCCTGTTTAGTTCCTGCACCCGAGTAAAGACCGTTTGTAACCTGTTTTGCAAGACAGAAGGGTAGTCCTCGCCATAGGATAGGGGTGGGGGGTTGATTACACCAGCAGGAAGGTTTGGATCCCTACCAAAGTGAAGGAAGTAAGGAGTGTTATGCAGGGTGGTGTTAATTGCGGTGTTCATGGCCAGTTGTGCAAGAGGTAGCTGATCGTCCCAACCGCCGTACTGATTATTAACCAAAAACGACAAGTGATCTTTCAACGTGCGGTGGGAACGCTCAACCATGGCATTAGCCTGTGGGTGGTAACTAGTGGTTAGATTTGACTTAGCCCGCAGCAAGTCGCATGCCTTCTGAAAGATGCCCGAGGTAAACTCTGTCCCTTGATCACTTACAATGACCCGGGGACATCCATGAGTACCAACGTATTGTAACAGGGCTTCACAAACTGTCTCTGCGCGTTTATCGGGGATGGGTATATAGGTTGCAAAACGTGAATAGTGATCGACGATGGAAACAACGTATCTGTTTCCCCGGTGTGAACGTATTGACATGTCTGTTAGATCGATCGATACCCGTTCCAAGGGCTGAGAGGCTGGTGGGAACTCCTGCAGCTCTCCCTGTCTCTTTGGGGTACCCTTCCTTAACTGACACGGCAGACATCCTTTCACAAATGCCCCAACCTTCCGCGCTAGATTGGGCATGAAAAACATAGAGCGTGCACGTGCATATGTGCGACATTCACCCGGGTGGGCTGCGAATTGGGAAGAGTGAGCTACTTCTAGGGCCGAGTTTTCCAAGGATGCGGGGATGACTACGAGTTCTGTGGGTTGTTCATCATCCTGTTTCATAGTAACAAGATACAGGACTCTGCTTAAAAGACTGAAATCACAAAGTGAGGCTTTGTTGACCTTCTTGGGGAGCGGACCCCCCTCAAGGAACTCAATGACAGGACCCCACTGTGGGTCTTCGAGTTGGTGTTGGCGCACCTCGTTAGGTGATAGGTCCCCAAAAATGGGCTGAGTCATGCTGCTAGGATTCCCGACATTATTTATAGGTAATACATTGCGGCTCAGTGCGTCTGGTACTACGTGGTTCTTGCCTGGCTTATGCAAAATGGAGAAGTTATACGCATTAAGAAAGACTGCCCAGCGTGCTACCCGTGCATTAGGAGTTTTACCTTGGAAGATATATATTAAAGGACGGTGATCAGTGATTACATAAAAGTGTCTACCAAATAGGTAAGAATCAAAGGAAGTTACGGCCTTGACAATAGCCAAGGCTTCTTTCTCAGTTGTGGAGTAGCGGAGGGCAGCTCCGCTCAATTTCTGGGAAAAATAAGCAATAGGGATGGGGTTATCTTCACCACCTTGCATGAGACAGGCTCCCAGTGCTTCGTCGGAAGCGTCAGTGTGCACGTAAAACGGCTGCGTGAAGTCCGGCAGTGCTAACATTGTTGCCGACTTCAATAAGTCCTTAAGGTGGTTAAAAGCTTTATCTGCCTCCCCCGACCACCGAAACTGAACCGACTTCTTTGTAAGTTTCGTAAGGGGGAGGGCCGCCTCTGAAAAGTTAGGGATGTGACGTCTGAAAAAATTGGCGGTGCCGAGGAACTGTTTCACACCCCTGGCTGTGGTGGGGGGTGGCATCTCTGCTATCGCTTTCACTTTCACCGGGTCGGGCCTAACGCCGCCATGACCTACGATGAATCCCAGGAATTTAACTTCCTGGCGCGCGAACGCGCATTTCCTAAGGGACACTTTCAGTCCGGCCGCTTTCATGACCGAGAGAACCTCATCTACATCCCGCATGTGCGAATCCATGTTTTTACTATAGACGATAACATCGTCCAGGTAAGCCATAGCGTTCCGCCCAAGCACGGGTGTGAGACTGTGGTTCACAGCCCTCATGAACGTGGCCGGTGCTCCCTTTAACCCGAAAGGTAACCTGTTAAAACAAAATAGACGGCTGCCGTCCGCGAAAGCAGTTTTGGGGCGGTCAGCCGGGTCAACTGGTATACTCCAGTACGCATCCTTACAGTCTAGAACTGTGAATATAGAAGCTCCGTTCAATTGGTCCAGTGTCTCGTCAATTCTGGGCAAGGGATAGCTATCAGCAATGGTGTCCTTATTAAGTTCCCTATAGTCTACACAGAATCTACTTGACCCGTCCTTTTTTCTGACTAATATGACCGGGGAGCAATAGGGGCTAGTGCAAGGGGAGATGACACCACGTTCCTCCATTTGCCGACATAAGTCCCTAATTTGAGTTTTAGCCGCCTCAGGAAGCCTCCACTGCCGTACTCTGGTGGGGGGAGCGGAGCCGGTATTAATTTTGTGTGAAGCTGACATCAGGCCGAGGTCCTGATCTGAGGTTGCAAACAGATCTTCATGCTGCTTTATTATAGCGCATTGACGTCCTCTAATAAGGGTGGGTAGGTGATCTATGTCAAGGGATTCTATTGCAGTGGCGAACATTTGCTGTGACTCTACGAATTCTGTGTCACTCCTAATGTTCTGACCTCACTAGGGGAAAGGTCACGGCAGGGTTAGCTCCAGAGGGATAATTATCAGATATGGCCAGAGCTATGTGCGGTCTTGGGTATGAGAGTTTGTTGACCAAACTGGAGTGGTCCACTGAAGAATTGGCGAGGGCCAAGTTAGAAATTGAGAGGGCCATGTTGGAGAACCTGAAATTAAGGAAAGAGCTGGCGAAGTTAAAAGGAGAGGCTGGACGAGTAAAGCCAGTGTCTGACGAAAAATCAAACGAGTGGAAAGTCGTGAGTAGTGGTAGGACCAAGCTGGTGGTGAAGAAGCACACGAAGGATACGACAACAACGACAACAACAGCTAAGTGTACCAACCCGTTCAGTCCCTTGATAGACGAATTGGACGTTAGTACAGTCAGGGGCAGGGATGACAAGGAAGGTATAAAAACTTTAATTGTTGGTGACTCACAGGTAAGGTACATGGACAGGGCCTTTTGTGGTAAAAACAAAAATAGGATGAGGGTGTGTTTGCCAGGAGCTGGGGTGGGGGATATAGTTGACAGGATGGACAATATCTTGTCTGGTAATGGGAACAAACCCATTATCTGCCTCAGTGCAGGAGGCAATGATATTGGCCGGTGTAGGAGCGAGGAACTTCTTGATAAGTTCAAGGCAGCCATAGATCGTATTAGGATTAAGGGAGGGATCCCTATCATATGCTGTGTCCTGCCTAGAAGGAGAGTTGGCAGTGAATGGTTGTCAAGGCACGGGCAGTTTCCCATTGAGGTTCACGGCGCCATCAGCTCGATGAACAGGCTTTGTGTGAAATATAACAGAGTCTAGAACTGCTTTTAGTGTCCTTGTGGCCTAGCCGGTAAGCGTTCCCTAGTCCCACCCAGTAGGTCGAGGGTTCGATTCCTTGCTGGTGAGGTCGTTGATTATATGTTCAAAGTCCGCGTGTTATATAGACTAAAAATGAAGTATATATATGTACCTTGCGTTTCATACCAGCTGGATTCGGTAAAATGCTACTGACACCACATAAGAGGCACGGGCAGTTTCCCATTGAGGTTCACGGCGCCATCAGCTCGATGAACAGCCTTTGTGTGAAATATAACAGAGTCTAGAACTGCTTTTAGTGTCCTTGTGGCCTAGCCGGTAAGCGTTCCCTAGTCCCACCCAGTAGGTCTAGGGTTCGATTCCTTGCTGGTGAGGTCGTTGATTATATGTTCAAAGTCCGCGTGTAATATGGACTAAAAATGAAGTATATATATGTACCTCGCGTTTCATACCAGCTGGATTCGGTAAAATGCTACTGACACCACATAAGAGGCACGGGCAGTTTCCCATTGAGGTTCACGGCGCCATCAGCTCGATGAACAGGCTTTGTGTGAAATATAACAGAGTCTAGAACTGCTTTTAGTGTCCTTGTGGCCTAGCCGGTAAGCGTTCCCTAGTCCCACCCAGTAGGTCGAGGGTTCGATTCCTTGCTGGTGAGGTCGTTGATTATATGTTCAAAGTCCGCGTGTTATATGGACTAAAAATGAAGTATATATATGTACCTCGCGCTTCATACCAGCTGGATTCGGTAAAATGCTACTGACACCACATAAGAGGCACGGGCAGTTTCCCATTGAGGTTCACGGCGCCATCAGCTCGATGAACAGGCTTTGTGTGAAATATAACAGAGTCTAGAACTGCTTTTAGTGTCCTTGTGGCCTAGCCGGTAAGCGTTCCCTAGTCCCACCCAGTAGGTCGAGGGTTCGATTACTTGCTGGTGAGGTCGTTGATTATATGTTCAAAGTCCGCGTGTTATATGGACTAAAAATGAAGTACATATATGTACCTCGCGTTTCATACCAGCTGGATTCGGTAAAATGCTACTGACACCACATAAGAGGCACGGGCAGTTTCCCATTGAGGTTCACGGCGCCATCAGCTCGATGAACAGGCTTTGTGTGAAATATAACAGAGTCTAGAACTGCTTTTAGTGTCCTTGTGGCCTAGCCGGTAAGCATTCCCTAGTCCCACCCAGTAGGTCGAGGGTTCGATTCCTTGCTGGTGAGGTCGTTGATTATATGTTCAAAGTCCGCGTGTTATATGGACTAAAAATGAAGTATATATATGTACCTCGCGTTTCATACCAGCTGGATTCGGTAAAATGCTACTGACACCACATAAGAGGCACGGGCAGTTTCCCATTGAGGTTCACGGCGCCATCAGCTCGATGAACAGGCTTTGTGTGAAATATAACAGAGTCTAGAACTGCTTTTAGTGTCCTTGTGGCCTAGCCGGTAAGCGTTCCCTAGTCCCACCCAGTAGGTCTAGGGTTCGATTCCTTGCTGGTGAGGTCGTTGATTATATGTTCAAAGTCCGCGTGTTATATGGACTAAAAATGAAGTATATATATATATATATATATTTTCTCTCTCTTGGTATGTTTTATTTTCGCTATTCTCTTATTCTGCAATGATATCAGTTGACAATAATATTAAAGTGGGGTCTTCCCGGAAGGGCCCCACTGGTCGGGAAGGTTGTAGACCCATGGGCAGACCTGACAATCATCAAACTACTGAGGCCTCAAATGATGTCACCGCAGTTGCTGGAGGATCAATTCTTTTTCACTTCATTTTTCCAATATTCGTGGCCTAATATCCATTTTCACTTTTATGAAGAAACATTTATTAACCTCTTCCCCGATCTCTTATTACTATCTGAACTTCAATTGACCAAAGCAGCTTCACACAAACATTTTCAAGTCTCCAACTACACCCTTTATACCTATTTCCATTCTAAAGGAGGTGTATATGCCTACTGCAACGGACACACAGACTTTGTAAATTAGACGATCTCTCTCCAATTACATTTCAGGAAGGTATCATCCTCCCAAGTTCTGAAATAAATATGTTAGGCCTCACCATTTCCTCCAATATGTCCTGGAAATCACACACCCTTAGTATAACTAAAGCTGCCTCCCGAAAGTTGGGAATGCTGTACAGATGCTGCAGCTACTTCACTCCTGAGCAGTTGCTCCAAGTATATAAGGGATTCATTCATTCGTCCTAACTTGGAGTACTGCTCTCATATCTGGGGTGGCTCTTCTTTCCAACTATTAGATAGGGTGGAATCAAGGCATTTCGTCTTATTAACTCCCCTCCTTTAGTCGACAATCTCTCTTCCCTTTCTCTTCGTAGCTATGTTGCTTCACTCTCTCTCTTTTACAGGTACTTTAACGGGCAATGTTCGGTGGATTTGGCATCCTGTGTACCGCCGGCAAGACCGTGGGTTCGTAACACACGTCTTGCCCGTGGTGCCTGTAGGTTATGTATTTAAGCTACTGTGCTGAGTAGCACTTATGTATACAATTACGTGGCAACACTGCACGTGTTATGTGGCAACATTGCCCCGAGGCTGCCATATGGCAAGGCAGTCTCAGTCTGACTTCGTGGGCCGTGCATGGCACACGCTAGTCACCACTTGTATTTCTCCTATCCGAATAAATGACTTCAGTGTTACCCGGTGTTTCCCTACCCATCACTGCATTCTTCAGGGAACACTTGGAACCTTCATGGCTCAGTGAGTAGGATCTGTGGACTTACAAGTGTGTGAACAATGGACAGTTAGCCGGCGATATGCGACTGCCGGCGCGATGTGCACGTGACTCTTAGTGTGTGCTGTGTTGTGTTGCGTTGTGTTTCCCTGCGACGTGCAGCGTTGCTCCGTCACAGTGCGTTTTAGTGACGGTGGCAGTGTTAGTGTCAGTGTATCAGTGTGTCTAGAGTTGAGAGTTGAGCATTGGCCTGTTTTTTGTGGTACCCACGGAGCACGCAGATGTACACCCTTCTCGTGTGACATCCGGGGAGGCACTAACGTTCTCACCCCTGCTGCGGCTCTAGCCACCGGCATTAAGGACATCACGAAGTGCTCTCTCAGACACACACACACGCACGCACGCACGCACTCACTCACGGACAGAGCAGTGGACTCTAGGCGTTATTTCTGCGCTGCTTATGTCATATATATGTGGTTCGAGCTGATGAGGCACCACTTTATATACTAAACAGCTCAGTTTCAAGCATAGTAAGATGGGCGGTAAGAAGGGACGACGTCAAGATGCTAGACACGACTCCCCACCACCTTCTCCTCTACCGGGCACAGATGGAGCTTCTGCGCCCACCGCCCCTCATCCTTCACCTACAGCGACGGACATTGCTACAATTCTAAGATGGATGGACGACCGGGCTGAGCAACGCAGAGAGATGGAATTTCAGAGGGAGGAGATACGAAGAGAGGAGGAAAAGGCGCGCTTTGATGCAATATTGGCGACCCTGGCGCTAACCCACCCTCCCTCACTCGCGCACCAAGGCGCCAGTACCCTCCCTCCTCACCACACCAGCGTCCTCCAGGTACTCTTGCTACTCCAACAGCTCCCAAGGCATCTGTTCAACCCCCACCCTCACTCTCACCAGACGTCACGTTTCAGCTTTTTCGTGAGTGGAGGCGGCGTTGGACAGATTACTCCACGATGGCGGAACTTGACAGCATGCCTCCAAACAAACAGCTCATCCAACTGCGGATGTGTTTGTCGCTGGAGACCCAGAGAGTTTTGGAGCACACGTTGCAAGTGCCTCCCAATTCTACCTCTTCAGTGACGGATGTGCTCGACCTTTGGCAGGAGCACGTTAAGGGTCGGAATAACGAGGCTTTGCGTAGCCGCGCCTTCCCCAGCTGCAAGCAGACAGAAAATTAATCCTTTGACAACTTTTTTGTACGTTTGAAGAATTTGTCGGAGGAGATCGACGTCTGCAAGGCCCACAGCCGGGAATGTGAGGAAGCCTGGATCAAGCACGGGATCTTGACAGGTGTCAGACAAGAAGAGTTGGTACAGCCACTCATCCCCCTGGACGCTTCCTCCACACTCCAGGTGGTAGTGACTGAATGTCGGTCATACGAGGCCACCAAGTCCGCCACCTCTGCCTTACGGGCCCCACGTGCTGTGAGAGCAATCTCTCAGTACAAGAAGGGTAAGAAGGCGGCCAACAACGTGAAGGCTGCCGCACGTTCTCCCACGCCTCCGCCTAGTGGTTCCTGTGGCAGCTGTGGAAAGCAGCATGGCCCCAAGATATGCCCGGCTGCCGACGCACTGTATCGTGGATGTGACCGTAAGGGCCACTGGTCTAACACAGACAGGTGCCCTGCACGAGGCGCCAAGTGTCAGGCCTGCGGTCGCTATGGACACTACGACAAGTGCTGCCGCCAACCCAAGCCCAAAAGCCCGAGACGAGGAGGAAAGCAGCGCACTTCCCTCGGGGTGGTTCGCACGCAGCCCTCTTCAGATGGCCCACGCAGCCCCAAGCAGCAGCTGAGTCACATCAGAAGGGTGGAATCGACCACACGCCCCAGGGTTACCCCTTCACCTACCATCCGCGTCGCCGTCACACACGGTGAAGTGTCGGGTCACATCGAGGTGATACCGGACACCGGCGGTGATACTACGGTGATAGGCCTGAAGCACCTCCATAAACTGGGCCTCACCAAACGCGGCCTGGGACCACCGCCGCAGCTGCAGTACTACAATAGGGTGTGTCATAGGAGGGAAGATCAGCTAAAACTAATGGCCCATCACTTTTTTGGTAGATTTTAGTGTATAGAAACAGAAAATAATTTCAGTTTCAATATTTTGCAACCTTTTGCGAGGTAAATTTTAGCGTGAAATTTATCGAAAATCTAACGTACAGCTGCATTAGTGCATTACAATTAAATAGTGAACATTGTTTTCTGACTTCATTCTTTAACAACCCAACTAACAATATTTTTTTCTGTTTCAGATTCTGATGCATTTATAAGTTGATAATATTTGCGATGGCTGCTTGTGTCAGGACGAGGAACCAAAAATCCAGCCATCTCAGTCACTATCTTGGGTCTGGGAGAGAGCTCCTAAAGTCGGAGTTGCCTACATTGAGAGATGCTTTGAGATACGGTGTTTTAATCAGGCAAATCAGTGAAAAGAACCAAAGAACTTACACAAACAAAGACATTGCCAGTGATATGACCAAAGCTGTCTTGGCAGCGTACACTCTGGCTAACGCTCAGTTCAAGCCTCCAGTCATAACAAGTCAGAAGAAGATTAGTGAGAGGCTGCTAGCCAGTTGGGAAAAGGCAAGAGATATCTCTCTTGGGAGAGGAAAACTTGCAGTTTAGGACAGCTTTGCCAAGCAACTGGACCAGTTATTTGACATAATTACTTGCAAGTGCCCAATTGTTCTCTGTCCTGAGTTTGGATGAGATCGTGACTGTAAATCCGAGGCCCACATCTCCTGTATTTGCAAGCGTGAACTGAAGATTCCTGTGATCGAACTGGCATTTGTCAAAGCACAGAGAGAGAAGACTGGCAGTATAGGGGCTCTCATGATTTCTAGCCAAGATATTCCGGAGTCCAAGAGACAGGAGGCTGCCACAGAGAAACAGAAGAGGAGAAGAGTTGCCGAGGAAAAGAGACTTGAGAAGGCCCAGGGTGAGGTAAAAAAGGCCGATGATTGGAGTCAAGCTGATTCAGAGTTTAATGACTTCCCCATGGCTGATCCGAGTGCTGACCAGGAGAATGGTGACTTTGTCCCTAACCCATAAAATAATGATCCCAAACCTTCCAGGCATAAGATTCGAAATAGGAAAGATATCCCGAGCATAGCTCTGGCCAGCATGCGACACCACACTGGTCTCAGAGAAACTGCAGAGATAGCAACAGCTGCCTGGATTGACGGTGGTTTGATAACACCTGAAGATGTTCACCTGGTGATAGATCATAACAAAGTAAGGAGAGCTCAGGAGAAACTTGTCAGTAACCTAGAAGAGGAGTTTGATAAGGGGATAAGAGAAAATGGAATCAATTGTTTGTTCTTTGATGGGAGAAGGGATGACACTAAAGTGTTCGTGAAAGTTGGAGACTCTGACAAGTTGTTCCCTGCCATGGTGAAGGAGGAACACTACTCCTGCTGCAGTGAACCAGGAGGGAAGTATTTGTGGCATTTCACTCCAGAGAAAGATGACATCAGGAAACCAGCTGAGATAGTGGCAGATAACATTGTGAACTGGCTCAGAGAGAGGAACGTAGACCAGACCCTGCAGGCCATTGGAGGGGACAGCACCAACACGAACACAGGGTGGCAAGGGGGGGTCATACAGTGGATAGAGTGGAAGATTGGGAGGAAGCTGGTCTGGATTGTTTGTGACCTCCACACCAGCGAGTTGCCACTCAGACATCAGATCCAGGAGCTGGATGGCAAGACTCTTTCAAACAACACATGGTCTGGTCCTCTTGGCAAGATGCTGGACTTTGCCACTGAGTTAGAAATAAATCCGAGCTTTTAAAAAATCACAGTTGGCCCTCCACTCGTTGAGCTTGCACATACTGTCATTGACGACCTGAGTACTGACCAGTACTATGGTTACATGATTTGCAGTGCCATCAAAACTGGGGTCATGCCTGATAGACTTGCTTACCTGCAGATAGGTCCAGTCTCACATTCTAGGTGGCTCACAACGGCTCTCAGGTTCTGCAGAATTTGGGTCGCTCATCATAAACTGAAAGGGAACCAGCTTCACAACCTGAGACTTATTGTCCAATTCATCGTGAGTGTCTACTTGCCAAATTGGTTCAACACCAAGGTCAAGTCATCGTTCTCCGAAGGTCCGAGGCATGTTCTCTTCCAGCTTGAGCTCCTGAGGAGTCAGCCAAGGAAGGTTGTTCAGATTGTGGAGCAGACTGTGAAGAGATCTTCCTGGTATGCTCATCCCAAGGCAGTTCTGCAGACTATGCTCTGCAGTAAGGTTGAAGAGGAGAGAAGAGTGGCAGTCAAAAAGATATTGGATATGAGACTTATGAGAGGATCTGGGCATGACGAATCAGTTAGTGACGATTCCTTCAGGGTCAGGAAGACTCCTGAAGTCAATCTAGATGCCAAGACCCTCACTGATCTCATAGATCTGGATAACATCCAGGCTGGCAGTGAGCCCCCTCTTACCTGCAGCCTCACCAATGTTCAAGTCAGAGCTTTCCTGGACAACCCCATGCATGTCCCTGCCTGGCCCTCGCACACCCAGAGTATAGAGCGTTGTGTACAGCAAGTGAGCGAGGCCAGCAGTCACGTGTACAGCCAGGAGAGGAGGGAAGGCTACATCCGAGCTCAGGTGGTCAGCAGGGAGGTGATGAGTAGATACAGAAGCAAGAAAGGCATGTTCTCTATGGTGTGCAGCAACATCGGGTCGTAGTAGTAAAACCGGTTTTTGTATTTGATGATTTTGTTTTCTAAAGGAATATTAAATTTAATAAATGTGTCAAGATCATTCGTTTCACTATTCTGGATCATTTTCATCCTAATAAATTTACCTGATACATTTACTTTACTTTAAATAAGCTATTTAGTGGTGTTGGTAAAAGGGTGGGAATACTGAATTTTCATAAGATTTCAAGTTAAAATTTACCTAGCAAAAAATGAAAACTTTTCAAATCTGAAGATATCACATGATTCTGCACATAGAACTACATCATTAATACCATGGGCCGATTTTTCAAACTCAAAAAAAAAATATTCGCCTCCGTATGACACACCCTACTACCCATCACTGCATTCTTCAGTAAACACTTGTAACCATCAGAGGTTGTCCGGTGTTCATTCTTTGTTTCCCCTGTTTTTATGTGTTTCAACTGGTAGCTGTGACCTGACTTGTGTTTCATAATTCTATATGGACCGACGAACATAGGGTCCGGTTTGGATCTTACATAATTTTTAACCATCGCTAAACGACCTACGACATCGCCAATGGGTCGTGTACTTTTATTGAGTTCGGCGGTGAAGGCGTTAGTCGCTTTTTCTAACTCATGCGTAATTAGCTGATGAATTAGTTTGGACTGACCAATACCGTTTGCCAATGAAATCGTCACCGAAAATTCGCTGTCTCCCTACTTCAAACTCGAATGGAAGTCGTTTGTCATAATTGTAGAGCGCAAAGTGAGGTGTGTCACCCATGGATTTACGATAAGAACTGCTAATAGAACTTTGTACGTCAAGCATAAACTCATCCCAATTCCTGTCAGTAAAATCCAAGTTCGTACGAAGATGATTAAGAATCTTCCTGTTAAGCCGTTCAGCCATCCCGTTGGCTGGAGGATGATGGGCTGTGATATTACATTTATAAATGTGATACAGTTCACATAATTTAGTTAATAGCGCGTTGTTAAATTTGCCTCCGTTATCTGTAAGTAGAATGCTAGGAGTGGCATGCCTTTCGAGAATAGACTCTTAAAAGCTTTTATCAGGGAAAGGTGCTAGTTCACAGTAAAGTGTAAACGTGTCTATCATTACTAAAATATATTTATTATTATGATGAGTCTGTACTAGACCACCTAAAACATCCATGCTAACCTTCTCCCATGGTCGAGAGGGTGAAAGATATTTGAGAATGGTTCTAACATAGTACCTCTATTCTCATTACAAACTTGAAAATTTTCCGCATACTCTGAAATTCGTTTAGCCATCTTGGGCTAAAAGTATTTCAAGCGCATTTGTTTAATACATCTGTCCTTGCTAGGGTGAGCTAGCTGTGGAGTGTCATGCATGAGGACTAGTAGCTCGTGTACAAGCGGAGCAAGTATGATTAACTGAGTTACAGTACGGGTAGGAGCTCCAAGATTGCTTTGCAGGCAAAGATCATTATTGTGAACAACAAATTCATGCGCAGGAACAGAAGGTTTAATGTTTAAATTAGGCGTACTACCCTTTACATAAGACAATATATGTGACCACATAGGATCAGCTTCCTGCACTGCATGTAGTCGGTCAACATTAATTGAAGGAAGCACATGCATTAGTGCAACATGCCTAGATAACGCGTCTGCAACAAAATTATTCTTTCCTTCTAAGTACTTGTGTAATGGTTTGAGCTCCTGAATAGTGAGAAACCATCTGGCGAACTTTCCTGTCGACTCTTTAGTGTTAAACAAATTGACAAGAGGTTACAACAATGGATATCCATAAACATAATCGCGATATTTCTTTAAAGACCATAACACAGCTAAAGCCTGTAACTCAGTAACACTGTAGTTCTTCTCTGCTTAAGAGAGGGTAAGACTAACATATGCTATTGGGAGTTGCTTTCCTTTATTCTCTTGTGATAACACAGCCCTACCCACTGGTTATCATAAAAGTTTTCTTAAAGTCTAGAAAGCAAAGGATGGGTGCTCTAGTAAGGCGGTCTTTCACTTCAACAAAGGCACAATGTTACTGTTCTTCCCACTGGAAAGGTACATCTTTCTTAAGTAAATCAGTTAAAGGAAGAGCTATTTTTGAAAACCCCTGTATAAAGGAACGATAAAAACCCGCCATACCAATGAAAGAGTGTACATCATCTGCAGACTGTGGTATACAGTAGTATATTTACAGATGGCCTCAACGTTGCTATCATCATCACTAACTCCGTCTTCATCAACCACATGCCCCAAATATTGTATTCTAGGTTGTAAAAACTTTCATTTGGACAATTTTATCTTTAAATTAGCATCTTGCAGTTTAGCTAACACATGTTCCAGTGTCACGAGGTGTGAGGAAACGTCTGGAGACATGACAATTATATCATCCAGGTACACTAGGACTGCAGAGCCTAAAATGGAACGAAAGATACTTGACATCAACCTAGAAAACGTAATCAGGCTACTATGTAGTCCAAAAGGCATGTATAGGAATTCCCAATGTCCCGAGGGTGTACTGAAGGCCGTTGAGGGTCGAATTTCCTCGTCCAATGACACCTGCCAGAAACCTGATAGCAAGTCCAAGGTTAAAAAAACTTTACTCTGTCCTAGACTCTTCAACAGATCTCCAAACACAGGCATTGGAAAGCGATCGAGGATAGTGACTCTGTTAAGACGACGATAGTCTATGGAGGGCCTCCAGGAACCGTTTGGCTTTGGGACACGTAACAATGGAAAATTCCAAGGTGAATTAGATGCTTGTATTACTCCTTGAGCAACATGTCCTCTGCACACTTGTCTAATAATAATAATAATAATAATAATAATAATAATTAACGGTTTATTGAAAGAGCTTGGCAGCCAGAAGGCTGAAAATATACAGTTACATATTTGGGGAATGGGTTTCTAATTACAAATAATATACAAGTAACATAAGTGATACAAATAAGATATATAATAACTAGATGGGGAAAAGCTCAAACTACAGTGCATTTCAACATAGTGACAGTGCAAGAAGTAGTATTTACTGGGAGTGAATACACTGGTTTATTACAAGTTATTGATAATTTTTACAATGGTTGGGACTGGGCTGTTCTTATAGCGATCAGTTCGTGCACGTATGGGCTGGATGCGGTTGTGGTGTCGAACAGCAATTCTCGGGCTAGGGATCTCAGGTGGTAGTAGGAGCCGGTATCGAGGATGGTGTAGAAGCTTCTTACCAAATTTGCAGATGAGGTCGTGGTGATGGTCAATGAGAGTCGAAAGGGTCAGTGTGTTGAGCGCTTCTTGATATGTGGAGTAGGAAGGGGAGAGAATAATCTTGCATGCCCTCTTTGGCACTTTTTCTAGGTGTTTCCGTTGTGTGGCATTTAGGGAGGAAGACCAGGTAGGGGAGGCATAGGTGAGCTTGGGAAATATGAATGTTGAGTAAACACTGAGGAGCTCGGGTGCAGGAACTCCGAGGGACTTGAGTCGGCGGAGGAGGTGGAGACGGAAACTGGAGGATTTGACAACTTCACTGACGCGTGGTTTCCAATTTAGTTTGTTGTCTATGGTGACGCCGAGGAGCTTCGTGGAATCTACAACCTGGAGTGTGTTCGGACCTAAAGTAATGGAAGGAGGTGGGACAATGTCGGAGGAGAGGTTGATGTGCATAAGCATGGTCTTGGTATGGTTGATGGTGACATGGTTGTTGGAGGCCCGTTGCTCTCTGTGAATGAGCGAAGCGGTATGCAGGTATGTAGATGGGATTAGTGCCGGGTTGCACGTTAATGTGGTGTTGAACAAGGTGAGTCAGTCCCAGAGGTTCTCCCTTGAGTGCTATGGCTAACCTGTATTTGTTGAGCAAGTCTAACAGCATAGGTAAGGCCTTGGTGAATCCTGTAAGAGGACTGTAGCTAGCGTCAATTAAGCGACGTGTCTTGGGTGACGTTCCAGAGTGTCCACCTATTCCCGCCACTGTTTAAATGCCCAGCACAGGTTAGCAGGTTCCAGTGTGACTATTGCCTGTCACACCACACGCTTAGCCACAGGGAAGCTTCCTGAACATAATTACCTACTTTTGTTTGTTTCATTTTCATTGTTTGTATATTTTATCATGTTGTATCAAAGTAATATTGCTAAAAGTAGTGTAATTTTATTGTAGGGTAGTATTACTGTAAAACAAGGCTATGATTGTGTTATAAATGTATTTATTTGTGGAATTATTATTAATTTATGCATTACTTGCTCTACTAAACACAATCACAGCCAGGCAAACTGGCGACCGACTGTGAGTGTTGCCAAGCACTTTTAAGAAAAATAATGCAAATAAAATATTCAAAATTAATTATTTGTTGCAACTAAGTACTAAAATCAGTAAATATATACATTATTGGCCACCTCGGACACAAAGGCGAGCTAAAATTGCTGCTAAGTGCGGAGGGACCAAGAGTGTCAGCTGTCAAACCAACACCGTCTCCTTATCTCCCCCTACCCCCCTCCCCCCTCCCTCCGGGCAGCCAGGGAAGTTTCTAGAAGGTCAATATATAGTTTTTCTTACTTATTTTTATTTTATTATCATTTTGAAAGGTTTGAAATTATTTTTGGAAAACTTGATTTTTTTCGATTTACCCCTGGGAGGGGGGTACTGCCACGAGCACCATAACCCAGGACTTAAGGGTTAAGAACAGAGAATGCAACAACCTTTGTACCACGCCTAAGACGTTGGTGGAAAAGGAATCTACTGGCCAGGTAGAGTTTCACCATTCCATAATGACTCTGGTGGAACGAACAGTCTATGTTAATCCCTCTCGCCTGCACTGTGGACGGCTCGGCGAGACAGTGAATCTTAAATCTAGGATTAGTATGATCGAGACCCCATTGTTCTAACCAGTTAGTATCTAACTTGAGGGAAGCTGCAGTTAACTGATCAGGATACAGATGTACATTATGTGTTAGATTCCCTGGGCACACGCCAGAGAAGTAATAGGTGTTAGTTTGTGTGCCAGCCCCCACTGCTAAATTGAAAACTTCATCTCATTGGTCGTTTACGTGTGAGAGAATCTGTGTGTCTAAACTAGTCGGGACAGAAACCTCGTTAACTTCAGACGAAGCGTCGATTAATCTGTAATTCCGTACGGTACTGTGAGTTTGACATGCATACTCGGCTAAACTAATGATTTCTTGGTTGACAGTAATTAAATTCTCATGAGGGACTATTACTATACGGTGACCTTTATCGTCGGGAAGCCGATTAACAAATGCCCAGGAATGGAAATTCCGTCCGCAGCATAAGTCAAACAATCTATGTATGTATTCCCCAATTTAAACTTAAGCTGTATGGCACCTGTAACGTTAACGCCTGGACTGTCTATACCTGTAATGCGAGGCAGTTAAACGTCTGTTCAAGAGTAGGAATCCATTGCTAAATTATTTAAAACATGAGAATCAATGACATTAACTTCAGCACCAGTGTCTAAAAAGACTGAAATGTTAGTCTGATCCACTTGACCCACACAATGGGTTCCTGTTCTCCCTCGCGCCTGGAGAAAGGTGTTAAAGCTCTGTGACAAAGACAACAGTTGTGGATCACAGGTACTGGAAAATGAGATGGTATCGTTGTTTAAGTGGTCACTTGAGGAGGCAAACTGAAGGTTTCTCGTTATGGACGAACAACTGTGTTAGGTGTCACCTGTGACTGTAGGAGCTTTTGAATCTTTCTGCACTCAAGTGTATCATGTGTCCGGACTTTGTGGATGCAGAGGTACTTGTTCCCTGGTGCCGGAGCTGACTGACTCTTCCTAGGTTGTGACTGAGGTTATGAACCCGTACCCTGCGTAGAAGGTATAATAGGCTTGTAACCCGTAGCAGGAGCACTTCCGTCAGGAGCAGCTGAAACACTGTGGTGATGATAATTAATACTTGGACATTTTGGTTTAATGTGACCTGGGATTCCACAAAATTACAAACTACTGGTACATTTTTCTTAGGTCTTGGTTTGTGGGTACCTGTGGATGGCTCATTGATGTCCTTAGGTTTATTTGTTACTCTACAAACCAAAACGTCCGTAGAAAACCCTCCTTTATGATTAATAAGTTCCTGAAACTCTATTAATGTAATATCAGGAGTTGTAATAGATTCAGACACCTTACGCCTAACCTGTGTAGGAACACTGCATAAAATTATACTAAATTGTAAAAATTGACAATGGACTCAGCACTCGTACCAGGGTTACCCCCGTTAACTGAAGGTAGGTCTAGCTATGTAGACTTCGTGAGTGAGTTAAGTAAGTTTTGCCTTGTGCGATCAACACTCACTCAAAACAGCGAGGGATTTTCAACAGAGTTCCGTTCCATTCTCAAATAATCGTGTAACGTTGAAAAAAAAGCCTGTTTGGCTTTCATTAGAACACGCTGACCTCCAAGCTTTTTTATAGTCTGCCCAGAGATCTTACTCATCTCCCCATATTCTGCAATATACCATGCCTCCGACTGAGGGTCCTTATGATCAATCAAATTGTGGGCACAGTTAATGATCTGAAGGTCTGTTGGGTCCGTACCTGAACACTTAAACCCAGCATATTCTACTCTGTTGGCAAAACAAGCCTCAATCTCTCGTAATTCCCCTGAAAAATATGGGTACTTGAGGTCGAGATTGGTATACTGTATGTGTGGTTTACCCTCTGGTTGGGTGGAGGGGTGTTTGGATGAGAGCACTAGATGATCTATGTCTTAAATTATAACCATGGAGCATAGAGAGAGCGTTGGTTACATATAAAATATAACATATGTCTGTAAATTGTCCAAATTGCCAGAATAGGATTCCTCTAAAATACTGCTTAGGTAAGTCGTGAACTCAACACTTTTCTCGTGAACTAACAATGAGTACAATTAGTGTATAAACAACTTTACCTGGATAGAAGCCTTGACAGTTGTGTGAACTGTGGAGGTGAGTGGCGGGCCAGTGAGATGGCTAGCGGAGGAGGTTGTGTAGCTGCTCTCCAGCTGTTTCAAGGCCGCGTGTGTGTTGCTCCCCCGGTGATGAGTGCATATGCCATAATAGATGCGTCGTGGAGAAAAACGTAATTCTTTTCCCTTGGTGTCGACGAATGTCATGAATCAGGCTCTATGAGAAAGGTGATTCTTGACGTAAACGACGAATCTTGACGTTGTTTAATGACGTGTTCATACGTCAGTCACTATGTCACTGACGACGTAATGGAATTTTCCCGCTGTAATGGAAGTTTGGAACTTTACGCTTGGCTTCACTGATGTTGATCACTGTATTGAGACACTTAAATGACGATAACTTTTACTCAGGAACTCAGTCGTGATAAATCAGGCAGAAGCTGTCTGGAGCTTGTAGACCCGGTGTAAGCATAGACGTTAACGCTTGTAGACGTAGGTAGAAGCCGTAACTTGTAGTAAGTCGTAGACAATGTAACTCTCTTTAGACTTTACAAATGAATCCCGTAACACTACCACCACCTATTTACCTGTCATTGTAAGGCCAGTGAGGAGTGGGACTTGCCAGTAGACCGTCCCACTTAAATTAATTTGCTTGCAGTTATTTAGAGTCCCGTTGATATAAGCAAGATGACTGAGACTGTCAATAATTGTTGTCTACCTTGGTTTCACTTCTTCCATAAAAGTGGGAAAATTATACACAACACTGGTGTGTATGTACAGTGAAGATAATTACAAATCTTCTGTACAACTGTACAGAGAATTAGGCTGGCCCCGTTATCTCGTACATAAGAACATAAGAAAATAAGGAATCTGCAATAGGCCGGTTGGCATGTGCATGGCAGCTCCTGTCGAGAGTTACTACCACTCTCTATCATCCATGAATCTATCTAGCCTCCTTTTGAAACTTTCCAGAGTTCCAGCACTTACTACAAAGTGGTTAAGCTTGTT
Organism: Homarus gammarus; assembly: GCA_958450375.1. Classification (NCBI taxonomy): domain Eukaryota; kingdom Metazoa; phylum Arthropoda; class Malacostraca; order Decapoda; family Nephropidae; genus Homarus; species Homarus gammarus. The sequence continues at coordinate 1,077,375 of CAUDMG010001253.1, read as the reverse complement.
CCACTCGTCCACCACACTATGTGTGAACCAGTTTCTTCCTATTTCCCTCCTAAACCTAAACTTATCCAACTTAAATCCGTTGCTCCGAGTCCTATCCTGCTCGGATATTATAAGAACTTTATCTATATCCCCTTTATTGATTCCTTTCACCCACTTAAATACTTCTATCTTATCTCCCCGCACTCTTCGTCTTTCTAGGGAATGCAAGTTAAGTTTCTTTAACCTATCCTGATATGGAAGGTTTCTAAGTCCCGGAATCATTTTCCTCATTCTTCGCTGCACCGACTCTAGTGAATTGATATCCATTCTATAATAAGGGCACCAAAACTGAACCGCATAATCGAGGTGCGGCCTGACTAGCGCAAGATACAGTTGCAATAAGACCTCTGCACTCTTATTACTTACACTTCTAGATATAAAACCCAATACTCTGTTTGCCTAATTTCGAACATTAACGCACTGTTTTCTAGGCCGTAGGTCCGGGCTTACAAGTAGCCCTAGGTCTCTTTCACAAGTCAACCTCTCTAGGTTAAAGTTGTTAAGGCTGTATACATTGTCAGTATTTGTTCTTCCAATATTAAGTACGTTGCACTTGCTGGTGTTGAATTTCATTTGCCATTTTTCAGACCACCCCTGCAGTTTATTTAGATCCTCTTGTAATGCATTTGCATCCTGCCCTGAATTAATCTGCCGCCCTATTTTGGTGTCATCCGCAAACTTGCTTATGTCACTGCTGATCCCAGTACCTAGATCGTTTATGTAGATTATGAACAAAAGTGGGCCTAGTACTGACCCCTGGGGAACCCCACTGGTTACACGGCCCCACTCAGATTTAACACCATCTACGCTGACCCTCTGCGTTCTATCGGTGAGCCATGATTTTATCCAATTTAAAACTTTCCCCTCGATGCCATGAGCCTTAATTTTTCTCAGAAGCCTCTGATGCGGTACTCTGTCAAATGCTTTGCTAAAGTCTAAGTAAATAACATCATAATTTTCGTCATTATCTACTACCTCGAAGACTTTCCTAAAAAACGTCAGCAGATTTGTTAGACAAGATTTCCCCTTTGTAAACCCATGTTGCGAGTCGTAGATTAATTTGTTTTTCTCTAGATGCGATCAGATGTTATCTGCTATAATTGATTCAAGAAATTTCCCCACTACTGACGTCAAACTGGTCGGCCGGTAATTTGACGCTGATGCTCTGTCTCCCTCTTTGAATATGGGTACTACATTTGCCTGTTTCCACAAGTCTGGCACAACTCCGGTGTCTAATGATATTGTAAATAAATTTACGAGGGGTCAGCGAATCTGTTCCCTACACTCTTTCAAGACTCGAGGGAAAATTTCATCCGTCCCTGGGGATTTTTTTTCTTTAGTTTATTTATCTTCTTACGAACATCCTCTTTTCTGATAGTGATATTCTTTAATTTCTCTTCTTCCTTTCCCTTAAATATCAGTTCCATCTCTGGAATTTCATCACAACTTTCTTCTGTGAAACTGATAAGAAGTAGCTGTTCAATGCTTTGCTTATTTCTTCACTGCTTTGCTTATTTCTTCACTGCCATTTATCAATTCTCCCCTCCCTGACTTAAAAGACCCAACTTTGCCCTTGACCTTTGTCCTATATACCTGGAAAAATCCCTTGGGATTCGCCTTGGATTCTCTTGCTATTTTGATTTCATAGTCTCTCTTTGCTTTCCTTACATTTTTCTTAACATTCCTAGATAGTGCATTATACCTATTTCTGAGCTGCTCCTCCCCTCCCACTAATTTCATATATATTCCTTTCTTTATTCCTATGTCATGTTTAAGTTTTCTGGTCATCCACCTGGGCTCATTCTTATTAGACCTAATTTTTCTGTATGGTATATTTTGTTCTTGTGCTTTATGTAGTATACTAGTGAATATATTATAGTCATGATCAATTGTTGTGTCATCTATGACCTCACCCCTTCCTACTACGGAATGATGTGACTGTTCCCAGGTGACCTCACCTAGGTACCTTCTTAACCCCTGATAATCCGCCAACAGAAAGTTTGGGACTATGACCATATTGTCATTGTTTTTTGTTTCCCAATTTTGGGTGAACCTGATTTCTCTGTGATCACTGTTACCTAGTTCTTCCCCTACTGTGATATCTCTGATAATATTTTCTTTATTTGTTAATACTAGGTCTAATATATTGTCACCTCTATTAGGTTCTGTAATTAGTTGTTTCAAAAAATTGTCCTGTACTGCGTCTAGGAAGTCTTCAGATTCATAGTCACCTACAATGTTGTCCCAGTCAATATTTCTGAAGTTGAAATCCCCCATAATGCATAGGTTCTTATATTTTGCTGCCCTACTCATTTCCTGCCATATAGGCTGAGCTGCTTCTTTCCCAAGACTTGGGGGCCTGTAAATCACTCCCATAATTAGTTTTTCTCTTCCTTCCGTGATTTCTACCCATACAGACTCGGTTCCTATTTCACCCTTTATTGAATTATTGATACAACATTTTAATGTATCCTTGACGAAGAGTGCGACCCCTCCCCCCTTCCTACCTTCCCTGTCCTTGTGGTACTATGTGGTACTCTGATAAAAAAAATTTGCTCCCCAGATTCATCCAAGTTTCGGTGATTGCTATGACGTCTACATTCTCGGTACCCGCTCTCAGCAAGTCTATTTTATTTCTAACGCTCCTACTGTTTGTATAGTATGCATTTAAACCTACCTTTCCCTGGTCCTGTTTAACCCCTTGTCCTGAGTAACTAATTTTTCTTCCCAGGACCTGCTTGTTTTTTGACTCCCACTTTCCCCGACCTCTCTCTACTGACGAAGCCCCCCCCCCCCCCTTTGGAGTGACAATTTCACGCTCCAGGGATGCAGACAACGTCTTTACCCCCTCACGAGACAAGTGTACTCAGTCCCGACTGTACAGGTAGTCGTTGCCATAGAATCGTTGCCAGCTATCAATGAATGCCCAACCATTGTTTGCACAATGTTTTTCCAGTCGGCAATTTATAGCAATTGCCCTGGACAGCCATTCACGACCAACCCCTCTTCTAGGCAAGAGACCACATACTATCGGGATCCCACCCCTATCTCTGATCTTCCCCAGCGCCTCCCTATACCTCGTGAAGAGTTTCTCACTCCTAACCTTACCTATGTCGTTTCCTCCCACACTAAAACACACTACTGAATTGGTACCCTCCCCTGACAAAACCCTGTCTAACCTCTCAGCTATATGCCCTATCCCAGTCCCAGGAAAACACACCCTAGTCCTACGTTCCTATCTCTCGCACAAAAAGTCCTATCTAAAAACCTCACCTGGCTATCCCCAACTACTACGACCTTACCTGTGGGCAAGACACCTACCTGAAGGAGTTCAGTCCTGAGGGCTTCATTTTCCCCCTTTAGAGTGTCAACCTCACTCCTCAACTGCCCCAGCTGCCTTAACAGAGTGGCAAGGAGGTCGTCTTTCCCCACACTCCCCTCCTCTTCCCCCAAGACACAACGATCCAAGGCGGCCATTTTCCTTGGTCACTAAAGGAGCACTTGCGGCACGACCTTCTCCAAGCTGGGTCAGGTAGCAACTGAGCTGGGTCATGTAGCAACTGAGCTGGGTCAGGTAGCAACTGAGCTGATTGCTTATGGTTGTTACAGGCTTTATTTACCTATATTCACTGTAAGTGATCGTACTTCATCCCCAGAATTGGCTTATAATCTAAGAAAATAGACAAATGAGGTGCACCTTAGCTTGGGATTCAAGTTTTTCCAGCTCGAAAATCGTGTAGCAAGAGCAAAAGTTTCGTGCCACTGACAACGTTTGAGAGTGTGAGCATACCAACTTCCTACTCTTCCGCCATATGGTACACATGACTACACCACTATGACGTAGTAAAAACAAACAACGGTCGGAAGCCACTATGGCCATTATTGAATAATCACTAAACTTTTCTACCATTGTATTACGACGGCCGGGATACCACAGCATCGTCTCCACGACGGCAGTTCTTGCATTTGGCCATTAGCACTAAAGGAAAACCAATTCACTTGAAAGTTAGACTGGAGATTATTTAACTTTATTCAGAATATTAGACATATAATTATCATGACTACTTTATATTATCCAAATGCCGAAGTATTCTAAGATATAAAACTATTCAAATCTATATCTTAAGAGTTAAGTTTTCTTTATGTATGTAGGAGCAAAAATTTGTGTCTCTCTGTTCCAAGATATATTCCAAACTACTCAATATATGATAATCATTTACACTCAATTATGAAAAAGGATTAATTGTAATAATGCATTAATAATTCCCACCATAAATAAAGGGAAATCTTGCGAAGTTAAAAGACATCATAACCTGCAACCAATATAGACACTGGCAGAATAATCACACACACTACTAAATTCGCAATAATACAAAACAACAAACCTGAGGTAACCAGATAGAACCAGAATGGGACTCGGGCTTCGACAACTCTTCTATCACTCCCTGACCCACCCTGGTGTGGCCAGTGATCCTCAATCATTCCGCACAAGAGTATTAATAGCTACCAGAGGACTGTGAACGGGGAATAAGTAGACACTGTATCAAAGTATAGATAGTACTAATAACTTTATTAGTTATAACAAGACTAAAATCTCTTGGGCATAACAGATCATTTAAGTTGTAAACGTATTTTACCATTTTAAAGCTTCAGATTGTGAAATTTCTCTCACAACTTGACCTCGCTCAAGTATATTTCACTACTTGACAGATACCAGTCTAAGAGGTTGAGTGACTGTCATACACAGAACCAACCTTGACACGATATCGTATGAATGCTCCTCACCGATGTCTGCTGTTGCATCATCACACTTGTCAAGAGAAATTTATGAAGAAATAGATCTGTTAGACCACATCTCAATGAACGTCACACAAGTTGCTTGGGAACTTCGTGTTTTCTTCTTTCCTTGTGGTTATCAGCATATACCTGGATCACGCGCAACTACAGTGATTTACTTGCATATATATATATATATATATATATATATATATATATATATATATATATATATATATATATATATATATATATATATATATATTATATATATATATTTATATATATATATATATATATATATATATATATATATATATATATATTTATATATATATATTTATATATATATATATATATATATATATATATATATATATATATATTTATATATATATATATATACTGTATATATAAATATATATATATATATATATATATATAAATATATATATATATATATACAGTATTTATATATATATATATATATATATATATATATATATATATATATATATATATATATATATAAATATATATATATATATATACAGTATTTATATATATATATATATATATATATATATATAATATATATATATATATATATATATATATATATATATATATATATACATATAAATATATATACATATAAATATATATACATATAAATATATATACATATATATATATATATTTATATATATATATATATATATATATATATATATATATTTATATATATATATATATATATATATATATATATATTTATATATATATATATATATATTTATATATATATATATATATTTATATATATATATATATATATATATATATATATATATATATATATATATATATATATATATATAGATATATATATTAGGGTGTGTCATACGGAGGCGAATTTTTTTTTTTTGATTTTGAAAAATCGGCCCATGGTATTAATGATGTAGTTCTATGTGCAGAATCATGTGATATCTTCAGATTTGAAAAGTTTTTATTTTTTGCTAGGTAAATTATAACTTGAAATCTTATGAAAATTCAGTATTCCCACCCTTTTACCAACAAGACTAAATAGCTTATTTAAAGTAAAGTAAATGTATCAGGTTAATTTATTAGGATGAAAATGATCCAGAATAGTGAAACGAATGATCTTGACACATTTATTAAATTTAATATTCCTTTAGAAAACAAAATCATCAAATACAAAAATCGGTTTTACTACTACGACACGGTGTTGCTGCACACCATAGAGAACATGTCTTTCTTGCTTCTGTTTCTACTCATCACCTCCCTGCTGACCACCTGAGCTCGGATGTAGCCTTCCCTCCTCTCCTGGCTGTACACGTGACTGCTGGCCTCGCTCACTTGCTGTACACAACGCTCTATACTCTGGGTGTGCGAGGGCCAGGCAGGGACATGCATGGGGTTGTCCAGGAAAGCTCTGACTTGAACATTGGTGACGCTGCAGGTAAGAGGGGGCTCACTGCCAGCCTGGATGTTATCCAGATCTATGAGATCAGTGAGGGTCTTGGCACCTAGATTGACTTCAGGAGTCTTCCTGACCCTGAAGGAATCGTCACCAACTGATTCGTCATGCCCAGATCCTCTCATAAGTCTCATATCCAAGATCTTTTTGACTGCCACTCTTCTCTCCTCCTCATCCTTACTGCAGAGCATTGTCTGCAGAACTGCCTCGGGATGAGCATACCAGGAAGATCTCCTCACAGTCTGCTCCACAATCTGAACAACCTTCCTTGGCTGACTCCTCAGGAGCTCAAGCTGGAAGAGAACATGCCTCGGACCTTCGGAGAACGATGACTTGACCTTGGTGTTGAACCAATTTGGCAAGTAGACACTCACGATGAATTGGACAATAAGTCTCAGGTTGTGAAGCTGGTTCCCTTTCAGTTTATGATGAGCGACCCAAATTCTGCAGAACCTGAGAGCCGTTGTGAGCCACCTAGAATGTGAGACTGGACCTATCTGCAGGTAAGCAAGTCTATCAGGCATGGCCCCAGTTTTGATGGCACTGCAAATCATGTAACCATAGTACTGGTCAGTACTCAGGTCGTCAATGACAGTATGTGCAAGCTCAACGAGTGGAGGGCCAACTGTGATTTTTTCAAAGCTCGGATTTATTTCTAACTCAGTGGCAGAGTCCAGCATCTTGCCAAGAGGACCAGACCATCTGTTGTTTGAAAGAGTCTTGCCATCCAGCTCCTGGATCAGATGTCTGAGTGGCAACTCGTTGGTGTGGAGGTCACAAACAATCCAGACCAGCTTCCTCCCAATCTTCCGCTCTATCCACTGTATGACCCCCCCTTGCCACCCTGTGTTCGTGTTGGTGCTGTCCCCTCCAATGGCCTGCAGGGTCTGGTCTACGTTCCTCTCTCTGAGCCAGTTCACAATGTTATCTGCCACTATCTCAGCTGGTTTCCTGATGTCATCTTTCTCTGGAGTGAAATGCCACAAATACTTCCCTCCTGGTTCACTGCAGCAGGAGTAGTGTTCCTCCTTCACCATGGCAGGGAACAACTTGTCAGAATCTCCAACTTTCATGAACACTTTAGTGTCATCCCTTCTCCCATCAAAGAACAAACAATTGATTCCATTTTCTCTTGTCCCCTTATCAAACTCCTCTTCTAGGTTACTGACAAGTTTCTCCTGAGCTCTCCTTACTTTGTTATGATCTATCACCAGGTGAACATCATCAGGTGTTATCAAACCACCGTCAACCCAGGCAGCTGTTGCTATCTCTGCAGTTTCTCTGAGACCAGTGTGGTGTCGCATGCTGGCCAGAGCTATGCTCGGGATATCTTTCCTATTTCGAATCTTATGCCTGGAAGGTTTGGGATCATTATTTTCTGGGTTAGGGACAAAGTCACCATTCTCCTGGTCAGCACTCGGATCAGCCATGGGGAAGTCATTAAACTCTGAATCAGCTTGACTCCAATCATCGGCCTTTTTTACCTCACCCTGGGCCTTCTCAAGTCTCTTTTCCTCGGCAACTCTTCTCCTCTTCTGTCTCCCTGTGGCAGCCTCCTGTCTCTTGGACTCCGGAATATCTTGGCTAGAAATCATGAGAGCCCCTATACTGCCAGTCTTCTCTCTCCGTGCTTTGACAAATGCCAATTCGATCACAGGAATCTTCAGTTCACGCTTGCAAATACAGGAGATGTGGGCCACGGATTTACAGTCACGATCGCATCCAAACTCAGGACAGAGAACAATTGGGCACTTGCAAGTAATTATGTCAAATAACTGGTCCAGTTGCTTGGCAAAGCTGTCCTTAACTGCAAGTTTTCCTCTCCCAATAGAGATATCTCTTGCCTTTTCCCAACTGGCTAGCAGTCTCTCACTAATCTTCTTCTGACTTGTTATGACTGGAGGCTTGAACTGAGCGTTAGCCAGAGTGTACTGTGCCAAGACAGCTTTGGTCATATCACTGGCAATGTCTTTGTTTGTGTAAGTTCTTTGGTTCTTTTCACTGATTTGCCTGATTAAAACACCGTATCTCAAAGCATCTCTCAATGTAGGCAACTCCGACTTCAGGAGCTCTCTCCCAGACCCAAGATAGTGACTGAGATGGCTGGATTTTTGGTTCCTCGTCCTGACACAAGCAGCCATCGCAAATATTATCAACTTGTAAATGCATCAGAATCTGAAACAGAAAAAAATATTGTTAGTTGGGTTGTTAAAGAATGAAGTCAGAAAGCATTGTTCACTATTTAATTGCAATGCACTAATGCAGCTGTACGTTAGATTTTCGAGAAATTTCACACTAAAATTTACCTAGCAAAAGGTTGCAAAATATTGAAACTGAAATTAATTTCTGTTTATATATACTAAAATCTCCCAAAAAAGTGATGGGCCATTAGTTTTAGCTGATCTTCCCTCCTATATATCTTCCCTCCTATATATATATATATATATATATATATATATATATATATATATATATATATATATATATATATATATATATATATATATTTTATGAAAATCCACAATGAAAACGTGGATAAGATAAATCTTGATAAAATCACACGGGAAAATGGAAACAACGGAGTACCTTAGCTTTCGTCTTTATTCAAGACATCTTCAGAGGCAACAGTTGCCTCTGAAGATGTCTTGAATAAAGACGAAAGCTAAGGTACTCCGTTGTTTCCATTTTCCCGTGTGATTTTATCAACAATATATATATATATATATATATATATATATATATATATATATATATATATATATATATATATATATATATATATATATATATACATATATATATATATATCCAGTTTGTACAAACTGGATAATTTCGTAATTAAGAAGATTTATAACCAGGTGAGAAGGTTGGGTCATCTTACCCTCTGACCTGAACATAAGAACATAAGAAAGTGGGATACTGCAGGAGGGCGACTGGCCCATACAGGGCAGATTCCTTTCACACCCATCCCAGCACTTCATGTGCCTATCCAACTTCGTCTTGAAGCTCCCTAGCGTCCCCGATCCTACTATAGCACTCGGTAGCCTATTCCACATATCCACAACTCTATTATCAAACCAGTGCTTGCCTATATCCTTTCTGAATCGGAATTTATCTAATTTAAAGCCATTTGTTCTAGTTATTTCGTTATTACTGAGCTTCAGAACATCTTCCATTTTACCCTTGTTAATCCCACTCACCCACTTGTACACCTCTATCATATCTCCCCTAACTCTACGCCTCTCTAATGAATGCAAGCCTAAGCTTTTCAGTCTTTCTTCATATGGAAGGTTTCTAATATTATGGATCATTTTTGTCATTCTTCTTTGTACTCTCTCCAAAGAATCTATGTCCATTCTATAATAAGGACACCAGAACTGAACCGCATAATCCATGTATGGCCTCACTAATGCTAGGTAAAGTTTCAAGATAACGTCAGCAGTTCTGTTACTCACAGACCTAGATATGAACCCAAGAATCCTGTTTGCCTTGTTGCGAACGCTAATACATTGTTTTCTAGGTTTCAAGTCGTTGCTAACAAATACACCTAGATCTTTTTCACAAACTGAGTTTTCTATTTCCGTGTTACCTAGTTTATACTTAACGTTTGTATTCGAATCCCTATCTGTAGTACCTTGCATTTATCAGTATTAAAATTCATTTGCCAGTCTACTGACCACTCATGTAAGGTATCTAGATCTCTTTGAAGGTGTTCAAAGTCACTGTCTGAATTTATCACTCTCCCCATTTTGGTATCATCTGCAAATTTACTAATCCTACTAGTTATGCCTAAATCAAGATCATTAATGAATATAACAAACAGCAGAGGGCCCAATACAGATCCCTGGGGAACTCCGCTTTTGACCGCACCCCAGTCTGACTTTAATCCATTTATGCTGACTCGTTGTTTCCTACCAGTTAACCATGACCTAATCCATTTTAATAATGATCCACCTATTCCATGTGCTTCTTACCTTCCTTATCAATCTCTCATGAGGGACTCTATCGAATGCTTTACTGAAATCTAAATAAATTATATCATATGACTTATCATTATCTACCTCTTCATATACTTCTGAGAAAAAGCTAAGCAAATTTGTGAGACAAGAACGTCCCTGGGTGAACCCGTGCTGAGAAGAATGAATTAAGTTGAACGTTTCAAGGTGGCTTCTGATTTTTGTAGCAATAATTGACTCTAGCAACTTGCCTATGATTGACGTGAGACTAATGGGACGGTAATTTGATGCAATTGATTTATCACCCTTTTTGAAAATCGGAACTACATTTGCAAGTTTCCAAGCTTCTGGCACTAGGCCAGATTCTAATGACTTATTAAATAAAACTGCTAATGGATTACTCAACTCATCTCTACATTCTTTTAATATTCTAGTATATACCTCGTCTGGACTAGGCGATTTATGAGGCTTCAGTTTGTTAATTACTTTAAGCACATCGTTACTAGTAATATTGATATTCATCAACATATTTTCTATACTGTCGTTATATACCTTATGAACTTCTGGAAACTGTGCTAGGTTTCCATTTGTGAATACGGAGCGAAAATGACTATTTAACGTACTACACATTTCTAACTCATCATCAGTCATTTCTCCTGTCGTAGTTTTAAGGGGACCTATTGTATCTCTAACCTTTGATTTATACAGTTGATAAAAAGCTTTGGGGTTATTTTTCGATTCGTTTGCTACCTTGATTTCATAATTTCTCTTCGCTTTCCTAATTTCTGTTTTTACCTGTCTTGTTAGGTTCTGATAGTAACCAAGTAAGTGATTTTCGCCTTTCTTAACTTTTCTATATACTCCTTTCTTTTTCCCTAGAAGATCTAAGAGTCTATTATTCATCCATTTTGGTTGGTTCCGTATCGATCTGAATTTTCTTTTAGGGATGTGTTTATTTTGAGCATTATTGATTGTCGCAATAAATTGTTCATAAGTAGCTGCTAAATTAAATTCGGGGTTATCCCGTCCTAAGTTGACAGTTTCCGGAGGTGTGGGGGGGATTAATCTTTTGACCATAGGGTCATCCCTTAGGTCTCTCCTTAAGCTACCGTAATTAGCCTTCCTAAAATCCGGGAACAAGGCCGAATTTTCCTTCTTCCTGCCATCCCATATTATGTTAAAATATATGGCTTTATGATCACTGTTTCCTAGTTCGTCTCCAATCCCAACATCTTTTACTAGATTTTCATTATTACTGAGAACTAAATCGAGGATATTATTTCCTCTAGTGGGCGAGTTTATGAATTGATATAAAAAACTATCTTGTACTACTTCTAGAAAATCTTCAGATTCATTATCGCTAAGTTGATTTTTCCAATCTATGCCTGAAAAGTTGAAATCGCCTAGAATACATGCATTGTTTCTATCAGATGCCTTCTTTATTTCCTCCCATAGCAATTTACCATCGTTCCTACTCAAATTAGGTGGTCTATATATAACACCAATGACTACGGATTCACTGCCCTCACCAATCTCTACCCAAATACTTTCATTGTCGCTATTTGTTTTAATGTTTGATTTATTGCAGCTTTTTAATGACACCCTGATATACACTGTTACACCGCCACCTCTCCTTCCTACTCTGACTACCGACTGTTGAGGTGCTTTTTGAAGATTAGAAGGGTCATTACCTAATACCTGACTATTGTGGTCTTGATCTCACCCTCCTATATATATATATATATATATATATATATATATATATATATATATATATATATATATATATATATATATGATTCCCAGCATGGCTTCACAAGCGGACGTTCTTGCCTAACTAATCTATTAGCATTCTTTTCATCAGTTTTCGAATCGGTGGACGAGGGGCACAATTATGATGTGGTTTATCTCGACTTTAGCAAAGCCTTCGACAGAGTCCCCCACGAAAAACTAATTAGAAAGGTAGAAGCTCATGGCATCAAAGGTGACATCCTTAAATGGATTAGGGCGTGGTTACAGGACAGGAAACAGGGAGTGAGCATTAACGGCACTAAGTCCCATTGGAGCAACGTCACAAGTGGAGTTCCCCAAGGCTCAGTACTTGGACCATTATTGTTTATTATATACATAAACGACATAGATATCGGCATTGACAGCAACAGAAGTAAATTTGCTGATGACACTAAAATAGGACGTGTTATCAAATCTGACGAGGACTCGGCAAAACTACAGGAAGATCTAAACAAATTTTTCGAATGGTCTGAAAAATGGCAGATGAAATTCAACGTCGACAAATGTAAAATACTCAGTATAGGAGATGTAAACAAGGAAACCAGATACCAGATGAACAACGATGCCATAGGGAAATCCGACTGCGAGAGAGATTTCGGAGTAATGATAAGTAGGAACCTTAAGCCAAGTAAACAATGTGTTTTTGCTCTTAACAAGGCTAATTACAGGAGGATCTAAATAAACTGCAGGGGTGGTCTGAAAAATGGCAAATGAAATTCAACACCAGCAAGTGCAGCGTACTTAATATTGGAAGAACAAATACTTATAATGTATACAGCCTGAACAACATCAACCTAGAGAAGTCGACTTGTGAAAGAGACCTAGGGGTACTTGTAAGCCCGGACCTACGGCCTAGAAAACAGTGCGTTAATGTTCGAAATAAGGCAAACAGAGTATTGGGTTTTATATCTAGAAGTGTAAGTAACAAGAGTGCAGAGGTCTTATTGCAACTATATCTTGCGCTAGTTAGGCCGCACCTCGATTATGCGGTTCAGTTCTGGTGCCCCTATTAGAGAATGGATATAAATTCACTAGAGTCGGTGCAGCGAAGAATGACAAAAATGATTCCGGGACTTAGAAACCTTCCATATCAGGAGAGGTTAAAGAAACTTAACTTGCATTCCCTAGAAAGACGAAGAGTGCGGGGAGATATGATAGAAGTATTTAAGTGGGTGAAAGGAATCAATAAAGGGGATATAGATAAAGTTCTTATAATATCCGAGCAGGATAGGACTCGGAGCAACGGATTCAAGTTGGATAAGTTTAGGTTTAGGAGGGAGATAGGAAGAAACTGTTTCACAAATAGGGTGGTGGACGAGTGGAACAAGCTTAGCAACTTTGTAGTACGTGCGAGAACTCTGGAAAGTTTCAAAAGGAGGCTAGATAGATTCATGGATGATAGAGAGTGGTAGTAACTCCCGACAGGAGCTGCCATGCACAGGCCAAGCGGCCTATTGCAGACTCCTTATTTTCTAATGTTCTTATATTATGTTAATAAAGTACTTGGGTTCATACAAAGGAGTGCTAGTTACAAGACTAGCGAGGTCATCCTAAAACTGTATCTTGCTCTTGTGAGACCACACCTGGATTACGCAGTTCAGTTCTGGTCACGGTATTACAGAATGGATATAGAATCCTTGGAAAGAATTCAGAGGAGAATGACAAGACTAATCCCGGGCATTAGGAACCTTGAGTATAGAGACAGGTTAAAGCATCTTAATTTGCACTCCCTTGAGAGACGTAGAGCGAGGGGCGACCTGATAGAGGTGTATAAGTGGAAGGCAGGGCTAAACAAAGGGGACATTACAAAGGTACTCAAACTATCCAACCAGGAGGGAACTCGAAACAATGGTTTTAAATTAGACAAATTTAGATTTAGGCGTGAAATAGGTAAACACTGGTTTGGAAACAGAGTAGTGGATGAATGGAACAAGTTACCAAATATCGTCATTAACTCGAATACGCTGAATTGCTTCAAACATAGGTTGGATGCTCATATGAGCAATAGGGGTTGGGTATAAACGGGACTGCCCAATATGGGCCAATAGGCCCGCTGCAGTTTCCTCCATTCTTATATATATATATATATATATATATATACTTCATTTTTATTCCATTTAACACGCGGACTTTGAACATACAATCAACGACCTCACCAGCAAGGAATCGAACCCTAGACCTACTGGGTGTGACTAGGGAACGCTTACCGGCTAGGCCACAAGGACACTAAAAGCAGTTCTAGACTCTGTTATATTTCACACAAAGCCTGTTCACGGCGCCATCAGCTCGATGAACAGGCTTTGTGTGAAATATAACAGAGTCTAGAACTGCTTTTAGTGTCCTTGTGGCCTAGCCGGTAAGCGTTCCCTAGTCACACCCAGTAGGTCGGGGGTTCGATTCCTTGCTGGTGAGGTCGTTGATTGTATGTTCAAAGTCCGCGTGTTAAATGGACTAAAAATGAAGTATATATATGTACCTCGCGTTTCATACCAGCTGGATTCGGTAAAATGCTACTGACACCACATACGAGGCACGGGCAGTTTCCCAATGAGGTTCACGGCGGCATCAGCTCGATGAACAGGCTTTGGGTGAAATATAACAGAGTCTAGAACTGCTTTTAGTGTCCTTGTGGCCTAGCCGGTAAGCGTTCCCTAGTCACACCCAGTAGGTCGAGGGTTCGATTCCTTGCTGGTGAGGTCGTTGATTATATATATATATATATATATATATATATATATGCAAGTAAATCACTGTAGGTGCGCGTGATCTAGGTATATGCTGATAACCACCAGGAAAGAAGAAAACACGAAGTTCCCAAGCGCTTTCGTGTAATTCACATCTTCAGGGGTGAGTACAGATATATATATATATATATATATATATATATATATATATTTATATATATATAGTACATATATATATATATATATATATATATATATATATATATACTATATATATATATATATATATATATATATATATATATATATATATATATATATATATATATATATATTATATATATATATATATATATATATATATATATATTATATATATATATATATATATATATATATATATATATATATATATATATATATATATATATATATATATATATACAGTATATATATATATATATATATATATATATATATATATATATATATATATATATATATATATATATATATATTGCTATGCAGTCTCTTAATTAACTTTAATTTCCAGGTTCTAGGCGTAACCAAACAAAAAAAGTTAAGTAAATCAAAAGGGAATAAAAATAAATAAAGTAAACCTTTAAGAATTTAATTAAATTAAATACTAACACAATAAAGAGCCGAGTAGGCTGTCACAACAAATTGGTTCACTATCGAAACCTTTAGACACAAATGATACTAAAACATAGAACATCAAAAGAATAAAAATAAAGCATTGGATTACGTTAACACTGCATAAACATATAAAAACTAACACTGAAATTAACTGTAGTGAAACAACACTGAATTATTTAAATGTAACTAAGCAAGCACTGATGGACACATAACAGACATGAATAGGTACTCACACAGATATACCACACTGGTGGCGACAGGAACAACACAGAAATAAAATAAGTATAAGTAACAGGTGACGGGTGTCACTCAAAAGAACGTGAACTGAATGACAAGAGGACTCAACTGAACTCTGTGTGTTGGTGGACTACTATATATAGGGTCGGCTCCCTCCAATGAGACCAGCCTGTGAAACATGGGTCGTTTAACGATGCAGATGGTCGTTAGAGAAACAAAGAACGCTTGTTACAATACTAAATGAAGAAAGAAGATGGGCTTGAACAAATAATAACAGTTAAAAACTTAACAGCACAGGGTAAGGTGACTAGATTATATAATAGTAAATATAACACATCATAACAGGAGTAATATGAAACAACATGGAAGCATGTTATAAAAAATAATAGAAAAAAATACGATACGGTCGTAACAATATATATATATACATATATATATATATATAAATATATATATATATATATATATATATATATATATATATGCAAGTAAATCACTGTAGGTGCGCGTGATCTAGGTATATGCTGATAACCACAAGGAAAGAAGAAATCACGAAGTTCCCAAGCGCTTTCGTGTAATTCACATCTTCAGGGGTGGTTATCAGCATATATATATATATATATATATATATATATATATATATATATATATATATATATATATATATATATATATTTATATATATATATATATATATATATATATTTATATATATATATATATATATACCTGTATATATATATATATATATATATATATATATATATATATATATATATATATATATATATATACAAACAGTAACTTCACTCTATGAGTTTATAATAATTCAGCTACTGAACTATGGGAAAATTTTTATCTCATGAGGGAAAGAAAGTCTCTAATCTTGTGGCCTTACCCCAAGGAAAAATGAAACGAGAATATTTACACCGAGTAGATGATGATGATGATCTTACACAAAGGCAAAAACATGAGCGTGATGACAACCGTGAGCGCTGACAGTAGGGTATATAAGCTCTCTCCAACATATCTTTTCATACAGTTCGTGACCGAACTTGATACTGGCAACACCAATATGGTAAGACTTAGTATGGGCTCTATCAATGACTTGTATAACTGACGCCTTTTATTACCTGGCCAATGGTACCCGAGTCACGTTCCCTCTACTTTAACCATACTTAAGCATTATTATGCTCCGATGCAGATATATTGAAAACATAGTGCGCTTTAAGTCACTCAGCTTTACCTTTAAGTGGCAACCCTACAGTGCCTGCAGGTAACCATTAGTAATGTTTACTGTCGTTGAGTGTTAACACTCACCATAACACATTATGCATTAACATATGACTGAAAGTGTGGTTTACTTGTATTAGTGCACGCAAAATAAGTTTGTCACTGTAGTGCATTTCAAAAGATCACTAGAAGTACGTAAGTAAAATGGTGATAATTTCCTAGGCTCACAACATAAAAGTTCTCATTGCTCTTCTCAACTGATGACTAGGCCGAAACGGTAGAAATTTAAACCATTGGAGAGGATATTCATATATAGTGAATAATGAGGAGACGCCGAAATATGTCAGTGTATCTGTTTTGTGCTGTGTGCAAGGGTGAGGTATATAATGAATTGATGAAATGAGAAAAGATTGACATTGTAAAACAAAAAGACTGTGATTGAAACGCACTACATTTATAGGAATACCTATTTGTTTCACCCCCCCCCCCCCCACACACACACACACAAACACACACACACACACACATACACACTACTACTACCACTACTTCTAGTAATACTAATACAACTTTGCTGTCACTAGGAATCGAGTATGACGATCATCCAGCTATGATTCAATGATATGAGTTTTTAAGGATGCTACCAAGGTTGGTGAGTTCTGACGTGACAAAAGGGGCCGATACGGGACCAGCAGGATAGATCAAAGATGTTGCCATGTGAGGGGCTACATTTAGTGCGAGAGAGGCGGCGGCAGGGTCTTTCCTTCGTTGGCACTTGTCTGCCTAGTTATGCAGTCGGGCTAACTCGAAAGTACAGGTCAGAGAGAAAAATCAACAACAATTCAAACGTAAATGATTGAAAACTAAAAATTTGTCTATACATGAATATATATATCAGCCATTTGTAATTACGTATACACCAGTAATTAATTACATATAAAAATCACTTATACTAGTAATCAAACGGTACCCTCAAACGATGCAGGGATGAATATAACACCTGTCTTTAAAACTACTTCGGAGACTCAGTCTTCAGTTTAAGCCATTCTTCCCATTTCTGCCATTCCTGACTTCCTTCACTCATATTACACACTCATATCGATACCATATTCCGTAATATAATCTTAAATCAATATTGAAATATGATGAAGGTGTCATTCGTCTTTACAGCGTTGTTGATCTTTATTGGGTTATAATTATTAATAGAGTTTTTCAAAATTTCAGAGGTTGGTGATAATGTTCCTGGGCGTGACCCTCCTAGCGGTGTCTTGCCTGGCCATGCCAGGCTATGGCGGAGGTGGCGGCGGCCATGGAGGTGGCGGCGGACGTGGAGGTGGAGGCGGCCGTGGAGGAGGTGGCGGCCGTGGAAGTGGCGGCGGTGGCTATGGTGGAGGGGGAGGTGGTGCAGCGAGAGGTGGGGGTGGTGGCGGCGGTGGCGGTGGTGGAACCAACGGTTATAGTGGAGGTGGTTCTGGTGGCAGCGGAGGTGGTTCTGGTGGCAGCGGAGGTGGCTTCGGTGGAGGAAGCTTCGGTGGCGGTGGTTATAGTGGAGGCGGTTTCAGTGGAGGCGGTTCCGGTGGAGGCGGGGGAGGTTTTGGCGGAGGAGGCTTCCGGGGAAGTGGTTATGGTGGAAGCAGATCTGGTATTGGTGGTTCCGGAGGTGGCGGCTACGGTGGAGGAGGCTCCGGTGGAGGTGTTAGAGGTGGCAATAGCGGAGGTGGTGGCGGTGGCTCCGGTGGCGGTGGATATCGAGGTTATGGGAAATAACTATAATATTAATAAATTACATTAAACCAAGTACAAAATCATTTACTTTACCAAACCTGTATAAAGTGCAGCTTATAATGAAGGAACTGTGATGATCTTTACTAGAGAAAATACCTCACAGCTATAAGGTGACATGACATCATTCCTGCCTTGTCTTCTACAGACATGGACAATGGAGGTCCAGTTTTGAAACGGTCCATGACAAAAGTTGATTAAATTTACATATCCTGAACGTCACGATAAATGGTAATCTATTGTACATATACTTGAAATGGCATCAATAATCTCATTTTTACACCTGATACAGTAATGATAGGATTATTAACATATATGTTATAGAAGTCTTGGCATATGAACAATAATCATTACGTTAACAAGAATATGCTCAATGTATATTTCAATATATTGTAACAAAACCCTAAATGGCCAAACAAAACATTAATAAGATTCTGAATCTCAATAAGTGTGGTGAGTGACTGTCAATAAAGAAAAGATACGGATATGATGTTGTTTTTATTATTATTATTATTATTATTATTATTATTATTATTATTATTGTTATTATTATTATTATTATTTTTATTATTATTATTATTATTATTATTATTATTATTATTATTATTATTATTATTAATATTATTTGTATTGTTAATATTGTTATTATTATTATTATTATTATTATTATTTATTTTTTTTATTATTAGTAAGAATTGAAATAGTAATGGATTTACTATATTATTATGATCATTCCTTTTATTATATATGTGTTTAATACCCTATTATTGTGGAGTTCACAGCATTTAGAGTAATAATGAAAAAAACAGGCACAATATTACTTTGTATTTCAGTAAATTAGTATTGGTATTTATTTTTATAATAGAGACAATTCCATACTAAACGTAATATTATTAATAAGTAAATAAATTATAGATATTTGACATCTCTTTCCATTTATTTTATAAATTACATCTAAATTTCAATAGGAATTATAAGAATGAAAAAAAAAAAGTAATAAAAAAGTTATCTCAGGAGATCATGCTATAGATTATAATTGATAATTATCAATCTATTCAAAGATATACCAATAAAGATAACTTTTTCTAATACAATCTTGTGCATTTGTGTATTTTGTGTCTTTCTAGCAATACTAAGAAATCTTCCAAATTACAAACTTATTAGTTGTCATTTATACTTCATTGGTACGGTTCTGCTTCAGAGAGTGTCGTTGTAGACACAACTAGAGTAAGGAAGGCCGGATAGACGCTCAAGGTATGGGAAAAATTGTAAAGACACTTGTGGTGTGGGGAAAAGTTGTAACTGTTCAGGCGTATTTCTCTTGCTGTGGAAGGCAAAGTACAATCAGGTTATCCTCTGCAGATCAGCCCAACACAACGCTGACTCCACTCTGCCTAAAATGCAACGTGGCTTCCGTAAAGATCACAGCACAAATGATATGATCTTTACCGTGCGTCAACTACAAGAAAAATGCCATAAACAGAACCGTGACCTATACATAGCTTTTATCGAATTATTGAAAGCTTTCGATACCATCAATAGAGAACTGCTCTGGACAGCTCTCTCTAAGCCTTGTGTCCCTCCATAATCTCTTAAATCCGTAAGAGCTTCTATGGGGACATGCAAACATGCGCACTTGCAGAGGGTACCAAGCCCAAACCCTTTAGTGTTGAAGTCAGCGTGAAACAGGGGTGCGTTCTGGCCCCCATCATCTTCAATCTCTGCCTCACAGCAGTGATCCTGTTCAATGAATGACGATAACGGCGTGAAGATTCAATTCCGCTTAAACGGCAACCTGTTCAACCTCCGCCGCCTTCAGACCATTTAAAAACGTCAACCTCTCACCTCTCACAAAGTCTCTCGATTGTCTTCGTAAGATATCAGGACATCGGACTAAAAATTATTTGAAGAAAAAGCAGAGACAATTTCTCAGCACAGATGCGCAGACCCACCACCTGCATATTACCTACCTCGGTAGCATTCTTACTCCCAAGCAAAACATCGATATAGAGGTCCAGGTTCGGATCCATCTTGCAGGTGCCTCCTATGTCGTCTGTGCATCAGAGGGCTCAACAGTAACAGTCTCAATGTTACAACCAAGCTTTCTGTTTACCAAGCATTTCTGGCGAAGCGACACACTTGCAATGGACGTAACACGTCATTTGCAAGCCAGAGCACCGACCGCCAGATCCTCTACGGGCAGCTGCTCGAGGCAAGCCCCAACTAGGAGGATAATGCAAAAGGTTCAAAGACCAGCTTAGAATGGTGCTGAAATAATTTACATTCCTCCAAAGGATCTTAAACTATTGCATCCAACCGTAGTCTATGGCGCTCCACCTGTACCAGAGTCGTCAAACATCTCGAGAACAAGCATGATAGGGACTGGTGTGCATGTATGGAAAGGAGACACAATCGTACGCCAAGAGACCACCCACCTAACCCGGTGCTGTCCTGCCCAATGTGTGATAAACTCTGCGGGTCAAGGATGGGACTCCACGGCGACATCCAGTGGCACCGTCAACAACATCCCTAATTCACCACTCATCATCTTCATCATCGATTTCATAATGAAGCAGAATCGTGTTCGGGTACAACGGACAGACTTAAGCAAGCAAAAGGTACTGGGGATGTGGGGAAAGTTGTAACGGTACCATGGTATGAGGAATTTTGTAGAGGCACCGGCGGTGAGGGAAAGCTGTAAAGGTAATGGGGTTGTGGTGAGAATTCTATAGGCAATGGGGAGGGGGAGGTTGTGAAGTGAAACGGACTTGAGGGTATTGCGGGAGGAGAAGGTAGCATATCCACATGTAGGCGGATGACATTTGGAAGAAGAGTACATTTTGTAGAAAAATTAAATATAGTACACAGAATTTTTAGACAAAATATTCAAACTTCCGAATATGGAACGCAGGCATGAGCCTATCTTTTTACTTTGTTTTCCCAGCTCTATAAATCGCACAAAACTTCAAACTTTAGTCAAATTTAAAAAATTATTTTAAAAGAAAACTTTCATTACTAAAATTTGTCAATACTTCGAGATTACTGGCCACAGATTTTTGGTCAAAATACACAGTAGTTCAATACCTCTGGAGATATTTGGAAATTAATTTTTTATTTATTTAACGAATTAAACTGTTTTTTTTTTTAAACTTGGAACCTAAAATGCTAAAGTGTTGTAGTTGTATGATCGTAACTTCGACAGTTGAATATAGAGTTAAGTTCACTTTTGGGGATTATTCTCCAACCATCACCGAAGGTTCTAAAAATGATGATTAAGATTCTGTACACTGACTTGTCTTGCAGTGACACGAAGAGGTTGGTGTACTAATATAAATAGTCTATAGTCAAACATATTTATACATTCACCACTGATCCAGGGAGTCTACACTTAAACACAGGAAATATTTGAGTATTGTCACTGACTAGAGGCAAATGCTAACCTAATTTCGGGTTGGTCTGCGTTTGAGTAGTATCGCTATTTATGGCAACTTTGCATTTATATTACCTGTAAATGAAAAAGTTTATATTTATATATATATATATATATATATATATATATATATATATATATATATATTTATATATATATAAATATATATATATATGCAAGTAAATCACTGTAGGTGCGCGTGATCTAGGTATATGCTGATAACCACCAGGAAAGAAGAAAACACGAAGTGTGAATTACACGAAAGCGCTTTGGAACTTCGTGTTTTCTTCTTTCCTGGTGGTTATCAGCATATATATATATATATATATATATATATATATATATATATATATATATATATATATATATATATATATATATATGTATATATATATGTATATATATATATATATATATATATATAAAAATATATATATATATATATATATATATATATATATATATAAATATATGTATATATATATATATATATATATATATATATATATATATTTATATATATATATATATATATATATATATATATATATATATATATATATATATATAATAATTTACAAAATATTGCTGTCTTAAATAATCACGATGAATTGCCTCAAGGTGAAATTTTCGATTTACCATGAAAAGAAACGAGGATATTCACACTGAGTAGATGATGAAATGATGATGATATTGCACAAATGCAAAACACGAGTGATGACAACTAAGTGAGGGACGCTGACTGTGGGATATAAAAGCTCTCACCAACACATTTCTTCATACAGTTCGTGACAGAACTTGATACTGACATCACCAATATGGTAAGACTTAGTATAGCCTCTTTCACTAATGGTGTAAGTGGCGTCTCCTATTACCTTGCCATTGATACGTGAGTCAGGTGCCCTCTCCCATAACCAACTCTATTTTGATCAGGTACTGCTGAGACGTAGAATGAATTGAATCAAAATTAGTTTATCCCTGATGTGGCTTCTCTTGTCATTATCTATCGTCGGCAATAATTATCATATTTGTGCTGTGTTCAGTAGTTGTCACCCACGATCATGAAGTTATTCATAAACACACCTGAGTGTTGTGCAATTGTGTTAGTAAACTTCCATCACTGATCATCATTAAGGTTTTTATTGGTCTTCTAAAGTGGTGTTCAGTTCGTGATACAGGAAATTAAAAATAATGCATATTATGGATCATGAGGAAACGTGAATCTTGCGACAGTGTGTACCCCTTCTCTACTCTAAACCTAGGCTCTTCTATTCCTGAATAATAATATGAGCAATGGGTGTCCCTTTAATAGAGAAGACAGTTATCAGAAGAAATTATATATGTAGGACTAATTATATGTCTTTCTCCGACATTCCAACACACGAAAGTTATAGAGAGGAAATGTCTGCAATTAAATTTGTTATGGCAGTGAATATGGGTGT
The DNA here is from genome assembly GCA_958450375.1 of Homarus gammarus. Lineage (NCBI taxonomy): Eukaryota > Metazoa > Arthropoda > Malacostraca > Decapoda > Nephropidae > Homarus > Homarus gammarus. Next base: position 1,053,847 of record CAUDMG010001253.1, on the reverse strand, counting down.
AAAAATATCTGCTAATCGTGTTAAATAATTCTTCGGCAACTATCGTCCGCTCTTTGTTCATACAAATAACATGGGACGCAATAAATAAGATATTCCTAACCAGTAATTAATTACATGAAAAATATGTATATGTTAATAATGATTCGTTAAATTCCAGCAAAGTGTAGTAGCCTCTAACATCACGTCCGTATATACAGTATCTCCGGGGACTCAGCTTTCAATTTAATTTATTCTACTCATCGCTGGTCTTCCTAAAACTTCCTTCACAAATATTACACTCTGATATCGACACCCTATTACCTAATATATTTATAAATCAATAATGATAGATATGTCATTCATCTTTATTCTCGTTGTTCATTATTATAAGGTTATAATTATTATTAATGTAGCTTTGTACAATTTCAGAGGTTGGTGTTAGTGTTCCTGGGCGTGACCATCCTAGCGGTGTCTTGCCTGGCCATGCCAGGCTATGGTGGAGGTGGCGGCGGCCGTGGAGGTGGCGGCGGCCGTGGAGGTGGCGGCGGACGTGGAGGGGGAGGCGGCCGTGGAGGAGGTGGTGGCCGTGGAAGTGGCGGCGGTGGCTATGGTGGAGGAGGTGGTGGTGCAGCGAGAGGTGGGGGCGGTGGCAGTGGCGGCGGTGGTGGAACCGGCGGTTATGGTGGAGGTGGTTCCGGTGGCAGCGGAGGTGGCTTCGGTGGAGGAGGCTTCGGTGGCGGTGGTTATGGTGGAGGCGGTTTCAGTGGAGGCGGTTCCGGTGGAGGCGGGGGAGGTTTTGGCGGAGGAGGCTTCAGTGGAGGTGGTTATGGTGGAAGCGGATCCGGTATTGGTGGTTCCGGAGGTGGCGGCTACGGTGGAGGAGGCTCCGGAGGTGGCTTTGGTGGAGGAGGCTTCGGTGGAGGTGTTAGAGGTGGCAATAGCGGAGGTGGTGGCGGTGGCTCCGGTGGCGGTGGATATCGAGGTTATGGGAAATAACTATAATATTAATAAATTACATTAAACCAAGTACAAAATCATTTACTTTACCAAACCTGTATAAAGTGCATTTAATAATGAAGGAACTGTGATGATCTTTACTAGAGAAAATACCTCACAGCTATAAGGTGACATGTCATGATTCCTGCCTTGTCTTCTACAGACATGGACAATGGAGGTCCAGTTTTGAAACAGTCCATGACAAAAGTTGATAAAATTTACTTATCCTGAACGTCACGATTAATGGTAATCTATTGTACATATACTTGAAATGGCATCAATAATCTCATTTTTTACACCTGGTTCAGTAATGATAGGATTATTAACATATATGTTATAGAAATCTTGGCATATGAACAATAATCATTACGTTAACAAGAATATGCTCAATGTATATTTCAATATATTGTAACAAAACCCTAAATGGCCAAACAAAACATTAATAAGATTCTGAATCTCAATAAGTGTGGTGAGTGACTGTCGATAAAGAAAAGATACGGATATGATGTTATTATTATTATTATTATAATTATTATTATTATTATTATTATTATTATTATTATTATTATTATTATTATTATTATTATTATTATTATTATCATTATTATTATTATTATTATTATTATTATTATTATTATTATTATTATTATTATTATTATTTGTATTGTTAATATTGTTATTATTATTACTATTATTATTATAATTTTTTTTTATTATTAGTAAGAATTGAAATAGTAATGGATTTACTATATTATTATGATCATTCCTTTTATTATATATGTGTTTAATACCCTATTATTGTGGAGTTCAGGGCATTTATAGTAATAATGAAAAAAAAGCAGACACAATATTACTTTGTATTTCAGTAAATTAGTATTGGTATCTATTTTTATAATAGAGAAAATTCCATACTAAACGTAATATTATTAATAAGTAAATAAATTATTGTTATTTGACATCTCTTTCCATTTATTTTATAAATTACTTCTAAAATTCAATATGAATTATAAGAATGAAGAAAAATAAAAAGTAATAAAAAAGTTACCTCAGGAGGTCATGCTATAGATTATGAAGCTATTCAAAGCTATACCAATAAAGATAACTTTTTCTAATACACTTTTGTGCATTTGTGTATTTTGTGTCTTTCTAGCAATACTAATAAATCTTCCAAATTACAAACTTATTAGTTGTCATTTATACTTCATTGGTACGGTTCTGCTTCAGAGAGTGTCGTTGTAGACACTACTAGAGTAAGGAAAGCCGGATAGACGCTCAAGGTATGGGAAAAATTGTAAAGACATTTGTGGTGTGGGGAAGAGTTGTAGCTGTTAAGGCGTATTTCTCTTGCTGTGGCAGGCAAAGTACAAGTCAGGTTTTCCTCTGCAGATCAGCCCAACACATCGCTGACTCCACTCTGCCTAAAATGCAATGTGGCTTCCGTAAAGATCACAGCACAAATGATATGAGCTTTACCGTGCGTCAACTACAAGAAAAATGCCATAAACAGAACCGTGACCTATGCATAGCTTTTATCGAATTATTGAAAGCTTTCGATACCATCAATAGAGAACTGGTCTGGACAGCTCTCTCTAAGCCTTGTGTCCCTAAATAATCTCTTAAATCGGTAAGAGCTTCTATGTGGACATGCAAACATGCGCTCTTGCAGGGGGCATCAAGCCCAAACCCTTTAGTGTTGAAGTCAGCGTGAAACAGGGGTGCGTTCTGGCTCCGTTATCTTCAATCTCTGCCTCACAACAGTGATCCTGATCAATGAATGACGATGACGGCGTGAAGATTCAATTCCGCTTAAACGGCAACCTGTTCAACCTCCGCCGCCTTCAGACCATTTAAAAACGTCGACCTTTCACCTCTCACAAAGTCTCTCGATTGTCTCCGTAATATATCAGGACATCGGGCTAAAAATTATTTGAAGACAAAGCAGAGACAATTTCTCAGCACAGATGCGCAGACCCACCACCTGCATGATACCTACCTCGGTAGCATTCTTACTCCCAAGCAAAACTTCGATGAAGAGGTCCTGGTTCGGATCCATCTTTCAGGTGCCTCCTATGGTCGTCTGTGCACCAGAGGGCTCAACAGTAACAGTCTCAATGTTACAACCAAGCTTTCTGTTTACCAAGCATTTCTGGCGAAGCGACAAAGTTGCAATGGACGTAACACGTCATTTGCATGCCAGAGCACCGACCGCCAGATCCTCTACGGGCAGCTGCTCGAGGCAAGCCCCAACTAGGAGGATAATGCAAAAGGTTCAAAGACCAGCTCAGAATGGTGCTGAAATAATTTACATTCCTCCAAAGGATCTTAAACTATTGCATCCAACCGTAGTCTATGGCGCTCCACCTGTACCAGATTCGTCAAACATCTCGAGAACAAGCATGATAGGGACTGGTGTGCATGTATGGAAAGGAGACACAATCGCACGCCAAGAGACCACCCACCTAACCCGGTGCTGTCCTGCCCAATGTGTGATAAACTCTGCGGGTCAAGGATTGGACTCCACGGCGACATCCAGTGGCACCGTCAACAACATCCCTAATTCACCACTCATCATCATCATCATCGATTTCATAATGAAGCAGAGTCGTCTTCGGGTACAACGGACAGACTTAAGCAAGCAAAAGGTACTGGGGATGTGGGGGAAAGTTGTAACGGTACTATGGTATGAGGAATTTTGTAGAGGCACCGGCGGTGAGGGAAAGCTGTAAAGGTACTGGGGTTGTGGTGAGAATTCTATAGGCAATGGGGAGGGGGAGGTTGTGAAGTGAAACGGACTTGAGGGTATTGCGGGAGGAGAAGGTAGCTTATCCACATGTAGGCGGATGACATTTGGAAGAAGAGTACATTTTGTACAAAAATTTAATATAGTACACAGAATTTTTAGACAAAATATTCAAACTTCCGAATATGGAACGCAGAGACATGAGCCTATCTTTTTACTTTGTTTTCCAAGCTCTATAAATCGCACAAAACTTCAAACTTTAGTCAAATTTAAAAAATTATTTTAAAAGAAACCTTTCAGTACTAAAATTTGTCAATATTTCGAGATTACTGGCCACAGATTTTTGGTCAAAATACACAGTAGTTCAATACCTTTGGAGATATTTGGAAATTATTTTTTTATTTATTTAACGAATTTAACTGTTTTTTTTTTAAACTTGGAGCCTAAAGTGCTGAAGTGTTGTAGTAGTATGATCGTAACTTCGACAGTTGAATATAGAGTTATGTTCACTTTTGGGGATTATTCTCCAACCATCACCGAAGGTTCTAAAAATGATGATTAAGATTCTGTACACTGACTTGTCTTGCAGTGACACGAAGAGGTTGGTGTACTAATATAAATAGTCTATAGTCAAACATATTTATACATTCACCACTGATCCAGGGAGTCTACACTTAAACACAGGAAATATTTGAGTATTGTCACTGACTAGAGGCAAATGCTAACCTAATTTCGGGTTGGTCTGCGTTTGAGTAGTATCGCTAATTATGGCAACTTTGCATTTATATTACCTGTAAATGAAAAAGTTTATATTTACTTATATATATTTATATATATATATATATATATATATATATATATATATATATATATATATATATATATATATATATATATATACAATAATTTACAAAATATTGCTGTCTTAAATATTCACGATGAATTGCCTCAAGGTGAAATTTTCGATTTACCATGAAAAGAAACGAGGATATTCACACTGAGTAGATGATGAAATGATGATGATATTGCACAAATGGAAAACACGAGTGATGACAACTACGTGAGGGACGCTGACTGTGGGATATAAAAGCTCTCACCAACACATTTCTTCATACAGTTCGTGACAGAACTTGATACTGACATCACCAATATGGTAAGACTTAGTATAGCCTCTATCACTAATGGTGTAAGTGGCGTCTCCTATTACCTTGCCATTGATACGTGAGTCAGGTGCCCTCTCCCATAACCAACTCTATTTTGATCAGGTACTGCTGAGACGTAGAATGAATTGAATCAAAATCAGTTTATCCCTGATGTGGCTTCTCTTGTCATTATCTATCGTCGGCAATAATTATCACATTTGTGCTGTGTTGAGTAGTTGTCACCCAAGATCATGAAGTTATTCACAAACACACCTGAGTGTTGTGCAATTGTGTTAGTAAACTTCCATCACTGATCATCATTAAGGTTTTTATTGGTCTTCTAAAGTGGTGTTCAGTTCGTGATACAGGAAATAAAAAATAATGCATATTATGGATTTTTAGGAAACGTGAATCTTGCGATAGTGTGTACCCCTTCTCTGCTCTATACCTAGGCCCTTCTATTCCTGAATAATAATATGAGCAATGGGTGTCCCTTTAATAGAAAAGACAGTTATCAGAAGAAATTATATATGTAGGACTAATTATATGTCTTTCTCCGACATTCCAACACACGAAAGTTATAGAGAGGAAATGTCTGCGATTAAATTTGTTATGGCAGTGAATATGGGTGTAAAAATATCTGCTAATCGTGTTAAATAATTCTTCGGCAACTATCGTCCGTTCTTTGTTCATACAAATAACATGGGACGCAATAAATAAGATATTCATAACCAGTAATTAATTACATGAAAAATATGTATATATTAATAATGATTCGTTAAATTCCAGCAAAGTGTAGTAGCCTTTAACATCACGTCCAAATATACAGTACCTCCGGGGACTCAGCTTTCAATTTAATTTATTCTACTCATCGCTGGTCTTCCTAAAACTTCCTTCACAAATATTACACTCTGACATCGACACCCTATTACCTAATATATTTATAAATCAATAATGAGAAATATGTGTCATTCATCTTTATTCTCGTTGTTCATTATGATAAGGTTATAATTATTATTAATGTAGCTTTGTACAATTTCAGAGGTTGGTGTTAGTGTTCCTGGGCGTGACCATCCTAGCGGTGTCTTGCCTGGCCATGCCAGGCTATGGTGGAGGTGGCGGCGGCCGTGGAGGTGGCGGCGGCCGTGGAGGTGGCGGCGGCCGTGGAGGTGGCGGCGGACGTGGAGGGGGAGGCGGCCGTGGAGGAGGTGGTGGCCGTGGAAGTGGCGGCGGTGGCTATGGTGGAGGAGGTGGTGGTGCAGCGAGAGGTGGGGGCGGTGGCAGTGGCGGCGGTGGTGGAACCGGCGGTTATGGTGGAGGTGGTTCCGGTGGCAGCGGAGGTGGCTTCGGTGGTGGAGGCTTCGGTGGCGGTGGTTATGGTGGAGGCGGTTTCAGTGGAGGCGGTTCCGGTGGAGGCGGGGGAGGTTTTGGCGGAGGAGGCTTCAGTGGAGGTGGTTATGGTGGAAGCGGATCCGGTATTGGTGGTTCCGGAGGTGGCGGCTACGGTGGAGGAGGCTCCGGAGGTGGCTTTGGTGGAGGAGGCTTCGGTGGAGGTGTTAGAGGTGGCAATAGCGGAGGTGGTGGCGGTGGCTCCGGTGGCGGTGGATATCGAGGTTATGGGAAATAACTATAATATTAATAAATTACATTAAACCAAGTACAAAATCATTTACTTTACCAAACCTGTATAAAGTGCATTTAATAATGAAGGAACTGTGATGATCTTTACTAGAGAAAATACCTCACAGCTATAAGGTGACATGTCATGATTCCTGCCTTGTCTTCTACAGACATGGACAATGGAGGTCCATGACAAAAGTTGATAAAATTTACTTATCCTGAACGTCACGATAAATGGTAATCTATTGTACATATACTTGAAATGGCATCAATAATCTCATTTTTTACACCTGGTTCAGTAATGATAGGATTATTAACATATATGTTATAGAAGTCTTGGCATATGAACAATAATCATTACGTTAACAAGAATATGCTCAATGTATATTTCAATATATTGTAACAAAACCCTAAATGGCCAAACAAAACATTAATAAGATTCTGAATCTCAATAAGTGTGGTGAGTGACTGTCGATAAAGAAAAGATACGGATATGATGTTATTATTATTATTATTATAATTATTATTATTATTATTATTATTATTATTATTATTATTATTATTATTATTATTATTATCATTATTATTATTATTATTATTATTATTATTATTATTATTATTATTATTATTATTTGTATTGTTAATATTGTTATTATTATTACTATTATTATTATAATTTTTTTTTATTATTAGTAAGAATTGAAATAGTAATGGATTTACTATATTATTATGATCATTCCTTTTATTATATATGTGTTTAATACCCTATTATTGTGGAGTTCAGGGCATTTTGAGTAATAATGAAAAATTAGCAGACACAATATTACTTTGTATTTCAGTAAATTAGTATTGGTATTTATTTTTATAATAGAGAAAATTCCATACTAAACGTAATATTATTAATAAGTAAATAAATTATTGTTATTTGACATCTCTTTCCATTTATTTTATAAATTACTTCAAAAATTCAATATGAATTATAAGAATGAAGAAAAATAAAAAGTAATAAAAAAGTTACCTCAGGAGGTCATGCTATAGATTATGAAGCTATTCAAAGCTATACCAATAAAGATAACTTTTTCTAATACACTTTTGTGCATTTGTGTATTTTGTGTCTTTCTAGCAATACTAATAAATTTTCCAAATTACAAACTTATTAGTTGTCATTTATACTTCATTGGTACGGTTCTGCTTCAGAGAGTGTCGTTGTAGACACTACTAGAGTAAGGAAGGCCGGATAGACGCTCAAGGTATGGGAAAAATTGTGAAGACATTTGTGGTGTGGGGAAGAGTTGTAACTGTTAAGGCGTATTTCTCTTGCTGTGGCAGGCAAAGTACAAGTCAGGTTATCCTCTGCAGATCAGCCCAACACATCGCTGACTCCACTCTGCCTAAAATGCAATGTGGCTTCCGTAAAGATCACAGCACAAATGATATGAGCTTTACCGTGCGTCAACTACAAGAAAAATGCCATAAACAGAACCGTGACCTATGCATAGCTTTTATCGAATTATTGAAAGCTTTCCATACCATCAATAGAGAACTGGTCTGGACAGCTCTCTCTAAGCCTTGTGTCCCTAAATAATCTCTTAAATCGGTAAGAGCTTCTATGGGGACATGCAAACATGCGCTCTTGTAGGGGGCATCAAACCCAAACCCTTTAATGTTGAAGTCAGCGTGAAACAGGGGTGCGTTCTGGCCCCCGTCATCTTCAATCTCTGCCTCACAGCAGTGATACTGATCAATGAATGACGATGACGGCGTGAAGATTCAATTCCGCTTAAACGGCAACCTGTTCAACCTCCGCCGCCTTCAGACCATTTAAAAACGTCGACCTCTCACCTCTTGGACGACTGCTGACGACTGCGTGCTCGGTGCTCACTCCCAGAAGCTCTCCAACAAAGTCTCTCGATTGTCTCCGTGATATATCAGGACATCAGACTAAAAATTATTTGAAGAAAAAGCAGAGACAATTTTTCAGCACAGATGCTACCTCGGTAGCATTCTTACTCCCAAGCAAAACATCGATGAAGAGGTCCAGGTTCGGATCCATTTTGCAGGTGCCTCCTATGGTCGTCTGTGCACCAGAGGGCTCAACAGTAACAGTCTCAATGTTACAACCAAGCTTTCTGTTTACCAAGCATTTCTGGCGAAGCGACAAAGTTGCAATGGACGTAACACGTCATTTGCATGCCAGAGCACCGACCGCCAGATCCTCTACGGGCAGCTGCTCGAGGCAAGCCCCAACTAGGAGGATTATGCAAAAGGTTCAAAGACCAGCTTAGAATGGAGGCTGAAATAATTTACATTCCTCCAAAGGATCTTAAACTATTGCATCCAAACGTAGTCTATGGCGCTCCACCTGTACCAGAGTCGTCAAACATCTCGAGAACAAGCATGATAGGGGCTGGTGTGCATGTATGGAAAGGAGACACAATCGCAGGCCAAGAGACCATCCACCTAACCCGGTGCTGTCCTGCCCAATGTGTGATAAACTCTGCGGGTCAAGGATTGGACTCCACGGCGACATCCAGTGGCACTGTCAACAACATCCCTAATTCACCACTCGTCATCATCGATTTCATAATGAAGCACAGTCGTCTTCGGGTACAACGGACAGCCTTAAGCAAGCAAAAGGTACTGGGGATGTGGGGGAAAGTTGTAACGGTACTATGGTATGAGGAATTTTGTAGAGGCACCGGCGGTGAGGGAAAGCTGTAAAGGTACTGGGGTTGTGATGAGAATTCTATAGGCAATGGGGAGGGTGAGGTTGTGAAGTGAAACGGGCTTGAGGGTATTGCGGGAGGAGAAGGTAGCTTATCCACATGTAGGCGGATGACATTTGGAAGCAGAGTACATTTTGTAGAAAAATTTAATATAGTACACAGAATTTTTAGACAAAATATTCAAACTTCCGAACATGGAAAGAAAGAGACATGAGCCTATCTTTTTACTTTGTTTTCCCAGCTCTATAAATCGCACAAAACTTCAAACTTTAGTCAAATTTAATAAATTATTTTAAAAGAAAATTTTCATTACTAAAATTTGTCAATATTTCGAGATTACTGGCCACAGATATTTTTTTGTCAAAATACACAGTAGTTCAATACCTCTGGAGATATTTGGAAATTAATTTTTTATTTATTTAACGAATTAAACTGGGTTTTTTTAAACTTGGAACCTAAAGTGCTGAAGTGTTGTAGTAGTTCGATCGTAACTTCGAGAGTTGAATATAGAGTTATGTTCACTTTAGGGGATTATTCTCCAACCATCACCGAAAGTTCTAAAATGATGATTAAGATTCTGTACACTGACTTGTCTTGCAGTGACACGAAGAGGTTGGTGTACTAATATAAATAGTCTATAGTCAAACATATTTATACATTCACTACTGATCCAGGGAGTCTACACTTAAACACAGGAAATATCTGAGTATTGTCACTGACTAGAGGCAAATGCTAACCTAATTTCGGGTTGTTCTGCGTTTGAGTAGTATCGCTAATTATGGCAACTTTGCATTTATATTACCTGTAAATGAAAAAGTTTATATTTACTTATATATATATATATATATATATATATGCAAGTAAATCACTGTAGGTGCGCGTAATCTAGGTATATGCTGATAACCACAAGGAAAGAAGAAAACACGAAGTTCCCAAGCGCTTTCGTGTAATTCACATCTTCAGGGGTGAGTACTGACTAGAGAGAGTAATACAAATCAAGGTTTATATATACAGAGGAGGGTGAGACCAGGTCCACAATGGTCAGGTATTAGGTAATGACCCTACTAATCTTTAAATAGCACAGAACGGTTGGTGGTCAGGTCAGATGGTCAAGTGACCCGGCCTTCTCGCCTGGTCACAAATCTTCTTTATTACAAAATTGTCCAGCTTGTACAAGCCGTTACTCAAATTCATGTTGAATGCTTCGGTATGTTTAATAAGACTAGATTCTATGATGTTCCTACTATCAATTGAATTACATGGTAATATTGAGGAGGCATTATCCCAGTCAATGCAATGCTTGTTATCCCTCAAATGAACAAACAGAGCATTGGATTCCTGTCCTGTCCTAACACTGTATTTGTGTTGTTTAATTCTAGTTGCAAGATCTTTACCTGTCTGGCCTAAGTAAAACATATTACATTCCTTGCAAGGAACTTTATAAATGCAACCAATTGTGTTGTTGGGGGAGTTCTTGATTAACATTTGTTTAACAGTGCATGAGTTTTTAAATGCCACATTGACGTTCTAGGTTTTTAGTTGTGTTGGAATGTGTGAGAAATTTTTGTGAAATGGTAATATTAAGATATTCTTATGGTCATGGGTGGGCTTGGGATCAGTTCTATAAAAAGTTTTCTTAGTAATGTTTAGGCATTTGTCTATGAAAGATCTAGGGTATTTTAAGGTTTGAGCCAATATTACATATATATTTGTATTCCTCATCGATGAATTCCGGACTGCAAATTCTCAAGGCACGTAAAAACATTGTTGAAAATACTGACTGTTTGACTTTATTATGGTGGGCAGAATAATAATGAATGTATGAACACACATTAGCTGGTTTTCTATAAATACTGAACTTAAGAGTGATACCTATTCTGTGTGTCAGACAGTCTAGGAATGGCAATTTACAGTCTTGCTCTAATTCCACAGTGAACTTGATCGAGGGGGCTAAGTTGTTAAGTTGTGGCAGGAAAGTTTTTAGATCCTCATTACATGGCCAGAGACATAATACATCATCAATATATCTAAACCAGACTGCTGAGGGTGGTAAAATATTACTTAATAGTTTCTTTTCAATTCGAATTCAATGGAGAATATTATGCTCAAAAATTTGTAATGGCAATGGGTAATCCACTCTCACCTGTATTAAGCAACCTATATATGGAATTCTTTGAAAAGAAACTGAAGATGTGAATTACACGAAAGCGCTTGGGAACTTCGTGTCTTCTTCTTTCCTTGTGGTTATCAGCATATATATATATATATATATATATATATATATATATATATATATATATATATATATATATATATATATATATATATATATATATATAAAAATATATATATATATATATATATATATATATATATATATATATATAAATATATATATATATATATATATATATATATATATATATATATATATATATATATATATATATATATATATATATATATATATATATATATATATATATATATACATATATATATATATAATGATTTACAAAATATTGCTGTCTTAAATAATCACGATGAATTGCCTCAAGGTGAAATTTTCGATTTACCATGAAAAGAAACGAGGATATTCACACTGAATAGATGATGAAATGATGATGATGTTGCACAAATGCAAAACACGAGTGATGACAACTAAGTGAGGGACGCTGACTGTGGGATATAAAAGCTCTCACCAACACATCTCTTCATACAGTTCGTGACAGAACTTGATACTGACATCACCAATATGGTAAGACTTAGTATAGCCTCTATCACTAATGGTGTAAGTGGCGTCTCCTATTACCTTGCCATTGATACGTGAGTCAGGTGCCCTCTCCCATAACCAACTCTATTTTGATCAGGTACTGCTGAGACGTAGAATGAATTGAATCAAAATCAGTTTATCCCTGATGTGGCTTCTCTTGTCATTATCTATCGTCGGCAATAATTATCACATTTGTGCTGTGTTCAGTAGTTGTCACCCACGATCATGAAGTTATTCATAAACACACCTGAGTGTTGTGCAATTGTGTTAGTAAACTTCCATCACTGATCATCATTAAGGTTTTTATTGGTCTTCTAAAGTGCTGTTCAGTTCGTGATACAGGGAATTAAAAATAATGCATATTATGGATCATGAGGAAACGTGAATCTTGCGACAGTGTGTACCCCTTCTCTGCTCTATGCCTAGGCTCTTCTATTCCTGAATAATAATATGAGCAATGGGTGTCCCTTTAATAGAAAAGACAGTTATCAGAAGAAATTATAAATGTAGGACTAATTATATGTCTTTTTCCGACATTCCAACACACGAAAGTAATAGAGAGGAAATGTCTGCAATTAAATTTGTTATGGCAGTGAATATGGGTGTAAAAATATCTGCTAATCGTGATAAATAATTCTTCAGCAACTATCGTCCGCTCTTTGTTCATACAAATAACATGGGACGCAATAAATAAGATATTCATAACCAGTAATTAATTACATGAAAAATATGTATATATTTCAATTTAATTTATTCTACTCATCGCTGGTCTTCCTAAAACTTCCTTCACTAATATTACACTTTGATATCGACACCCTATTACCTAATATATTTATAAATCAATAATGAGAGATATGAGTCATTCATCTGTATTCTCATTGTTCATTATAATAAGGTTATAATTATTATTAATGTAGCTTTGTACAATTTCAGAGGTTGGTGTTAGTGTTCCTGGGCGTGACCCTCATAGCGGTGTCTTGCCTGGCCATGCCAGGCTATGGTGGAGGTGGCGGCGGCCGTGGAGGTGGCGGCGGACGTGGAGGTGGAGGCGGCCGTGGAGGAGGTGGCGGCCGTGGAAGTGGCGGCGGTGGCTATGGTGGAGGAGGTGGTGGTGCAGCGAGAGGTGGGGGTGGTGGCAGTGGCGGCGGTGGTGGAACCGGCGGTTATGGTGGAGGTGGTTCCGGTGGCAGCGGAGGTGGCTTCGGTGGAGGAAGCTTCGGTGGCGGTGGTTATGGTGGAGGCGGTTTCAGTGGAGGCGGTTCCGGTGGAGGCGGGGGAGGTTTTGGCGGAGGAGGCTTCAGTGGAGGTGGTTATGGTGGAAGCGGATCCGGTGTTGGTGGTTCCGGAGGTGGCGGCTACGGTGGAGGAGGCTCCGGAGGTGGCTTTGGTGGTGGAGGCTTTGGTGGAAGTGTTGGAGGTGGCAACACTGGAGGTGGTGGAGGTGGCTCCGGTGGCGGTGGATATCGAGGTTATGGGAAATAACTATAATATTAATAAATTACATAAAACCAAGTACAAAATCATTTACTTTACCAAACCTGTATAAAGTGCAGCTTATAATGAAGGAACTGTGATGATCTTTACTAGAGAAAATACCTCACAGCTATTAGGTGACATGTCATGATTCCTGCCTTGTCTTCTACAGACATGGACAATGGAGGTCCAGTTTTGAAACAGTCCATGACAAAAGTTGATTAAATTTACTTATCCTGAACGTCACGATAAATGGTAATCTATTGTACATATACTTGAAATGGCATCAATAATCTCATTTTTTACACCTGGTACAGTAATGATAGGATTATTAACATATATGTTATAGAAGTCTTGGCATATGAACAATAATCATTACGTTAACAAGAATATGCTCAATGTATATTTCAATATATTGTAACAAAACCCTAAATGGCCAAACAAAACATTAATAAGATTCTGAATCTCAATATGTGTGGTGAGTGACTGTCGATAAAGAAAAGATACGGATATGATGTTATTATTATTATTATTATTATTATTATTATTATTATTATTATTATTATTATTATTATTTGTATTGTTAATATTGTTATTATTATTATTATTATTATTTTTTTTTTTTATTATTAGTAAGAATTGAAATAGTAACGGATTTACTATATTATTATGATCATTCCTTTTATTATATATGTGCTTAATACCCATTATTGTGGAGTTCAGGGCATTTAGAGTAATAATGAAAAAAAATATGACACAATATTACATTGTATTTCAGTAAATTAGTATTGGTATATTTTTATAATAGAGACAATTCCATACTAAACGTAATATTATTAATAAGTAAATAAATTATTGTTATTTGACATCTCTTTCCATTTATTTTATAAATTACTTCTAAAATTCAATATGAATTATAAGAATGAAGAAAAATAAAAAGTAATAAAAAAGTTACCTCAGGAGGTCATGCAATAGATAATGAAGCTATTCAAAGCTATACCAATAAAGATAACTTTTTCTAATACACTTTTGTGCATTTGTGTATTTTGTGTCTTTCTAGCAATACTAATAAATCTTCCAAATTACAAACTTATTAGTAGTCATTTATACTTCATTGGTACGGTTGTGCTTCAGAGAGTGTCATTTTAGACACTACTAGAGTAAGGAAGGCCGGATAGACGCTGAAAGGTGTGGGAAAAATTGTAAAGACACTTGTGGTGTGGGGAAGAGTTGTAACTGTTAAGGCGTATTTCTCTTGCTGTGGCAGGCAAAGTACAAGTCAGGTTATCCTCTGCAGATCAGCCCAACACATCGCTGACTCCACTCTGCCTAAAATGCAATGTGGCTTCCGTAAAGATCACAGCACAAATGATATGATCTTTACCGTGCGTCAACTACAAGAAAAATGCCATAAACAGAACCGTGACCTATCCATAGCTTTAATCGAATTATTGAAAGCTTTCGATGCCATCAATAGAGAACTGCTCTGGACAGCTCTCTCTAAGCCTTGTGTCCCTCCATAATCTCTTAAATCCGTAAGAGCTTCTATGGGGACATGCAAACATGGGCTCTTGTAGGGGGCATCAAGCCCAAACCCTTTAGTGTTGAAGTCAGCGTGAAACAGGGGTGCGTTCTGGCCCCCGTCATCTTCAATCTCTGCCTCACAGCAGTGATCCTGAGCAATGAATGACGATGACGGCGTGAAGATTCAATTCCGCTTAAACGGCAACCTGTTCAACCTCCGCCGCCTTCAGACCATTTAAAAACGTCGACCTCTCACCTCTTGGACGACTGCTGACGACTGCGTGCTCGGTGCCCACTCCCAGAAGCTCTCCAACAAAGTCTCTCGATTGTCTCCGTAATATATCAGGACATCGGACTTAAAATTATTTGAAGAAAAAGCAGAGACAATTTTTCAGCACAGATGCGCAGACCCACCACCTGCATATTACCTACCTCGGTAGCATTCTTACTCCCAAGCAAAGCATCGATGAAGCGGTCCAGGTTCGGATCCATCTTGCAGGTGCCTCCTATGGTCGTCTGTGCACCAGAGGGCTCACCAGTAACAGTCTCAATGTTACAACCATGCTTTCTGTTTACCAAGCATTTCTGGCGAAGCGACAAAGTTGCAATGGACGTAACACGTCATTTGCATGCCAGAGCACCGACCGCCAGATCCTCTACGGGCAGCTGCTCGAGGCAAGCCCCAACTAGGAGGATAATGCAAAAGGTTCAAAGACTAGCTTAGAATGGTGCTGAAATAATTTACATTCCTCCAAAGGATCTTAAACTATTGCATCCAACCGTAGTCTATGGCGCTCCACCTGTACCAGAGTCGTCAAACATCTCGAGAACAAGCATGATAGGGACTGGTGTGCATGTATGGAAAGGAGACACAATCGCACGCCAAGAGACCATCCACCTAACCCGGTGCTGTCCTGCCCAATGTGTGATAAACTCTGCGGGTCAAGGATTGGACTCCACGGCGACATCCAGTGGCACCGTCAACAACATCCCGAATTCACCACTCATCATCATCATCGATTTCATAATGAAGCAGAGTCGTCTTCGGGTACAACGGACAGCCTTAAGCAAGCAAAAGGTACTGGGGATGTGGGGGAAAGTTGTAACGGTACTATGGTATGAGGAATTTTGTAGAGGCACCGGCGGTGAGGGAAAGCTGTAAAGGTACTGGGGTTGTGGTGAGAATTCTATAGGCAATGGGGAGGGGGAGGTTGTGAAGTGAAACGGGCTTGAGGGTATTGCTGGAGGAGAAGGTAGCTTATCCACATGTAGGCGGATGACAATTGGAAGAAGAGTATATTTTGTACAAAAATTTAATATAGTACACAGAATTTTTAGACAAAATATTCAAACTTCTGAATATAGAACGCAGAGACATGAGCCTATCTTTTTACTTTGTTTTCCCAGCTCTATAAATCGCACAAAACTTCAAACTTTAGTCAAATTTAAAAAATTATTTTAAAAGAAAATTTTCATTACTAAAATTTGTCAATATTTCGAGATTACTGGCCACAGATTTTTTTTGTCAAAATACACAGTAGTTCAATACCTCTGGAGGTATTTGGAAATCAATTTTTTATTTATTTAACGAATTAAACTGGGGTTTTTTAAACTTGGAACCTAAAGTGCTGAAGTGTTGTAGTAGTTCGATCGTAACTTCGACAGTTGAATATAGAGTTATGTTCACTTTAGGGGATTATTCTCCAACCATCACCGAAAGTTCTAAAATGATGATTAAGATTCTGTACACTGACTTGTCTTGCAGTGACACGAAGAGGTTGGTGTACTAATATAAATAGTCTATAGTCAAACATATTTATACATTCACCACTGATCCAGGGAGTCTACACTTAAACACAGCAAATATCTGAGTATTGTCACTGACTAGAGGCAAATGCTAACCTAATTTCGGGTTGTTCTGCGTTTGAGTAGCATCGCTAATTATGGCAACTTTGCATTTATATTACCTGTAAATGAAAAAGTTTATATTTACTTATATATATATATATATATATATAATATATATATATATAATCAACGACCTCACCAGCAAGGAATCGAACCCTCGACCTACTGGGTGTGACTAGGGAGCGCTTACCGGCTAGGCCACAAGGACACTAAAAGCAGTTCTAGACTCTGTTATATTTCACACAAAGCCTGTTCATCGAGCTGATGGCGCCGTGAACCTCATTGGGAAACTGCCCGTGCCACGTATGTGGTGTCAGTAGCATTTTACCGAATCCAGCTGGTATGAAACGCGAGGTACATATATATACTTCATTTTTAGTCCATTTAACACGCGGACTTTGAACATACAATCAACGACCTCACCAGCAAGGAATCGAACCCTCGACCTACTGGGTGTGACTAGGGAGCGCTTACCGGCTAGGCCACAAGGACACTAAAAGCAGTTCTAGACTCTGTTATATTTCACACAAAGCCTGTTCATCGAGCTGATGGCGCCGTGAACCTCATTGGGAAACTGCCCGTGCCACGTATGTGGTGTCAGTAGCATTTTACCGAATCCAGCTGGTATGAAACGCGAGGTACATATATATACTTCATTTTTAGTCCATTTAACACGCGGACTTTGAACATACAATCAACGACCTCACCAGCAAGGAATCGAACCCTCGACCTACTGGGTGTGACAAGGGAGCGCTTACCGGCTCGGCCACAAGGACACTAAAAGCAGTTCTAGACTCTGTTATATTTCACACAAAGCCTGTTCATCGAGCTGATGGCGCCGTGAACCTCATTGGGAAACTGCCCGTGCCACGTATGTGGTGTCAGTAGCATTTTACCGAATCCAGCTGGTATGAAACGCGAGGTACATATATATACTTCATTTTTAGTCCATTTAACACGCGGACTTTGAACATACAATCAACGACCTCACCAGCAAGGAATCGAACCCTCGACCTACTGGGTGTGACTAGGGAGCGCTTACCGGCTAGGCCACAAGGTTCACGGCGCCATCAGCTCGATGAACAGGCTTTGTGTGAAATATAACAGAGTCTAGAACTGCTTTTAGTGTCCTTGTGGCCTAGCCGGTAAGCGCTCCCTAGTCACACCCAGTAGGTCGAGGGTTCGATTCCTTGCTGGTGAGGTCGTTGATTGTATGTTCAAAGTCCGCGTGTTAAATGGACTAAAAATGAAGTATATATGTATACATATATATATATATATGTATATATATATATATGCAAGTAAATCACTGTAGGTGCGCGTGATCTTGGTATATGCTGATAGCCACAAGGAAAGAAGAAAACACGAAGTTCCCAAGCGCTTTCGTGTAATTCACATCTTCAGTTTCTTTTCAAAGAATTACATATATAGGTTGCTTAATACAGGTGAGAGTGGATTACCCATTGCCATTACAAATTTTTGAGCATAATATTCTCCATTGAATTCGAATTGAAAAGAAACTATTAAGTAATATTTTACCACCCTCAGCAGTCTGGTTTAGATATGTTGATGATGTATTATGTCTCTGGCCATGTAATGAGGACGCAATAAATAAGATATTCATAACCAGTAATTAATTACATGAAAAATATGTATATATTAATAATGATTCGTTAAATTCCAGCAAAGTGTAGTAGCCTCTAACATCACGCCCGAATATACAGTATCTCCGGGGACTCAGCTTTCAATTTAATTTATTCTACTCATCGGTGGTCTTCCTAAAACTTCCTTCACTAATATTACACTCTGATATCGACACCCTATTACCTAATATATTTATAAATCAATAATGAGAGATATGTGTCATTCATCTTTATTCTCATTGTTCATTAAAATAAGGTTATAATTATTATTAATGTAGCTTTGTACAATTTCAGAGGTTGGTGTTAGTGTTCCTGGGCGTGACCCTCCTAGCCGTGTCTTGCCTGGCCGTGCCAGGCTATGGTGGAGGTGGCGGCGGACGTGGAGGTGGAGGCGGCCGTGGAGGAGGTAGCGGCCGTGGAAGTGGCGGCGGGGGCTATAGTGGAGGGGGTAGTGGTGCAGCGAGAGATGGGGGTGGTGGCAGAGGCGGCGGTGGTGGAAAAAGCGGTTATGGTGGAGGTGGTTCAGGTGGCAGCGGAGGTGGCTTCGGTGGAGGAAGCTTCGTTGGCGGTGGTTATGGTGGAGGCGGTTCCGGTGGAGGCGGGGGAGGTTTTGGCGGAGGAGGCTTCAGTGGAGGTGGTTATGGTGGAAGCGGATCCGGTGTTGGTGGTTCCGGAGGTGGCGGCTACGGTGGAGGAGGCTCCGGACCTGTCTTTGGTGGAGTAGGCTTCGGTGGGGGTGTTGGAGGTGGCAATAGAGGAGGTGGTGGAGATGGCTCAGGTGGCGGTGGATATCGAGGTTATGGGAAATAACTATAATATTAATAAATTACATTAAACCAAGTACAAATCATTTACTTTAACAATCCTGTATAAAGTGCAGCTTATAATGAAGGAACTGTGATGATCTTTACTAGAGAAAATAGCTCACTGCTATAAGGTGACTTGTCATGCTTCCTGCCTTGTCTTCTACAAACATGGATATTGGAGGTCCAGTCTTGAAACAGTCCATGACAGAACTTGATTAAATTTACTTATCTGGAACGTCACGATAAATGGTAATCTATTGTACAGATACTTGAATTGGCATCAATAATCTCATTTTTTACACCTGGTACAGTAATGATATAGAAGTCTTGGCATATAAACAATAATAATTACGAAACAAGAATGTGCTCAATGTATATTTCAATATATTGTAACAAAACCCTAAATGGCCAAACAAAACATTAATAAGATACTGAATCTCAATAAGTGTGCTGAGTGACTGTCGATAGAGAAAAGATACGGATATGGTGTTATTATTATTATTATTATTATTATTATTATTATTATTATTATTATTATTACTATTATTATTATTATTATTATTATTATTATTATTACCATCATTATTTTTATTATTATTATTATTATTATTATTATTATTATAATTATTATTATTATTATTATTATTATTACGTTTATTATAATTATTATTATTATTATTATTATAATAATAATTATTATTATTATTATTATTATAATAATAATTATTATTATTATTATTATTATTATTATTCGTATTACTAGTATTTTTTTTTCATTATTATTATTTTTATTATTATTAATAAAATTATTATTATTTCATTCGAACTACTACAACACTTCGCCACTGTAGGTTCCAAGTTAAAAAAGAAAATAGGTTAATTCGTTTAATAAATAACAAATTATTTTCCAAATATCTCCAGAGGTATTGAACTACTGTGTATTATGACTTAAAATCTGTGGCTAATAATCTCGAAATATTGACATAAACCTTAGTTATTAAAATTTTCTTTTAATATATGTATGTAAATTTGATTAAAGTTTGAAGTTTTGTGCGATTTATAGCGCTGTGAAAATAAAGCTAAATGAAAGGCTCATGTCTCTGCGTTCCATTTTCGGAAGTTTGAATATTTTGTCTAAAAATCCAGCGTACTATATTTAATTTTTCTACAAAATGTACTCTTCTTCCAAATATTATCCGCCTGCATGTGGTTAAACTATCTTCACCTCCAGCAATACCCTCAAGTCCCTTTCACTTTACAATCTCTCCCCCCCCCCCAATTGCCTATAGAATTCTCACGGCAACTCCAGTACCTTAACAGCTTTCCCTCACCGCCGGTGCCTCTACAAAATTCCTCATACCATAGTACAGTTACAACTTTCCCCCATTTCCCCAGTATCTTTTGCTAGCTCAAGGCTGCCCGTCGTACCGGACGACGACTCTGCTTCATTATGAAATCGATGATGATGATGAGTGGTGAATTAGGAATGTTGTTGAAGGTGCCACTGGATGTCGCCGTGGAGTCCAATCCTTGACCCACAGAGTCTATCACACATTGGGTAGAACAAAACCGGGCTAGGTCGGTGGTCTCTTGGCGTGCGATTGTGTCTCTTTTCCATATATGCACACCAGCAGTGGCTGCTCGTGCATAGGGCTGCAGAGCTGCAGTCCCCCCAGACACTCACTGCCAGGCGTATGATTCCTTTAGAGAGACAGCTGAATAATACACTACCAACAAATATATCATTTTATATGTTATTTAATTATTTTCAATACGTTGCTAAGTGAATTTTCATTAAAATCAGACCAAAATTTAAGTTACTTTCATAGTTGCTGTCAATGCTGTACGATTCATGTCTGTTATTAATTGGCGCCGCCGCCTCACCACTTCTGGCGACAATGAACTGCACTTGAAGCATCTCAGTCTCGTACAACGTGTTTACATTGCGTGTGGACGGTGTGGTTAAATCGTGCTTTCTTTAATTACCCTTTGATGATGGAAAATCGAGTGAAGTATTTGCAAAACATCAACTTTTCCCAGCTGACATTAAATGAAAAGACTGAAATCAAAGCAAGAGGAAGACCTACACCAGTTTTATCCATTCAACAGAACAGTACAAGCAGGAACAAAGAATATACACGCCAGTTTAACATCAGTGTTTATCAGAAATGTGAATGGCTCTGTGGTTGTGACGAGGCAAATACTTTATTCTGCTTTCCATGCTTATTGTTTGGTAGGGACTCGGCATGGAAGAAAAGTGGTGTGACTGACTTGAGGCATTTGCCACAGAAAATAGTGAAACATGAGCAGTCAGCCAAACATATGAATAACATGATTAATTTATCGTTGCTGGGTAAAGTGAGCATTGCAGCTCAGATTGACACAGCATACAAGCTCTAGCAGTGATATCCATTGAAAATAAATTGATAACAGAAATAAAGGATTTTAATGAAATAGTAATAAACAATTTTGCTACATCGAAGAGCAGACACGCCGACTTTATTTTCAATTAATACTGGTCCATCACCACCTCGGCCATCCCTTCTACCACCAACACTACTAACATGCCCTGGGAATTCGTGGACATCAACTTCAACTCATACCTGAGGTCGGTCAAATTTGTGTATCCTACTGTTGTGTGAGGCTTGCAGTCCCTCCATTTTATTTTTCACGAGCCGCCACTGCACACCAGTCCCGATCATGCTCGTTCTCGAGATGTTTGACGTCTCTGGCACAGGTGGAGCGCCATAGACTACGGATGGATGCAATAGTTTAAGATCCATTGCAGGAATGTAAATTATTTTAGCACCATTCTGAGCTGGTCTTTGAACCTTTTGCATTATCCTCCTAGTTGGGGCATGCCTCGAGCAGCTGCTTGTAGAGGATCTGGCACGTCGGTGCTCTGGCATGCGAATGACGTGTTACGGCCATTGCAACTGTGTCGCTTCGCCAGAAATACTTGGTTAACAGAAAGCTTGGTTGTAGCATTGAGACTGTTACTGTTGAGCCATCTGGTGCGCAGACGACCATAGGAGGCACCTGCAAGATGGATCCGAACCTGGATCTCTTCGTCTATGTTTTGCTTGGGAGTACGAATGATACCGAGGTAGGTAATATGAAGGTGGAATGCAGGTGGTGGGTCTGCGCGTCTGTGTTGAAAAATTGTCTCTTTTTTTTTTCAATTAATTTTAATCCGATATCCTGATATATTACGGAGACAATCGAGAGACTTTGTTCGAGAGGTTCTGGGAGTGAGCAACGAGCACGCAGACGTCAGCAGTCGTCCAAGATGTGAGAGGTAGACGTTTTTTTTTAATGACTGAAGGCGGCGAAGGTTGAACAGGTTGCCGTTTATGCGGAATTGAATCTTCACGCCGTCATCGTAGTTCATTGATCAGGATCATTGCTGTGAGGCAGACATTGAAGATGACGGGGGCCAAAACGCACCCCCGTTTCACGCCGACTTCAATACTAAAGGGTTTGGACTTGTTGCCCCCTGCAAGTGCACATGTATGCATGTCCCCATTGAAGCTCTTACGGATTTAAGAGATTATGGAGGGACACAAAGCTTAGAGAGAGCTGTCCAGAGCAGTTCTGTATTGATGGTATCGAAAGCTTTCAATAATTCGATGAAAGCTATGTATAGGTCACGGTTCTGTTTATGGCATTTTTCTTGTAGTTGACGCACGGTAAGGATCATATCATTTGTGTTGCGATCTTTACGGAAGCCACATTGCATTTTAGGCAGAGTGGAGTCAGCGATGTGTTGGGCTAATCTGCAGAGGATAACCTGACTTGTTCATTGCTTGCCACCGTTACAACTCTTCCCCAAACCACAAGTGTCTTTACAATTTTTCCCATACCTTGAGCGTCTAGCCGACCTTCCTTACTCTATTAGTGTCTACAACGACACTCTCTGAAGCAGAACCGTGCTAATGAAGTATTAATGTATTAATGACTACTAACAAGTTTGGAATTTGGAATATTTATTAGTATTGATAGAAAGACACAAAATACACAAATGCACAAAAGTGTATTGGAAAAGTTATCTTTAGTGGTATAGCTTTGAATAGCTTGACAATCTATAGCATGATCTCCTTAGGTAACTATTTTATTACTTTTTATTTTTATTCACTCATTTAATTCATATTGAATTTTAAAAGTAATTTATAAAACAAATTTAAAGAGAATTTAAATAACAATAATTTATTTACTTATTAATAATATTACGTTTAGTATGGAATTTTCTCTGTTATAAAAATAAATACCAATACTAATTTACTGAAATACAAAGTTACAGTGTGTCTGATTTTTTTTTTCATTTTTACTCTACATGCTCTGAACTCCACAATTTTAGGGTATTAAACACATATAATAAAAGGAATGATAATATTGTAACCGCCATCCGGGGGGTTAAAGGATTTAATGAAACTTGTGATGTTGAACTCGAACATTATAATTCGGTCAAACCTGTTGAATACAATTCATTTTAGTATTTCAAATAAATCTTACATAGGCAATCACATAAATGTCTAATCCAATATATATTTACATCGCAATGATAGCTATGTAAACAGTCTAATCTTAACACTTACAATGAGTACATAATTTTCCATATTTTTATGTCGTCACAATGATATGCGATGCAATGGACACAGTCTACCTGTGTACAAAATACAGTAAGTACCAGTTAAACTTACGTGTTGAAAGTCTCAAAAGAAACCAGGTTAGGTGCTGCGTCTGTTATCTGAATAACTACAGAGGAACCAGGTTAGGTTTTGCCTCTGTGGTCTGAATAACTACAGTGATGATACACCTGCTGTCGCCTTGCTAACCCTCTCTCGGTGGGAGGCTGAGTCAGGTTATTATAATTATACATAAACCAAAACTCCCCTTACACACTCCAACCTTCTCTGGGCCTCTCATCTCCACCATGTCAATACTCTACACACTGTATACGGGCAGGCATACTCAATAATCATGACATGACTTACAGCGTAACATAATGTTTGTTTATGTATCATCCTGCTCATTACTGCTTGCGGTAACACCCACTTCGTTGAGCGTTCACGCTCAAAACCAGATCAGGCCATTGATACTAAACTTTGTCACGTTCTAGTGACTATGCTGCCCTCAGGCTGCTGACACTTAACTTTGTCACGTTCTTGTAACTATGCTGGCCTCAGGCTGCTGATACTTAACTTTGTCACATTCTTGTGACAATGCTGCCCTCAGGCTGGTGGTATTTAAGTTTGTCACTTTCATGTGACTATTGCTGCCTTCAGGCTAGTAATGCTTGTCATCTCCTTAACTTTGTCATGTTCATGTGACTATGCTGGCCTCAGGCTGCTAATACTTAACTTTGTCATGTTCTTGTGACTATACTGGCCTCAGACTCTGATACTAAACTTTAATTTTGTCACGTTCATGTGACAATGCTGCCCTCAGGCTGGTGGTATTAACTTTAATCTTGTCACGTTCATGTGATTATGCTGCCCTCAGGCTGGTGGTATTTAACTTTAATTTTGTCACGTTCATGTGACTATGCTGTCCTTAGGCTGCTGATATTTAACTTTAATTTTGTCACGTTCGTGTGACTATGCTACCGTCAGGCTGGTGGTATTTAACGTTAATTTTGTCACGTTCATGTGACTATGATGCCCTCAGGCTGGTGGTATTTAACTTTAATTTTGTCACATTCATGTGACTATGCTGCCCTCAGGCTGGTGGTATTTAACTTTGTCACTTTCTTGTGACTATCGCTACCCTCAGGATAGTAATACTTGTCAGCTCCTTAACTTTCTGTAATTTACTGGGACACGTGCATGCACCTTGTCTCACTCATCAGGGCACATTCGTGCACCTTCATCAAGGCACGTTCGTGCACCTTGTCTCACTCATCAGGGCACGTTCGTGCACCTTGTCTCACTCATCAGGGTACATTCGTGCACCTTGTCTCACTCATCAGGGCACGTTCCTGACCTCACTAGAGGAAAGGTCACGGCTGCTTAGCTCTGCTCCCGGAGATAATTATCGGATATGGCTAGTGCTACTGGTGAACGAGGTTACGCCCTTCTGTGGGCCGTGTTACAGAATACCAAAGAAAAAACCTGAAATTAGAGTTAGAAAACTTAAAATTAAAGGAAGAGATAGCAAGAATGAAGGAAGAAACGGGACAAAGAAAGCCGGTGAATGACGATAACTCTGGGGAATGGAAGGTTGTGAGGAGAAGGACGACCAAACTGGTTGTGAAGAAACACACCAAGGATACGACAACAACGACAACAACAGCTAAGTGTACCAACTCATTTAGTCCCTTGATAGACGAATTGGACGTTAGTACAGTCAGGGACAGGGCTGACAAGGAAGGTGTAAAAACTTTAATTGTTGGTGACTCACAGGTAAGGTACTTGGACAGAGCCTTTTGTGGTATAAATAAAACTAGGATGAGAGTGTGTTTACCAGGGCTGGGGTGGGGGATATAGTTGACAGGATGGACAATATCTTGTCTGGTAATGGGAACAAACCCATTATCTGCCTCAGTGCAGGAGGCAATGATATTGGCCGGTGCAGGAGTGAAGAGCTTCTTGATAAGTTCAAGACAGCTATAGATCGCATTAGGACTAAGGGAGGGATCCCTATCATATGTGGTGTCCTGCCTAGAAGGAGAGTTAGCAATGAATGGTTGTCAAGGGCAGTTGGTGTCAACGGCCGTCTTGACGGATATTGCAAGTCAATATCAGTCCCATTCATTGACAACTTGGACAACTTCTACGGCAGAAGGGACCTTCATGCTAGGGATGGAGTACACCTGTCTCGGGAAGGGGTGGCAACCCTGGCGGGGTCTCTAGAAGGGGCAGTTCAAAAGATATCGAAGTCTTTAAACTGCTAGGGGAACATATGGACACGGGGGTGAGGTGGTCTGCAGCGGGAGCGGGTAAACAAAGTGAAAGATTACAGGGAAATAGTGCTAGGAATGAGGACAAAATCGAATTAGACAGGGAGTTTAAACCTAAACGCGGTAAAGGAAGGACTCAGAACACGACTAACTTAAATGTGTACTACGCGAACAGAAGAAGTAAGAGAAACAAAATGGGTGATATTAGGGTCTTGGTTTGTACCGAAAAAAATCGATATAATAGCATTCACTAAAACAAGGATCAACCTAGAGTCACGTGAGTTACCTGTCGAATACCAAATTGCTGATTTCAAATTGTTCCATACAGATAGGCCGTCCAGGGTAGGAGGCAGAGTAGCCATCTATGTAAGGGATAATCTGAAGAGCGAAATAAATAAGGAAATAAAAACTGAGCGGAATAAAGAAACATTTTGGATAGAATTAATCGACGGTAGGGAAAAATTAATCATAGGAGTAATATATAGGCCTCCCAATCTTGATAGAGTTAATGAGCGACTTATCTGGGATGAAATGTGCAGGGCTTCCATACACAACAAAGTCTGTATAGCAGGCGATTTTAACCTTGGCCAAATAGATTGAACTGACCTTAAGGGTAACTCAGTATCAGAGGATTTCCTCGAAACGATCCAGGACTGTTTCCTAAGTCAACATATAACCGAACCCACCCAGGGTAATAATATACTTGATTTAATTCTGTCGAACAGAGAAAACCTCATTAGCAATGTCGAGGTAAGGAAGGAACTTGCAAACAGCGATCACAAAGAAATTAGATTCCAGTTAGATTTTCAGGGCAGACATAAAGGGAATTCCATTAAAGTCCCAGATTTCAGAAGGGCAAACTTTGATAGTTTAAAGAGGCAGCTGAGAGAGGGGGTGTCACGCTTGGATGTGAACCTGACAGATGACACCGACCTGATAACGAGATCTGAGATTGCCGAGTTCCACGACAATTTAAATAATGAGTTACTTAATGCACAAAGGCAGAACATACCATGCAAAAAAAACAGATCACACAACAATGACCCTAAATGGATGAATAATTATTTAAAGAACATTATTGGCCAAAGGAAGGCTAGAGGTAGAAGGATAAATCGTGGCGAAACTTACCTTCAGGAGTATTATAAGGTATTGGCCGGAAGGGTCAAGACCGAGATAAGAAAAGCCAAGAGGAACTATGAACTGAAGATAGCAGGGGAGGTGAAAACAAACCCCAAAGGATTCTACCACATGTATCAAACTAAAACACGAGATAAGATTGGACCAATACGTTCAGATACCGGCGAGCTAACTGATAACGACAGAGAAATGAGCAATAATCTGAATAAATATTTTTCAACAGTTTTCACCACCGAAAATTTAAACATGATTCCCGAGGCACCGAATTTATTCTGAGATATTGAAGAAAACAAATTAAGGGAGATAGTAGTGACTAGTAATGATGTTAATAAGCAAATAGACAAACTGAAGCCTAATAAGTCACCTGGTCCCGATGAGATATTTGCCAGAGTATTAAAGGAATGTAAGGATGAGCTTAGTATGCCCTTAGCAAAGTTGTTTAACATGTCATTAAAAACAGGTGTAGTACCAGAATC
Source organism: Homarus gammarus (assembly GCA_958450375.1). Taxonomy (NCBI): domain Eukaryota; kingdom Metazoa; phylum Arthropoda; class Malacostraca; order Decapoda; family Nephropidae; genus Homarus; species Homarus gammarus. The sequence goes on along the minus strand of CAUDMG010001253.1, from coordinate 1,026,006 downwards.
CTGGAGGATAGCGAATGTAATACCGATTTTCAAGAAGGGGGATAGATCACTATCCTCTTACTACCGCCCAATCAGTCTAGCATCAATAGTAGGTAAATTACTAGAATCAATTATTTGAAACTCTATTCGAAACCACCTGGAGAAGCACAAGTTGATCAATGATTCCCAACATGGCTTAACAAGTGGGCATTCATGTCTAACTAATCTATTAACATTCTTTTCATCAGTTTTCGGATCGGTGGACGAGGGGCACAATTATGATGTGGTATATCTCGATTTTAGCAAAGCCGTCAACAGAGTCCCCCACGAAAGGCTAATTAGAAAGGTAGAAGTGAATGGCATCATAGGTAATATCCTTAAATGGATTAGGGCGTGATTACGGGGTAGGAAACAGTGAGTGAGCATAAACGGCACTAAATCGCATTGGAGCAACGTCACTAGTGGAGTTCCCCAAGGCTCAGTACTTGGACCATTATTATTTATTATATACATAAACGACATAAATATCGACATAGACAGCAACGTAAGTAAATTTGCTGATGACACTAAAATAGGACATGTAATTACATCTGACGCCGACTCTGCAAAACTACAGGAAGATCTAAACAAATTTTTCGAATGGTCGGAAAAATGGCAGATGAAATTCAATGTGGACAAATGTAAAGTACTCAGTATAGGAGATGTAAACAGGGAAACCAGTTACCAGATGAACAATGATGCCATTGTGGAATCCGACTGCGAGAGAGATTTATGTGTAATGATAAGTAGGAATCTTAAGCCAAGTAAACAATGTGTTTTTGCTCATAACAAGGCTAATAAAGTACTTGGGTTCATACAAAGGAGTGTTAGTTACAAGAGTAGCGAGGTCATCTTAAAATTATATCTAGCGCTTGTGAGACCTCACCTGGATTACGCAGTTCAGTTCTGGTCACCGTACTACAGAATGCATATAGAATCATTGGAAAGAATCCAGAGGAGAATGACAAGACTAATCCCGGGCAATAGGAACCTTCAATACAGAGACAGGTTAAAGCATCTAAATTTGCACTCCCTCTAGAGACGTAGAGTGAGGGGCGACATGATAGAGGTGTATAAATGGAAGTCAGGATTAAACAAAGGGGACATTACGAAGGTACTCAAACTATCCAACCAGGAGCAAACTCGTAACAATGGTTTTAAATTAGACAAATTTAGATTTCTGCATGAAATAGGTAAACACTGGTTTGGAAACAGAGTAGTGGATGAATGGAACAAGTTACCAAATATCATCATTAACTCGAATACCCTGGATAGCTTCAAACATAGGTTGGATGCTTATATGAGTAATTGGGGTTGGGTATAAACGGGACTGCCCAGTATGGGTCTATAGGCCCACTGCAGTTTCCTCCATTCTTATGTTCTTATGTTCTTATGTTCGTGCGATAACTCACTCATCAGGGTACGTTCGTGCGCCTTGTCCCACTCATCAGGGCACGTTCGTGCACCTTGTCTCACTTATCAGGGTATACGGACGTTGCACTGCACTTCTCACCACTGGATGCACACACATACACACCCACACGCACACACTCGTCCCTCGAGTGACGCGTGTTGGTGAGCAAAGCTACACTGAGAGTGGCTGAGCTCACTCTGACAACACTATTTTCTTCAATAACAAGGGTTCAAAATATTTCCGCCAAGATAAATCTACAGGCGTTGCACTCTACTCCGTGGCACTAGGAACACAAGCGCACGTACATCCCTCCAGTGGGTTGAGTTGAGTTGACCTTGGTTCGCTCTGATCAGCTCCTTCTGCTACACGGTAGACCCTCACGTTTGACTGTAACCGCCATCCGGGCGGTTAAAGGATTCATTGAAACTTGTGACCTTAGACTCGAACATCATAATTCGGTCATACCTGTTGAATACAATTCATTTTAGTATTTCAAATAAATCATACACAGGCAATCACATAAATGTCTAATCCAATATATATTTACAAAACAATCATAGCTATGTAATCAGTCTAATCTTAACACTTACAATGAGCACTTAATTTTCCATATTTTTACGTCTTCACAATGATAAACGATGCAATGGGCACAGTCTACCTGTGTACACAATACAGTAAGTACCAGTTAAACTTATGTGTTGAAAGTCTCAAGAGAAACCAGGATAGGTGCTGCCTCTGTGATCTGAATAACTACAGAGGAACCAGGTTAGGTGTTGCCTCTGTGGTCTGAATAGCTACAGTGCCGATACCCTGCTGTCTCCTCCACAACCCTCTCTCGGTGGGCGGCTGAGTCAGGTGATTATAATTATACATAAACAAAACTCCCCTTACACACTCCAACCTTCTCTGGGCCTCTCATCTCCACCATGTCAATACAATACACACTGTATACGGGCAGGCACACTCAATAAACATGACATGATTTACAGCCTAACATAATGTTTGTTTATGTGTCATCCTGCTCATTACTGCTTGCGGTAACAAATAATAATATTGTAAATCCATTACTCCATCAATAATTACTAATGTTATTATTTACCATATTGAAACATGAAAAAAAAAAAAAATATTAATAATAATAACACCACATCCGTATCTTTTTATTTATGGACAATCACTCACCACACTTATTGAGATTCAGTATCTTATTAATGTTTTATTTGGCCATATATGTTAATAATCCTATCATTTCTGTACCAAGTGTAAAAAAATTGATTATTGATGACAGTTCAAGCATATGTACAATAGATTACCATCTATCGTGACGTTCAGGATAAGAAAATTTTATCAAGTTTTGTCATGGACTGTTTCAAGACTGGACCTCCATTGTCCATGTCTCTAGAAGACAAGGCAGGAATAATGACATGTCACCTTATAGCAGTGAGGTATTTTCTCCAGTAAAGATCATCACAGTTCCTTCATTATAAGCTGCACTTTATACAGGTTTGGTAAAGTAAATGATTTTGTACTTGGTTTAATGTAATTTATTAATATTATAGTTATTTCCCATAACCTCGATATCCACCGCCACCGGAGCCACCTCCACCACCTCCGGTGTTGCCACCTCCAACACCTCCACCAAAGCCTCCACCACCAAAGACAGGTCCGGAGCCTCCTCCACCGTAGCCGCCACCTCCGGAACCACCAACACCGGATCCGCTTCCACCATAACCACCTCCACTGAAGCCTCCTCCGCCAAAACCTCCCCCGCCTCCACCGGAACCGCCTCCACTGAAACCGCCTCCACCATAACCACCGCCACCGAAGCTTCCTCCACCGAAGCCACCTCCGCTGCCACCGGAACCACCTCCACCATAACCGCCGATTCCACCACCGCCGCCACTGCCACCACCCCCACCTCTCGCTGCACCACCACCTCCTCCACCATAGCCACCGCCGCCACTTCCACGGCCGCCACCTCCTCCACGGCCGCCTCCACCTCCACGTCCGCCGCCACCTCCACGGCCGCCGCCACCTCCACCATAGCCTGGCATGGCCAGGCAAGACACGGCTAGGAGGGTTACGCCCAGGAACACTAACACCAACCTCTGAAATTGTACAAAGCAACATTAATAATAATTATAACCTTATTATAATGAACAAAGAGAATTAAGATGAATGACACATATCTCTCCTTATTGATTTAAAAATATATTAGGTAATAAGGTGTCGATATGTAATATTAGTGAAGGAAGTTTTAGGAAGGCCAGAGATGAGTAGATTAAATTAAATTGAAAGCTGAGTCCCCAGAGATACTGTATATTCGGGCGTGATGTTAGAGGCTACTACACTTTGCTGGAATTTAGCGAATCATTATTAATATATACATATTTTTCATGTAATTAATTACTGGTTATAAATATCTTATTTATTGCGTCCCAAGGTATTTGTATGAACAAAGAGCGGACGATAGTTGCTGAAGAATTATTTAACACGACTAGCAGATACTTTTACACCCATATTAACTGTCATAACAAATTAAATTGCAGACATTTCCTCTCTATAACTTTCGTGTGTTGGAATGTCGGCGAAACACATATAAGTAGTCCTACATTTATAATTTCTTCTGATAACTGTCTTTTCTATTAAAGGGACACCCATTGCTCATATTATTATTCAGTAATAAAGAAGCGTAGAATATAGCAGAGAAGGGGTACACACTGTCGCAAGATTCACGTTTCCTAAAAATCCATAATATGCATTATTTTTTAATTTCCTGCATCACGAACTGAACACCACTTTAGAAGACCAATATAAACCTTAATGATGAACAGTGATGGAAGTTTACTAGCACAACTGCACAACACTCAGGTGTGTTTATGAATAACTTCATGATCGTGGGTGACAACTAGTGAACACAGAACACATGTGATAATTATTGCCGACGATAGATAATGACAAGAGAAGCCACAACAAAGATAAACTGATTTTCATTCAATTCAATTTTCGCCTCAGCAGTACCTGATCAAAATAGAGTTGGTTATGGGAGAGGGCACCTGACTCAGGTATCAATGGCGAGGTAATAGGAGACACCACTTACACCATTAGTGATAGAGGCTATACTAAGTCTTACCATATTGGTGATGTCAGTATCAAGTTCTGTCACGAACTGTATGAAGAGATGTGTTGGTGAGAGCTTTTATATCCCACAGTCAGCGTCCCTCACTTAGTTGTCATCACTCGTGTTTTTGCATTTGTGCAACATCATCATTTCAACATTTACTCAGTGTGAATATCTTCGTTTCTTTTGATGGTAAATCTAAAAAAAATCACCTTGAGGCAATTCATCGTGATTATTAAAGACAGCAATATTTTGTAAATCATTAGAAAAAAAAAAAAAAAAATATATATATATATATATATACATATATATATATATATATATATATATATATATATATATATATATATATATATATATATATATATATATATATATATATATATATATATATATAAAACTATATAGAAACTTTTTCATTTACAGGTAATATAAATGCAGTGTCCATAATTAGCGATAATACTCAAACGCAGAACAACCTGAAATTAGGTTAGCATTTGCCTCTAGTCAGTGACAATTCCCAAATATTTCCTGTGTTTATGTGTAGACTCCTTGGATCAGTGGTGAATATATAAACATGTTTGACTATAGACTATTTATATTTGTACACCAACTCCTTCGTGTAACTGCGAGACAAGTCAGTGAAGTCAGTGTACAGAATCTTAATCATCATTTTTAGAACCTTCGGTGATGGTTGGGGAAAAATCCCCAAAAGAGAACATAACTCTATATTCAACTGTCGAAGTTACGATCGAATTACTACAACACTTCAGCACTTAAGGTTCCAAATTAAAAAAAAAAATAGTTTAATTCGTTAAATAAATAAAAAAATAGTTTCCAAATATCTCCAGAGGTATTGAACTACTGTGTATTTTGACAAAATATCTGTAGCTAGTAATCTCGAAATATTGACAAGTTTTAGTAATGAAAATTTGCTTTTAATATAATTATTTAAATTTGACTAAAGTTTGAAGTTTTGTGCGATTTATAGTTTATACTGGGAAAAAAAAAGTTAAATGATATGCTCATGTCTCTGCGTTCCATATTCGGAAGTTTGAAGATTTTGTCTAAAAATCCTATGTACTATATTTAATTTTTCTACAAAATGTACTCTTCTTCCAAATGTCATCCTCCTACAAGTGGATAAGCTACTTTCTAATCCCGCAATACCCGCAAGTCCCTTCCACTTCACAACTTCGCCCTCCCTATTGCCTATAGAATTCTCACCGCAACCCCAGTACCGTTACAACTTTCCCACCACATCCCTAGTACCTTTTGGTTGCTTAAGGCTGTCCGTCATACCCGAAGACGACTCTGCTTCATTATGAAATCGATGATGATAATGAGTGGTGAATTAGGGATGTTGTTGTCGGTGCCACTGGATGTCGCCGTGGAGTCCAATCCTTGACCCGCAGAGTCTATCACACATTGGGCAGGACAGCACCGGGTTAGGTGCGTGGTCTCTTGGCGTGCGATTGTGTCTCCTTTCCATACATGCACACCAGTCCCTATCATGCTTGTTCTCGAGATGTTTGACGACTCCGGTACAGGTGGAGCTTCATAGACTACGGTTGGATGCAATAGTTTAAGATCCTTTGGAGGAATATAAATTATTTTAACGCCATTCTGAGTTGGTCTTTCAACCTTTTACATTATCCTCCTAGTTGGGGCTTGCCTCGAGCAGCTGCCCACAGAGGATCTGGTGGTCGGTGCTCTGGCATGCAAATGACGTGTTACGTCCATTGAAATTGTGTTGCTTCGCCAGAAATGCTTGGTAAACGGAAAGCTCGGTTGTAACATTGAGACAGTTACTGTTGAGCCCTCTGGTGGGCTGACGACCATAGGAGGCACCTGCAAGATGGATCCGAACCTGGATCTCTTCGTCGATGTTTTGCATGTGAGTAAGAATGCTACCGAGGTAGGTAATATGCAGGTGGCGAGTCTGCGTGTCTGTGCTGAAAAATTGTCTCTGCTTTTTCTTCAAATAATGTTTATTCCGATGTCCTGATATATTACGGAGACAATCGAGAGACTTTGTTGGACAGCTTCTGGGAGTGAGCACCGCGCGCGCAGTCGTCAGCAGTCGTCCGAGAGGTGAGAGGTCGACGTTTCTTAATGGCCTGCAGGCGGCGGAGGTTGAACAGGTTGCCGTTTAAGCGGAATTGAATCTTAACGCCGTCAACATCGTTCATTGACGAGGATCACTGCTGTGAAGCTGAGATTGAAGATGACGGGGGCTAGAACGCACCCCTGTTTGACGCTGACTTCAACACTAAGGGGTTTGGACTTGGTGCCCCCTGTAAGTGCACATTAGGGTTGCTCATTTTTTCACACTTTTTTAAAATTGTGGGTGGGGGTGTTTTTTCCCATTATTTTGTTACTCTTGAATTCATTGGTGCCAGAATTAATGAAATCCAACATGTTCTAGGGGTCGCGAATCCAAATATAAAAAATGAATTTTTGCGAAAAAACGTCAAAACTTAAGCTTTTTCTCTTATAGATCAGCAATCGCGCTGCTTTTCACTACTTAACACTAATGGCTGGCTAGAGCAGCTATTCAGCTTTCCATTGACACCTAATTCGATTGCATGCACCTCTTATTTGACCTTCTAAGTCAGGTCAAAGGCTGTAGGCTACCTGCGTTAACGGAGTTATAAATTCACTAGGTTCACATTGGCAGCTTTAAGACCCTGCGATTCTTTGCAGTGTTTTGACATGTGTTGTGTTGTTGTTTTGTACTGTGGTGTTATTTTATAATTTACTCAAATCTGCTATATAGTGTGGCAGTAAATTTGTGGTTATCTATTTATGTTGTATTTTCTACAGGTGATTTAATTGCTCTTATGTGACCCTATTTTGTTTGCCTATTTTGTTTTATTACAAAACGTTTTTTTCTTACAGAGTTCATCTGTTTATATACATACAATCATGGAAGAGAGTGAGTCGCAGTCGGTGGAGAATGCTAAGGGGACTGTCAGGCCAACATCATCCACTACCCGTTCTGCCACTGAAATCTATCTAGTAGGCCAGCCAGCATCGTCAATTAGAGGCAGTAAACTCCCGACGATGCGTCAAGTCCTGAAGTTCTTCTTTTACACAGTGAATGAATCTGGTGACAGACAGGAGACGTTTAAAGAAACAGTGAGAAACGTACTCACGTTCTGGAATTTAGCTCGCATCAAGACTATCTCAGAGAGGGGGTGCCGGGAGAAGCTGACAAGGTTATGGGAGCACTGGAGAAGTCTACAAAAAAGTCGGGACAGGGCTGCAAAGGACAAGGTTGAAAACTTCAAGTCTCAACTTGACCTGTTGTGGGACATCAGAGCACCGGACGCCGTAGAGGACACCGAGAAGAACCGGCTGCTTACACCGGCCGACAAACAACAAGACATCGCCTTCTATCAAGACCAACGCGGAGAAAGAAAAGCGTTCATGAGTGGTAACGATAAGATTTTTGCCGCTAAGAAGAGAAAGCAGGAGGAACGAGTCGAGAAGCAAAGGTCGAAACAGGGAAGGTTCGCAGCCTGTGAACCAAGCAGCAGTGATTCGAGACCTCAAACCTCTGTGGTGGCTGACACCCCAACGGAAGTAGAAATGGAGAAAAAGGACACAGCGATACAACCTGGCAGGTACACATCAAAGCATCCTTATGTGACGGTTCAGCTTCCACGTCGCATTCTCCAAGAGCCAGCATTAAAGGAACTCGCTGACCGTCTTCGGATATCCAATAACGAAGTAAGTGTATCCATAAATGTGTTTGGAATGTTTGAAATTTCTGTTAATTATTTGATAAGCACTTAAACAGTCGACATTTTCTACTGACACCCTTGCCTGCTTTTACTCGCAGATAGTTTCGGTGGTCGCAGCAGTGCTGCGCTCTGCTAACCCGCCAGGCGATCTGTCTGAGTTCCGGATCTCGAGAGAGACTGCGAGACGGGCGCGAGCTTCACACCGTCGTCAGGTAGCTGCCGCACAAAGGGAAGCCTTCACGCCTCCACCACATGCAGTGGTGCACTGGGATGGTAAGCTGGTTAAGGTGAGAACACGTTTAGGCACTACATTAATATTTTACCAAAGCCTAGACTATTGTAATATATTGTTAGAAATGTATCAAATCATTAACAAAAAGCTTGGAGAAAAAGGCAGCCTTGATAATTCTTCATTATCTGTCTGAATTTTTATATTTCTCTTATTTCAGAACGTCGTGGGAGAAGAAGAACACCGACAGGCCATCTTCATCTCAGGGCGCGGCCATGAGGAAGGGAAGCTGCTTGCTGTCTTGCCAGTGAAGGACGGCACTGGCCTGACCCAGGCACGCGCAACAGCTCGTGCTATCGAGGACTGGAGCTGCGCTTCAAACGTCAAGGCACTGTGCTTTGATACAACGTCGTCCAACACAGGGCGAGTCCAAGGTGCGGTTGTCCATCTGGAGGCGCTGCTGGAAAAACAGCTGTTGAGGCTTGGGTGCAGACACCACGTCATGGAACTGGTGGTGAGAGCCGCTGCCAGCAACATCTTCGGCAAAACATCGGCCCCTACGGACCCTCTCTTCCAGACTCTTAAGAAAAGGTGGAGTCAACTAGATCACTCTCAGTATCTCAGGCTGGACATTGCAAATCTACCAGAGTCTGACTGGCTCAGTCACCTCCGACACAGGACCGTTAGCTACCTGCTGACCGTCACAAAATGGGCCAGAGAAGATTACCGAGAAGCGGCAGAACTAACGCTCCTCGTCCTCGGTGTGAATCCTCCGCGCGGCACGCACTTTCTGCGTCCTGGCGCATGTCACCACGCTCGCTGGATGGCGAAGATCATATACTACCTCAAGATCTACATGTTTAGCCACCAGCTAGAGCTCAGCAGTGACCTGTGCGTCAAGCTGCAGAGGATGGCGATCTTTGTGTCTCTGCTGTACACACCGGCGTGGCTGAAATCACCAGTAGCCGAGGATGCGCCTGTGAATGACCTGCAACTGCATCACGAACTCCTCCGCTACAGGGCCGTGGACTGTGAGGTGGCTGATGCGGCGCTGGCGGTCGCGAGCCGCCACCTGTGGTATCTAAGGCCACAGACCGTCGTTCTGTCGCTGTGCAGCGAGAAGTTGAGTGCGGCAGAGAAAAAGGAGATGGCGACCAAATTGAGCTGCCTAGAAGAAACGAACGACTACGCCAACGACAACTTGGTCATCCAACAGACTACACGGCTTTCCGACCTGATAGATGAACGTTCATGGATGATCTTCAAGGAGCATCATGTGTGCGGCACAGCATGGCTGATGTCACCGGTGGAAGACTGGGAGAAAAACGAAGAGTTCATGAAGCTGAAAGATTTCTCCAGAAGCCTGAAGGTAACCAATGACGTGGCCGAAAGGGGAATAAAGCTTATGCAGGACTTCATTGGTTCAGTCACGAAGGATGAGCAGCAGCTGCAGGATGTCATGCAACTTGTGGAAAAGCACAGGAAGCAGATGAGTGGCTTCAGCAAGTCTGCTCTGATGCAACTGTGCAATTGAACTTTCAAATTGCATCTCCTCCTAGAGTTATTGACCTATTTCAATGATGTTTGTTTTTTTAAGGGGGAAATATATCATGGAAAAGACCGTGACGGCAAAATGTTGATATGTGTTTTCGAATAAATGGAAAAGTCAAAACTATGAATATTTTGGAATCTTGTTCCCTTAACGCAGGTAAAGCCTTTGACCTGAACTAGAAGGTCAACTAAGAGGTGCATGCAATCGAATTAGGTGTCAATGGAAAGCTGAATAGCTGCTCTCGCCAGCCATTAGGGTTAAGAAGTGAAAAGCAGCGCGATTGCTGATCTATAAGAGCAAAAGCTTGAGTTTTGACGTTTTTTCGCAAAAATTCATTTTTTATATTTGGATTCGCGACCCCTAGAACATGTTGGATTTCATTAATTCTGGCAACAATGAATTTAGGAGTAACGAAATAATGGGAAAAAACACCCCCACCCACAATTTTCTAAAATTGGGAAAAATGAGCAACCCTAGTGCACATGTTTGCATGTCCAAATAGAAGCTCTTACAAATTTAAGAGATTATGGAGGGTCACAAAGCTTAGAGAGAGCTGTTCAGAGCAGTTCTCTATTGATGGTATCGAAAGCTTTCAATAATTCGATAAAAGCTATGTATAGGTCAAGGTTCTGTTTATGGCATTTTTCTTGTAGTTGACGGACGGTAAAGATCATATCATTTCTGCTGCGATCTTTACGGAAGCCACATTGCATTTTAGGCTGAGTGGAGTCAGCGATGTCTTGGACTAATCTGCAGAGGATAACCTGAATTGTACTTTGCCTGCCACAGCAAGAGATATACGCCTGAACAGTTACAACTCTTCCCCACGCCACAAGTGTCTTTACAATTTTTCCCATACCTTGAGCGTCTAGCCGACCGTCCTTACTCTAGTAGTGTCTACAACGACACTCTCTGAAGCAGAACCGTACCAATGAAGTATAAATGACAACTAATAAGTTTGGATTTTGGAAGATTTATTAGTATTGATAGAAAGACACAAAATACACAAATGCACAAAAGTGTATTAGAATAAGTTATCTTTATTGGTATAGCTTTGAATAGCTTGATAATCTATAGCATGATCTCCTGAGGTAACTTTTTTATTACTTTTTATTTTTCTTCATTCTTATAATTCATATTGAATTTTAGAAGTAATTTATAAAACAAATGGAAAGAGATGTTAAATAACAATAATATATTTACTTATTAATAATATTGCGTTTGGTATGGAATTTTCTCTATTATAAAAATAAATACCAATACTAATTTACTGAAATACAAAGTAACATTGTGTCTGATTTTTTTCATTATTACTCTAATTGCTCTGAACGCCACAATTTTAGGGTATTAAACACATATATAATAAAAGGAATGATAATAATAATAGAGTAAATCCATTACTATTTCAATTCTTACTAAAAATAATAAAAAAAAAAGATAATAATGATAATAATAACAATAATAATAATAACAATAATAACAATAATAATAATAATAATGATAATAATAATAATAATATTAACAATACAAATAATAATAGCAATATTAATAATAATAATAATAATAATAATAATAATAATAATAATAACAATACAAATAATAATAATAATAATAATAATAATAATAATACAAATAATAATTATAATAATAATAATAATAATATCATATCCGTATCTTTTCATTATCGACAGTCACTCACCACACTTATTGAGATCCAGTATCTTATTAATGTTTTGTTTGGCCATTTAGGGTTTTGTTACAATATATTGAAATATACATTGAGCACATTCTTGTTAACGTAATGATTATTGTTCATATGCCAAGACTTCTATAACATATCTGTTAATAATCCTATCATTACTGTACCAGGTGTAAAAAATGAGATTATTGATGCCAGTTCAAGTATATGTACAATAGATTACCATTTATCGTGACGTTCAGGATAAGTAAATTTTATCAAGTTTTGTCATGGACTGTTTCAAGACTGGACCTCCATTGTCCATGTCTGTAGAAGACAAGGCAGGAATCATGAAATGTCACCTTATAGCCGTGAGGTATTTTCTCTAGTAAAGATCATCACAGCTCCTTCATTGTAAGCTGCACTTTATACAGGTTTGGTAATGTAAATAATTTTGTACTTGGTTTAATGTAATTTATTAATTTTATAATCATTTCCCATAACCTCGATATCCACCGCCACCGGAGCCACCTCCCCCCTCTCCGCTATTGCCACCTCCAACACCTCCACCAAAGCCTCCTCCACCAAAGCCACCTCCACCGTAGCCGCCACCTCCGGAACCACCAACACCGGGACCGCTTCCGCCATAACCACTTCCACTGAAGCCTCCTCCGCCAAAACCTCCCCCGCCTCCACCGGAACCGCCTCCACTGAAACCGCCTCCACCATAACCACCGCCACCGAAGCCACCTCCTCTGCCACCAGAGCCACCTCCACTATAACCGCCGGTTCCACCACCGCCGCCGCTGCCACCAACCCCACCTCTCGCTGCACCACTACCTCCTCCACCATAGCCACCGCCGCCACTTCCACGGCCGCCACCTCCTCCACTGCCGTCTCCACCTCCACGTCCGCCGCCACCTCCATGGCCGCCGCCACCTTCACCATAGCCTGGCATGGCCAGGCAAGACACCGCTAGGAGGGTCACTCCCAGGAATACTATCACCATCCTCTGAAATTTTGCAAAAACTCCATTAATAATTACAATCCAATAAAGATCAACAACGCTGTAAAGACGAATGACACCTTCAGCATCTTTCAATATTGATTTAGGATTATATTAGGGAATATGGTATCGATATGAGTGTGTAATATGAGTGAAGGCAGTCAGGATTGGCAGAAATAGAAAAAATGGCTTAAACTGAAGAGTGAGTCTCCGAAGTGATTTTAAAGACAGGTGTTATATTAATCCCTGCATCGATTGAGGGTACCGTTTGATTACTAGTTTAAGTGATTTTTATATGTAATTAATTACTGGTGTATACGTAATTACAAATGGCTGATATATATATACATGTATAGACGAATATTTTTTTTTAAATCATTTACGTTTGAATTGTTGTTGATTTTTCTCTCTGAACTGTACTTACGAGTTAGCCCGACTGCATAACTAGGCAGACAAGTGCCAACGAAGGAAAGACGCTGCCGCCGCCTCTCCCGCACTAGATGTAGCCCCCCACATGTGCAACATCTTTGATCTACCCTGCCGGTCCCGTATCGGCCCCTTTAATCACGTCAAAACTCACCAACTTAGGTAACATCCTTAAAAACTCATATCATTTTATCATAGCTGGATGATCGTCATACTCGATTTCTAGTGACAGCAAAGTTGCATTAGTATTACTAGAAGTAGTAGTAGTGTGTGTGTGTGTGTGTCTGTGTGTAACAAGTAGGTATTCCTGTAT
>CAUDMG010001253.1:855000-1007500 GCA_958450375.1 Homarus gammarus | reverse complement strand
GATCAAGTCCATAGGGACAGCAGGTGTCCACCATCTTCAGGTCACTTGGTTACAGGCGCGTGTGTGTGTGTGTGTTTTGACAAGACAAAAATCTTGTACTGCATAGCGAGTGTATTTTCTGAATGTATGTAATTAATATGTTATACATATATACATTTCACACTGAACGTTTTTGAACCATTGGTAAAGAAGAACACTGACGAATTATATATATCTCAGTTCCCACCACAGACGTGACCAAACTATGTGATAAAAAAAATTGCCATGACACAGCAAGTGACAGACGCTAAGAAAAGAGATAACTTGATACGTATCTACAATACAATCACGATTTTTTTTTAAGAAATTTTGAGGTTTTCTGAAGAATATATAGGATGATTGAGCTTCATTCTTCCTTTCATCTGCAGGTCATTACGTTTTAACTTTACAGTGTTGTGTTAATTACATTATCATTATGATCGTGCACAAGAGTGTGAAATTATTATGTAAATATTTAGTTAAAGACACAAAGAATTTCAAGTCATATTTAAATAATAGGAAAAAATATTCAAATATCAGTCCAAGAACCATATTAATATTAAATTATGTAAAAATGCATTCACACACACATATAGTATATATCCAATACCTGAAAGCATTTTAGTTCCTAATGTTGGATTGACAGTATTCACCACTGATTCACACACATAAAAAAAAAATATATATATATATATATTTCATGTAAATCCACAATGAAAACGTGGATAAGATAAATCTTGATAAAATCACACGGGAAAATGGAAACAACGGAGTACCTTAGCTTTCAATTCAGAGTCAATTGAAACACATTCGTTCTATTGCACAGAAACTCGGGTACCCTTCTGTGTTTGTTGATCGTTGTTTTAAAAGGGCTAAAAAATCCTTTCATTCCTCTCAAACCAGACAAGTTCCTACACTTAAGAATATTTTGACTCTGCCCTATCGTAATGAATTTGTCCCGTTAGTTCGGTCCCTCAAGCTTCTAAATATTAATGTTGTTTTCAAGTATGACTCAACCATTACCAATATGTTAATAAGGAATAGCCCAAGTTTGAATGTAAATGGAAGTGTTTATTGTATTCCATGTAGCAAATGTAATTGTAATTATGTAGGTCAGACAGGAAAAACACTGCAGCTCAGAATCAAACAACATAAGTATAATATCAGAACTGCATCTGAAAGCAGTGCCTTGTTCGTTCATGTTAGGAATAATAATCACCCCATTGCTTGGGAAAAAAGCTTAGAAGTATTCAAATCATCTTGTGTCACAGAAAGACTTCTGGTTGAAGCTAGTTTGATTAAGGAATTAAAATCAATAAATCTTAGTGATGGTCAGTTCAAAACTGATAATATGTTACATAAATTTATTTGTCAGTGGCCCAAGGTTATAAATGCTTTAAAAACCTTTGATCTAGATGTATGATAGTTATTTTGTGGGTCCCTTTTTTCTGACCTGACCTGGCTATTCACGTCACCACCCTTCTCTTAAGCTCCTCTACGTGTGTGTTGGTGTGGGGATTAGTGGATGTCATCATTATGACCTGACCTCATGTTTTTAAGGTCACCCTGTATATTTAAGCCTCTCTCTGTCCATGTAATCCAGTTGCCTCTGAAGATGTGTTGAATAAAGACGAAAGCTTAGGTACTCCGTTGTTTCCATTTTCCCGTGTGATTTTATCAAGATATATATATATATATATATATATATATATATATATATATATATATATATATATATATATATATATATATATATATATGTAACCGGTCGGAATTTACTGGACTTTAATTTCTCACTTGACTTGGGGTTTATTAAAATTTAATAGATGGTAATGGCAGTGGAAGCGCCCCTTTGAGAAAAATCCCGAACCAGCACAAGAACACTTAAATCTACTAAACAAAATGAATTGTCCGTGACCCGTGGAAGGATAGCGTCTGTGACTGGGATGAATGAGACACACTGTAAAATTTAGACACTTATATTCCCTCCAACTCTACAAACACAATCAAATAGTGGTACCCCAATATGCGCACCTCTTAACTTGACTTAAAACACTACTCTGAGGAATAAAAGTTATACAGGATCTAGAAATTATTAGAAACTCAGGCAACAATAAATTTGAAGTATAAAGAAATGTTGCCTGCACACATGAA
This sequence comes from Homarus gammarus, assembly GCA_958450375.1. Lineage (NCBI taxonomy): Eukaryota > Metazoa > Arthropoda > Malacostraca > Decapoda > Nephropidae > Homarus > Homarus gammarus. The sequence continues at coordinate 1,005,328 of CAUDMG010001253.1, read as the reverse complement.
ACAGGCCATAAGGGCTTTCACAAAATAATATCCGTCACTGAGGAAATGGTAATAAAAAATAAGAAATTAAACACTCTACAATGAATAGGCCTTAAGGGCTTTCAACAAAATTATATCACCCCAAACAGATGCACTCTTCCTAACCTAACTTAAACACTACTCTGGGGAACAAAGGTTATACCTGATCAGAATTGTGGAGAAAATTTAGATTCATTAAAAGAATCAAACCCCAGTTTCACTCTGGTTCCACTTAATGACACAAATATTCAAAAAACACTACTATCAAAATTATTTAAGAAATATTTAACTACACACGTCAAGATAATATCAGTCTGAGAAATGGTATTAACTACACCCGTAATAAGGGAGATAAAATGTTCCTCTAGGTATCTCCTAGAGACCTAGACTCACGGTCTCAGTGTGTGACCATTAGTTTACTCAGATAGCCTCAGTGTCCTCCCAGTGCGTCCATAAAGCGGAAGGGAGTGAGCCAATCAGACCTTGTACAGTTGAGAGAAACTTTAGCTTCCCGTTAGCAAGAGGGTTTCCCTAAGCGGTTCTGGACATGTGGTGTTGTGAGCCGAGGGAGAGGACTGATCACCCACTGCTGATGCTGGTCCCGTGTCGTTTAGTTGTCGGGAGCACTCGTTCACTCAAGAGATCCTTTGCTACCCCGCTAAACAGTGACAGGCCTACTCTGATCGGTCCAATGGCGACAATCGCCACCCTCAATCATCAACGGCAGTCAATCTCTCGCAGTCAACTCTGGTCAACTCCAGTCAAGTGGGTTCTGACGGAAACCCTGAAATGAACTCACTGTTAGCTCTAGTTTACTTTATCACTGCCCTATCTAACCCTGTCTGAGATCGAATGAGACTTACTTGTTATACTGCAATCGCACAGCACAGGTGACTAGGCCACGTGACTATTTCTGTGACGGACGCGCAGGAACGTCTTGTCTGTGTGAATGCTCTCCGGGACTGGGGCCTAGCCAGCGTCGCGTCTCCTCAAGGCGTTAGCTTAGGTCTACGTGACATATTTTCCGCCTAACTAATAATTCCTTGGGACACCCGTAACATTATTCAGACTGATAAACGATCTATAATAATTTCAAATTCAATAATAGTCCCTTATTTCATGAATCGCATCATTATTAATTCGGTGAATTACATTTAATATCATATAGGCCTAGCTCCACCATCTCTCGCTGTGAGCAGGAAGCGCTCTCTCCCCTCAGATGACCTTGAACGCTCAGTATCGCTAATGGCGGGGCATTTGAAATTACTCTGAAATTTCTGAATATTACAATCGACCCCCCTAAAAAAAGACAGTACTGTCCTCCTGTGCTGAGAAAAACATACATATGACCCCCCTCAAAATTTGTTCTAAGGACTGCATCTCACCCCTTTAACGTGCTAAATGCAGCATTTGTCTTCTCTTCTCTCCTTTTCTCTCCCGCTAACCCTCGACCCCCCTAAAAGAAAACAGCACTGCCCTCATGTGCTGAGAGAACATACATACGACCCCCCTAAAATTTTGTTCTAAGAAACTGCATCTTACCCCTTTTGCTAAGCGCAGCATTCCCGTCTTCTCTTCTCTCCTTTTCTCTCCCGCTAACACTCGACCCCCCTAAAAGAAAAACAGCACTGCCCTCATGTGCTGAGAGAACAACTTAGAACCCACCTTCAACTCTGTACTATTCCACTCGCAGCCAGCAACTCCATTTCTTCAATTCAAAACCAACCAGAACATCACGCTCCCCTTTGGCCTGGCCCTTAACTAAGAGAACCAGTGTCAACACAAGACACAGTCCAAAACAAACATGCTCTCCTTTGCCTGGCCCTTGAGCTAAGAGGAACCAGTGTCAAAAAAATACACATTCCAAAACAAACATGCTCTCCTTTTGCCTGGCCCTTGAACTAAGAGGAACCAGTGTCAAAAAAAATACTCAGGCCATCTCAAACATGGTCCTCTTTTGCCTGGCCTTTGAACTAAGAGGAACCAGTGTCAAAACAATACTCAGTCCAAAACAAACATGCTCTCCTTTTGCCTGGCCCTTGAGTTGAGAGAACCAGTGTCAAAACAATACACAGTCCAAAACAAACATGCTCCCCTTTTGCCTGGCCCTTCAACTAAGAGGAACCAGTGTCAAAAAAATACTCAGTCCACGTCTCCGAACCTCATGCCGGCAGACCAACCCTCTGACAATGTACCAGTCCATATTAGTGAGGCCCTGGACATTACAACCGTACTCTCAATCCCGCTCATGACAGCAACTCACTCCCGCTCATGACAGCAACTCAATCCCGCTCATGACAGCAACCACTACTCAACGCACATCTCTGACCTAACCATCTCTCCAATCCCCCCTGCCCTACTCACAACTCCTCCAACTCACCCTCGACAACCTGCCCCTTCTCATTACCCTGCAACCTAAACTGTAATTTGTCGGCTTCGTCTTTCAGTTGCAGGCTCGATCGACCTCTCTGAACTACTTCTCTTCATCTTGCTCATCTGGAGTGGGGGCTCCTCGTCTTCCTCCTCAGGTTCATCCATCGCTGGGTCTCCCGGATGCCTTAGGGTTGGAGCAGCCTTCAAGTTGCTCCGGTTTTCCACTCTCGCTTCCAGGTCTTCTTCCCCACTGGGCTCAATGCGATATAAACCAGGCCTTGGATTTAGGACCTCAACAATGTGCCATCTCGTATCAAACCAATGGTTTTGCAGCTTACACCGGCCTATTTTTACATTGTTCCTCAGCAAAACCTCCTGGCCCACTTCCCAGCTACTCTCGTGGACTTTCTCTTCTCTTTTTCTTCTATTTATTTCCTTACGTCTCCGAACATTGATCTCCACTGCTTCCTGCAATCTTCGTTGCCGGTCTCTAATCACCATCACCCACTCATCTACCGGCTCTGGGTCTACTTCCGGCCTAAGGTCAAACGGCAGGTTTGGTTCTCTCCCGTAAAACAACAGGAATGGGGAAAACCCTGTCGTGGCATGAGGAGTCGCGTTATATTGTGACACCACTGCCGGCAGATGCTCTGGCCACCTATTCTTTTCCTCTGCCTCGAGGGTGGCCAGCAGACCGTGCAGGGTTCGATTGAACCGTTCCACCATGCCATTTCCCTGTGGGTGATATGCTGACGTCCTTATTTTCTTCACCCCAAAGGTGGCACAAGTTTGTCGGACCAATGCACTGCCAAAATTCCTTCCCTGGTCGGTCAACAGTCGCTCAGGTGCACCCACTGCCAGGAAGATTCGATTCACCAGGATCTTTGCAATCGTCGAGGCTTTCTGGTCTTTGGTGGGAAAGGCCCAAGTGTAACGACTGTATATGTCAACCATTATCAGGACATTCTCCAATCCTTGGCGCTTGTCCAGCAAGGTGAAATCTGCGGCCAGTGTCTCTAATGGTTTGGCAGCTTCAATCGTCCCTACATGCAGTTGGGGTTTCGGCACTTCATCTTTTGCTACTCCACACCTCTCGCAGCTGGCTATGTAGTCTCGCACTGTTTCTCCCATGCCTGACCAGAACCCTTGCTCCTGCACCAGCGACAGGGTGCGATCTCGCCCCTGATGGCCAAACTCGTCGTGGCAGGCTCTAGTCAAAGCCTCCTGCAAGTTTGGAGTTAACACTGGCACCTCCCTCCATAGATTCTTCCCTTCGGGTCTTCTATACCAGACAACATCTTCTCTTACGATCAGGGATTTCCTAGCTCGGTACATCTTGCGGAAATCATCATTTTGGAGCTCTACCTGTACCTCATCCTCCGGCAGCTCTCCCACCAACCATCTTCGCAGTTTTGTCATATAGTCCATGCCTTCTTGCTCCTTACGCAGCCCATCCATCGTCCACAGTTCCTTCCTTCCTGCCCCGTTCTCCTCTAGTACATGCATCGCTGTTTACTTTTCTTCACTATCTTCCTCCTGTTCCGCCGAGATTCTAGATAGAGTATCCGCCACAATGTTGTTCTTCCCCGGCTTGTACTCTATAGTAAAGTTAAACTGCTCGAGATCCGCATTCCACCTACTTTCCACGGCACCTAGTTTAGCCTTCTCGCGGTGACTGAGTGGGTTGTTATCTGTATAGACTGTGAAATGTTTCCCTGCCAAATAATCCCTGAATTTATCCACTACTGCCCATTTGAGTGCTAACATCTCTATTTTACGAGAACTATAGTTGTTCATGCTACCTTCTGATTTCCTCAGGCCCCGACTCGCATAGCACACCGGATGCAACCTGCCATCCTTCCGCTGGGACAGCACCACACCTAGCCCATGAAAACTTGCATCTGTCTCTAATATAAACTCCTGAGTGAAATCTGGGCAAGCCAACACTGGTGTCTGCGTCACCTTGTCTTTCAGTTTCTCAAAAGCCTGTTGCTGTTCCTCTCTCCATTCACTATCTACCCGATCCTTAGATTTCCCATGCATCAACGCATGCAGTGGAGCAGCTATTTGGGCAAACCCTTTAACAAATTTCCTATAAAATGATGTGAACCCTACAAAAGACCGCACATCTTTCACCGTCTGAGGGACTGGCCAATCTCTTATTACCCTAATCTTCTCAGGATCAGCTGTGATGCCTTCAGCTGACACCTGATATCCTAAATAACTTACTTTTGAAGCCATTATTTCACACTTTTTAGGTTTAAATCTTAAGTTATTCTCCCTCATCCTGCAAAATAATTCCCTCAATCTGACTATATGCTGATCTATTGTACTTGAAAACACCATCACATCATCAAGGTATACAAGCAACGAGGAGAAAATCTTATCCCCTAGAATCCGCTCCATGTATCTCTGAAAGGTTCCCGGACTATTTGACAATCCCATAGGCAGTCGCCTGTACTCAAAGTGTCCGAAGCTTGTGCTGAAGGCAGTCTTTGGACGGTCTGAAGGTTTTACTTCTATCTGGTGATATCCCGCCGCCAGATCAAACGTTGAGAAAAACTGGGCCCCCGTCAGAGATTCTAGAGTTTCATTTATCCTAGGCAGAGGAAACGCATCGCGTACCGTGACCTTATTTAAGTCACGATAGTCAATGCACAACCTCAGCGTCCCGTCCTTTTTCCTCACTACTACAATGGCGGCAGAGTACGGACTCTCACTATGCTGAATTACTCCCTGATCTAACAGCTGGCTAATGTGCTGCTTCACCTCTGGTACCTGGTTTGGAGGGATCCTCCGATATGGCACCCTAACTGGCCTGTCTGTGGTCACTGGGATCTCATGCTGAACCCCAATAGCCTTTCCTATGGGCTGGCCCTCTCCTTCAAAAATATCACTAAACTCTTCTATTAAACACCTAACTGCACTCTCTTGTTCCTCATTCATTTCCTCCGTGTGCACTTTGACCTCCGTACGGGCATCCGGTTGCACTGTCCTCACATACACCTCTTCACTGATGTCTTCCTCGACTTCCGTCCCCGAAGCCACTTTCCCAATCCGCCAATTGCCCCTCAAGCTCGTACGACTATCAGACAGATTTGCCACCAACACCTGGGTCATGCCTCTCACCACTCTTACAGCTGTCGGCAACACTATCACACCCTCAGGCATCCAACCTTCATCCTCTATTGTTAGAGGTTCAATCACTACTTCTTTGTTAGCTACCTGGCTTAATGAGGGAACACATACTGACAGCAACCGAGTACTCCGGGGAGGAATGGTTGGTCTTTTCTTCCTCTCTGTCATACAATACCCCAGGCTGATGGCCTCTATTGCACATAACTGCCTAACCTCATGCAAGCAATTTTCCCAATGAGCAGTGCTCCTGGCTTCCCTGCACAAGTGATACATGTGCGGCCAGATCTCCGCAACCTCCCCCAGCACATTCATCCCCAACAACCCGACATGAGATTGCCCCTTACCCTGGGTCTCAATCCCTGGACAAACCAACATCCCCACTTCAGTGACTTCCTCCCCACATACGACCATAGTGACCCGAATACACCCCACACACGGCACTGGAAACCCTGACGCCCCTTTTACCCTTATTCGAGTGGGCTGCAACACCACGCCTGCAGGCTCCAGCTCCCGACGGTAGAAAAGTTCATCAATTAGCGACACTTCTGCCCCAGTATCTGCTAAACCCCACATTTCACGACCCCCTACCAGCACCGAGACCTTAGGACACTCTGCTTTCAGCCTTATGGTACCTTCTGTTGTGATTAAATTTGTCATGCGAACCACGCTTGACCATGGGTCCGCTCTCTCTTGATTCATAACATCGCCGGTGGAATCTATTGGTGAGGCCAGGAACGGTTGGCGGGGACTGCCTGGCCTTGACCATTTCCCGACCGCCAGTTCCGATTGTTATTTCCAATTCGATACTGGCCATTGGCCACGTATCCCCTTGGGACACTCTCTCCTGGTCCGGACCTGTTCGTGCAATTGAAACTGAAGTGGCCCTCTTGTCCACACGCATAGCACCTCGGGAGAATCGAGCCTCCAATCTGCGGCTCGTCCTCTCTTCCTTTAGTCAGCGGTACCTCCCTCAAGGCCTCTCGTTTTTGTTCCGCCTCTCTCAGCTCCGTGATCCACTCGTCTAGACTATGGTGAGGATACTTCTTGATCTCATCCACTAACCACATACGGCTTTGTTCCTCCTTGAGCCCCCGAGTGATTGCATCTCCCAACAGGGCCTTATCATATTTATGATCATGGTGGTTCAACTCATCGTTTAAATCGAGCATGGCATCATAATATTCAAGAAGCGTTTCATTGCTCCCTTGTTTCCGCGTCATCATCTTCTGAATGGCGTCGTACGTGGCCGTCTGCCCGCCGTATTGCTGCTTCAAATAACAAGTTAATTCATCTACGGTTTCCCAGTCTCTGCGTGCATTGTATACGCGATCTGCCGCAGGCCCCGCAAGATGCCTTATTATGAATTGGATTCGACTGACTTCGTCTCCGTCTAGCAGCTTGAGGGTTCGGTCAACCTCTCTTGACCACTTTCCTACCTCTATTCCTGGCCTACCGTCGAACTCAGACATGGTCAACCCGGCCCCGAGACTAGCTCCCTCTCTACTATTGTGTCTCCTCATCTCCCACATTGTCTCATCGTGCTGTATTTTATACTGTGTCTTTACCCTATCTAGTGCATTCCCCAAAAGAGCTAGGTGTTGTTGGTGTTCCGTCTCTAACTGTTGCAATTGTGTGTGGTACTCCCCCCGGATTTTCCCCTCTAGCTTCCCCATACGTTCCACGAACTCTTCTCTCAACTGCACCAAACCCGTTCCCACGGCGAACATGAGTAGAGTTGGGGTCACACTCTCTACCGTTTCCATCCACTCCATGATTACGCTCATTATCCCAACCACAGAGCTATCAGTCACGAAATAAAAATAACTACGCTCTGCTACCATTTGTAACTGGTCGGAATTTACTGGACTTTAATTTCTCACTTGACTTGGGGTTTATTAAAATTTAATAGATGGTAATGGCAGTGGAAGCGCCCCTTTGAGAAAAATCCCGAACCAGCACAAGAACACTTAAATCTACTAAACAAAATGAATTGTCCGTGACCCGTGGAAGGATAGCGTCTGTGACTGGGATGAATGAGACACACTGTAAAATTTAGACACTTATATTCCCTCCAACTCTACAAACACAATCAAATAGTGGTACCCCAATATGCCCACCTCTTAACTTGAACTTAAAACACTACTCTGGGGAATAAAAGTTATACAGGATCTAGAAATTATTAGAAACTCAGGCAACAATAAATTTGAAGTATTAAGAAATGTTGCCTGCACACATGAAACAGGCCTTAAGGGCTTTCACAAAATAATATCCGTCACTGAGGAAATGGTAATACAAAATAAGAAATTAAACACTCTACAATGAATAGGCCTTAAGGGCTTTCAACAAAATTATATCACCCCAAACAGATGCACTCTTCCTAACCTAACTTAAACACTACTCTGGGGAACAAAGGTTATACCTGATCAGAATTATGGAGAAAATTTAGATGCATTGAAAGAATCAAATCCCAGTATCACTCTGGTTCCACTTAATGACACAAACATTCAAAAAACACTACTATCAAAATTATTTAAGAAATATTAAACTACACATGTCAAGATAATATCAGTCTGAGAAATGGTATTAACTACACCCGTAATAAGGGAGATAAAATGTTCCTCTAGGTATCTCCTAGAGACCTAGACTCACGGTCTCAGTGTGTGACCATTAGTTTACTCAGATAGCCTCAGTGTACTCCCAGTGCGTCCATAAAGCGGAGGGAGTGAGCCAATCAGACCTTGTACAGTTGAGAGAAACTTTAGCTTCCCGTTAGCAAGAGGGTTTCCCTAAGCGGCTCGGGACATGTGGTGTTGTGAGCCGAGGGAGAGGACTGATCACCCACTGCTGATGCTGGTCCCGTGTCGTTTAGTTGTCGGGAGCACTCGTTCATTCAAGAGATCCTTTGCTACCCCGCTAAACAGTGACAGGCCTACTCTGATCGGTCCAATGGCGACAATCGCCACCCTCAATCATCAACGGAAGTCTCAAACGGCAGTCAACTCCGGTCAACTCCAGTCAAGTGGGTTCTGACGGAAACCCTGAAATGAACTCACTGTTAGCTCTAGTTTACTTTATCACTGCCCTATCTAACCCTGTCTGAGATCGAATGAGACTTACTTGTTATACTGCAATCGCGCAGCACAGGTGACTAGGCCACGTGACTATTTCTGTGACGGACGCGCAGGAACGTCTTGTCTGTGTGAATGCTTTCCGGGACTGGGGCCTAGCCAGCGTCGCGTCTCCTCAAGGCGTTAGCTTAGGTCTACGTGACATATTTTCCGCCTAACTAATAACTCCTTGGGACACCCGTAACATTATTCAGACTGATAAACGATCTATAATAATTTCAAATTCAATAATAGTCCCTTACTTCATGAATCGCATCATTATTAATTCGGTGAATTACATTTAATATCATATAGGCCTAGTTCCACCATCTCTCGCTGTGAGCAGGAAGCGCTCTCTTCCCTCAGATGACCTTGAACGCTCAGTATCGCTAATGGCGGGGCATTTGAAATTACTCTGAAATTTCTGAATATTACATATATATATAGAAATATATACAATCAACCCGCCAGGATTCGAACCCACAGCCCACGAGCCCATGACTGTGACCTGGGAACGCTACCTCTGGACCACCAGGATACTAAAAGCAGTCCTAAACTCTGTTATATTTCACACAAACCCTGTTCAACTAGCTTATGGCGCCGTGAACCTCTAATGGGGACTACCCGTATCACGTAGGTGGTCAGAGTAACGTTTTACCAAATCCGGCTTCGAAACACGAAGATCCATATATATTTCATTAGCCCAATAAAGCACGCGGACTTCTACATACAATCAACATCTCAACCCACCAGGATTTGAACCCATGGCCCGTGGGTTCGAATCCTTGAGTGACGTTCACTGAGATTTGGTGTACGAGATCTATTTCTTCATAAATTTCTCTTGACGAGTGTGATGATACAACAGTAGACATAGATGAGGTGCATTCATGCGCTATCATGTCAAGGTTAAGTGTATGACAGTCACTCAACCTCTAAGACTGGTGTCTGTCAAGTAGTGAAAAATACTTAAGCGAGGTCAAGTTGTGCTTTAAAATGGCAAAATACGTTTACAACTTAAATGATCTTTTATGCCCAAGAGATTTTAGTCTTGTTATAACTAATAAAGTTATTAGTACTATCTATACTTTGATAGTGTCTACTTATTCCCCGTTCACAGTCCTCTGGTAGCTATTAATACTCTTGTGCAGAATGATTTTAATAGTGTCCATTTAATTAATCCGATATGTGGTTCTTGAGGATCACTGGCCACACCAGGGTGGGTCAGGGGGTGATTGAAGAGTTGTCGAAGCCCAAGTCCCATTCTGGTTCCATCTGGTTACCTCAGGTTTGTTGTTTTGTATTATTGCGAATTTAGTAGTGTGTGTGATTATTCTGCCAGTGTCTATATTGGTTGCAGGTTATGATGTCTTTTAACTTCGTAAGATTTCCTTTTATTCATATCGTGAATTATTAATGCATTATTACAGCTCACCTTTTTTTTTCATAATTGTGTGTAAATGATTATCATATATTGAGTAGTTTGGAGTATATCTTGGAACAGAGAGACACAAATTTTCGCTCGTACATACATAAAGAAAACTTAACTCTTAAGATATAGGTTTGAATAGTTTTATATCTTAGAATACTTCGGCCTTTGGATAATATAAAGTAGTCATGATAATTATATATCTAATATTCTTAATAATGTTAACTAATCTCCAGTCTAACTTTCAAGTAAATTGGTTTTCCTTTAGTGCTAAGGGCCAAATGCAAGAACTGCCGTCGTGGACACGATGCTCTGGTATCCCGGCGGTGTACAAATTCTAGTAGTGCTCGATTCACTCAGACTTCATACTAACAAGGAAAGTTATGAAGTAGTAAAAGGTTAACTGCCTTAGAAGTGGTTTTGCTTCTTTTAGCAAAAATTACACATTGGGCGCCATCAGACTTGCAGTCACAGCACTTGGTGTCACACTTACCACTGCATTTGCATGTTCTCAGAAGTTACGCGGGTAATAGTTTCAGGCACTTAGAAGGCATCAGAGAACCCTCCTTATTATCTCATCCAAATCTCAGGTGACCGCACCATGTATCACAAAGTATAGCCTAAAATGCCCTCAGATCACATTTAACGAAGAAGGCACTTTGACAGCGAAACTTCGAGTATGAAACTCAATTCACAACTCCTCAAACGTCTAGACCAGTGGTTTGGACCTTGAGCCTAACCATGTATTGAACAAGGTAAAGCTCTACCATCTGGATATCGTGCAAGCTGGGGTCGGGTGACTCAAGGTAGTCTAAATAAACCAGAGGTTGCCTACCATGGCACCATCCTTCATACATATCTTATTAAGCGCTTCACCACTGGTTGAAACATGTGCTTTTAACAAGCACTTGGCAGAGTGCCACACCTAATTCTCAGACAGGATGTGTAAAGGTATAACCTGTCGCTTTTCACCCACCCATGTTCATAAAGTAATGAGCATAGCGCAGCAGATAATTGACACTACAGTATCAGGATCGATTGATACTACTACGATAACGCTGTAACCGCCTCTCAATAGTCCATTTAGTGTGTGGAAGGATGTGAATATCCATTTCCTCTAACCAGTCGCTGAGTTCTGCCAGGTCGACAGTATGGACTCCAGACTGCTCTTGGAGGAGTAATGGAAGGGCCTAATCGCTTATGAGTAGGCCACTCAGTACCAATGCGGTATCCTTGACATCAAATATGACAATATCAATTTCAAGAAGCTTCAGGTTTAATTTGTTGTAAGACGAGGTCCAGAATTTCTCAATGTATTAAGGTAATGGGATAATTTCGTCCAACACGGGTTCAACTTGTGCCAGCCCGATGACTACACTCGCACTTTTTTTTTTTATCGACAGCTCGTTGCAGCTATCAAAGATGATGTGAGTTTCTTCCACTGGACAATCACCACGTGCAGCAGATAGCACAGATTTTATGGCCTCACCAAAATTAGTGAAAGAGAGTAAATCTGGGCTTTGAAGAATTTTTGACATAAAATCTAGTGAATTCCTCTGGAATGCTTAGTCTCTCTTATGGAGATAATTCTCCAACTCTGATATCAGGAAGCTTTTTTTTCGGGGTTTCTGGGTAAATTACCATCAAACAAGAGGCTGTTGGGGAGACGACCATTGATGAAAATGTCATTGAGGAACATTCCACGCTTCTTTGCGATTCCAATGTCACGCTGAGCAGAAGCAACATCTTTGGTAGAGATGGTGGTCTCGATGGGCCAGGGGCTGAGAGATTTTTATCAAGGACACTGATGGTACCGAATCACGGAAGGTTCTGTTTGGTAACGCTAAACTTCTTGGTCCTGGAATAAAAAGTTTTGGTACTCCTTCTTACCATTTTACCTGACTCTAAGTGACTGATATACAGTAATTGTCGCATCATTGATGGTATGCTTGGTGACACCGGTATAAAAATGAGGAACAGATAATTATCGCAAGCTTGCACATAATCAAGTAGCTGATTAGTATTGCAATCATATACTGTAGCTTCCCTTTTCTTCTCCTCAGTTTATGGTATATTGCTGTCTCAATATGGTCCATGAGCTGGTCATTTGTGAGAGAACTAAACTAATTGGCTATGCCAAGAGTAATTGCCATTTTTCAACTATCTCTGAGTTAGGCGTCTGGATTGACTGTTCCGTGGCACTAAAGCTGCCACACCTTTCATTCTCCTCATCAAGTACTTTCATTCTCTTGAAATACTATCACCTATATCGGATGTAGTTGATGACATCAAATTCTCGGAATATACACTTGCCAGAGTCGACAACAGGTACTGTACGTGCAGTACTTAGTTGCTCTTACGGTCTGCCGCAGTGATATTTTTCATGTGATTCATGATCATCTGAAAAACTTCCAGAAACGGCACAACTCTTAGAAAACTCTGAGACATCAGAACCTCGGCGAACGTGTTAGCATGCGAGTCGCTGTGTTGCTTTCCCATCAGAACACCTTTTGATTCTACCAAATATGAAACAAAGGGATATGCTTGTCATTTGATTTCCAGAATGGTCTCCAGGCCAGCGTATCCACCACCTCAGTCATAATTCCTCGCAATGCTCAAACGTCGTGGCCACCAGACTACACACACTAAATGTGCACTTTTTAAAAACCTTAAATTGATGAAGGAGTCTTACATGCCACCCCCACTGATGTACTGTGCGACCATGAAATATCTTCCCGGGATTTTGAAACCTTAAATAGGGGTCCCCAGTGACACCATTCACTGTGTTGAATGGTCAGGTTTCATTATACTTCGACCAAAGCTGGGAAGATATTTCATTCTCTCATTGTACCTCCCATCACAATGAAGCAGTTCTTTCAACATGTCGAACATCCCCAACATGGGGAAAACATCATGGAAAATGGTTGGTTCGGACATGACAATGTCAGCCACTGTGTAAAAAAAAAAATGTCATCACAGAAAACAGGAATCGTTGCCTGATCCAAATGCTTCACACACACATTGACATTTTGTGAGAACTTTGTGCACCATAGCACAGTCTGTGACTAGTGAAGGCATGACAGGAAGAAACCCTCCACGCACCATAAGCATTTTTGCAGAGGAGATGTGTGCATGTATTCCGTCCCAAGGAAGCAATTACGCTCGAATCAGACATGGTCAAGAGTGTATCCTAAGCTATGCGGGAACTTTCTGAATCCGAAGCATTACCTTGAGAACACGTGTTGATTTATTTTGGGGGTTTAATCTGATTTTCTTTTTATTATATAAGATATTTTAACCAGTCAAAGAAAGATCCTCAGTCTGAATTAGTACCAAGTTTGCCACTGTACCCTATCTAGTTTCCATGTTATGATCATTTCATTATTTTGATTATGTTGATGTTCAGCGAATTGATATTAATATTGATATTTAAACAGTTTATTTATCCAGAAGAACAAAGATACAGAGTCGATTAAAAATCATAATATTAACATGGCTGAGCCAGTTGAGAGCCCGAGCTCTCTATTAAATAATAATAATAATAATAATTAACGGTTTATTGAAAAAGTTCTGATAAAGTTCTGCAACCCTAAGACTGAAAATATACATTGGACATCATTGACTTATTACACACATTGACATTGGTGGTTTAACAAAAGCCTTCATTAGAGAAAGGTAAAGGAACATACAGTGAACATACAGATTAATGTTTACAGTGGAGGTCAAGTAGATCTTGTGCGCTGAGGTATTGAACAGCAGACACGTAGTGTAGTAACTCCTTCACAGATGGCGTTATGAGGGTCATCACGTGGAGTAGTAGTTCCCTCACAGGTGGTGTTATGAGGGGCGTGACATGGTGTAGTAATTCCCTGACAGGTGGTGTTATGAGGGGGCCTGATGATGTAGTAATTCCCCCACAGATGGTGTATGAGGGGCACCTGATATATGCTGTACATTTATCTCAAGGCGGTGTTATGTAGCATTTAGTATCATCTGGAAGAGTACACCTATCATGGTAGTAATAACAACATATCAGAATGTTACCGCGGTAATCATTTCGATATTTATTTTTTTTATTCTATTTATTTTTTTGTACATCTATAATATAAGTATATACATAATTTACAGTGGAATTGAAAAAAAACGTAAATATGATAATGGAGAGAAGCAGTACACGTGGGTTGTATTAAGGTGAACAAGATGACAAAGCTGTCAGGATTATGTCTAATTGGTAAATATATTTATTGCAATGGTAATATCTATATATCTACAAGCTAATTTCTGATACAACGGTTTTGGTGGTAAAATAAAAGCAGGTATATAAAGTAGGTATTACTTAGACAACGGATATTTTTAAAGAGAAAATTTAAAGGAAGAGAGTTCAGTCTATGCTCGGATGGGTGGGGGTAAGTTGTTCCACACCTTCACACCTGATATTTTGTGGAAGTCTGGGACTGAGAGGGGGGCATGGGGGGTGGTCTTAGTAGCTCTGGGTGTCTTAAGTTGTATCTCTGATTATTCCGGAACTGGAAATAATTGTTGTCAAGCAAGTGATCGACAGATTTTTAAACAAATAGGGCACAATTTTAACATTTTCACATTTTCTCTTTTGTGCAGTAACCAGGGATTGTGTTTTTGAAGAGCCAGTGGCCCCCTTAAATGTGTAACAGTGTATCAGTTGCTGGAAAACAAGATCATAATTGATTTCTTTAATTGCTGTAAGAGTGAGTGACTGTCGAGTGTGATACATGATACCGCACTGTTTATTGACCTTTTTGTGACTGGCTTGTATGTGGTTTCTCCAATTAAGTTTCTCATCAACAATAGCCCCAAGGAATTTATTGTTTTTTCGCGTGTGAGGACTTTATTACCAAGGTACAGGGGGTCCAAATGTAGGGGTAAGTTTTTCCTTCTGCGAAAGATCGTGTAGCGGGTTTTTTCGACTTTTAAGGTCAGTTTATTACGTATCACCCAGGCGCTGACTTTAGTCAATTCAGTGTTCATAGTTCTCATCAAGGAATGGAGGTCTGAGTTGCTGGCATAGAGATTACTATCGTCTGCAAATAAGTTGTATTTTATGAGTGTGCTGGCGTGGACTATATCGTTTATGTACAACAAAAACAGTACTGGACCGAGAATGGAACCTTGAGGGATGCCATACAAAATTGGTGCGGAGTCAGATTGATGATTATTATAGCAGACATACTTGCATCCTGTTGGACAGATATGAGGTAAACCAATTGTGGGACAGGCCCCTAACGCCGTAATGTTCAAGCTTTGACAGGAGGATGGTATGATCAACAGTATCAAAGGCTTGAGAGAGGTCCAAGAATATACCGAGAGCGAACTGACTGTCATCAAAGGAATTTAAGATGTCATTAGTAAAGGATAGCAGAGCACTCTCAGTCGACTTTCTAGCTCTAAATCCAAACTGAGAGTCTATAAGGATGTTATTGACATTTCAGAAGGAATTTAGTCTACTGCATGCTAGCTTCTCCAGTATCTTAATTAAGGCTGGGAGGACTGATATGGGGCGGTAAATCTTGAAAAGACCTTTGTACCCAAATTTTTTATATGCCGGGTGAACTTTAGCAATTTTCAGTTTATCCGGAAAGACACCACTAGTGTAGGAGGTAGTAATAAGATAGTAATAAGTGGGCTACTTTCTTATTGATGCTCATTGGTATATTGTCTTCGCCTGCTGCTGCATCTTTGGACATTCTTATGATGATCAATAATTCATATGCTGTGACAGGGGAAAAGAACAGTCATTTTGCTGTTTTTCTGTTTTTTGCAGGTAGGCTCTAAATTCCTCAGGGTGATCAGGGATGCTCTCTGCAAGATTTTTGCCAACATTAATAAAATAGTAATTTAATTAGTTGTTAATGAGGGAGGGTTCTGTCACAACTGAATCATTTATCATAAAAGCTGAGTGGCGGGGGGGGGGGCGGGGGGGGGCTAAGAGTTCCTGTTCTGAATAGAATTTATGACATTCCAGGTTTTCTTACTATCGCTTGATGCTGACTGGAGCTTATTTGTATAATAGCTACGTCTGGCATTTCTAACTGCTTGAGTTACTCTATTTCTGATACTTCTATAAGTTTGTGTTTTTCTTTTATCATTGCCTTGATTTCGCTTGTGATGTAGGGTTTGGAAATGGATACAGTTTTCACTGACTTAGTCTTGAGGGGAAGCATTTATCAAAGCATCATTGAAGATGCAAGAGAAGTTGCAGCAGTTCACGTTATGGATGTCGGAGGCATTTATTAAGTTGTTTTCAAAAAGGAACATGTTGTTGGAGCAGTAGTCTCTGTATTTTATTGGGACTCTACTAGACCTTTCAGATCTTGTAGCCATATCGGATTTTTGGGTGCAAATGACTTCGAGTTGTAAAATATACATTGCTAACGCATCAAACACCTTAAAGAAAGCAGAAATTGATTCCAAGTTTGTCATTCAACGCATTCTAGATTCAAAGTTGTGGTTGGCTCAATGTTTTCCTATGTGTCATGGCGGGCATCTTAGATTTAGCCCTCTAGCGGGCGAATGTCTCCTATCTAAAAAAAATCTAAATGCGTTATTATTGAATCTTAATGGTCAAATAAGTCAAATCAAGTGTCAAACTTCGGGCACCAAGACGTATATACTGAAGTGTAGTGCAGAACCAGGACTATATTGTTACCATCCATTTTACAATAATTGTCATCCGAACTATTATTATCATTATTATTATTATTATTATTATTATTATTATTATTATTATTATTATTATTATAATTAACCATGAATAAAAAAAAGATCAAGAGTATGTAACTCTATATGTATGTTGTGTTGTCAAAGTGAGAGAAACAATTGAGACCCTGCAATTGTGTGTTAATGAGGCAGAAAGTCAGGTGAGCAACCTGGGATTTGGTCACAAATTTTGTGATGCCATATGGCAGCAGGGTCTACCATTAGACAACACATTATGCTTCCAATATCTTCCCAGGTGGTAGTACCTCCCTGTTTGACAGCTGACTACTACCTACTACCTAATGTATCATTCCAGTAAGATGTAGTTAAATAAACTGGGTTTTTTTAGATATGTAAATATGATAAGGAACAACCGAAGGTTCTGTTCTCCATTGATCTTTAATCAACTACAGTAAGTATGTAATCTAAGGAATCTTGAATATAGGATTGTTTTCGTTTATTAGTAAAATAAAATTCCTGAATAATATTTCACAGTTACAGATCATTTATATTTATTAATATTAGGAAATATAAACATACATACGTAAATGGATCTTCAGGAAGGGGTTAAACTATTAATATATACATACAGATAAATAATCGACACCTGCAATCACGAAATTGCTTAAATTTTCTCTTCTACTTCATGCTTAATAACTAAACAAAAAATATATGTTGGTTTGGTAAAACTTGAATTATTGATTGGTCATGGCGCAGTTAACAGGTAGAATCCACAGTTACCAGGTAGATGTACTCAGATTTCAGATTTGCCCCCGAGGGGGCTAGTTTATTGGGCACCCCCTTACATCCTGTGCAAGGTGAAGCGCAGAAGCGTTTACAGCGCCCAACAGGGAAGTATGAAAAGTTCATACTTGCCTTTATGACTCGTACATTAAGGGCGTAAAAGCCTGAAGGGTCATAGGTTCTGTCAAGTTACATAAAGTGAGAGAATGATGAGTGTGTGGGGAGAAAGTTCCCGGTACATTTTATCTGTTTATGGCAAAGAGTGGCAGGTCCCTAATAATGTCAAATGCCAGGCCTGTGACTAGGAGGAGGGATATCTGGTCTGGGAGGGAAGAGGTGTTGGTAACGGCTGGGGACCTGTAGGAGGAGGTCTTAGGGCAAGTGAGGATGTAGTGAGAGAGGGTGTGAGAGTCGGGTTGGCCACAAAGTTTACAAACAGTGCGGTGAGGCTCAGGGTTGCCAATGTACTCCCATAGGTACCTGTACCCTAGGCGCAGTCTCATGTATATAAGCTGTTGAGATCGAGTCAGGGATTGATATTCTTTGTAGTGGCGGTTGTCGTCACCGGTTACAGCGTCATAGTGGCATAGTGTGACGCTACCCCGTTGTTTCAGGTGTGTCCAATTTTCGTTGAATGCCTCTCGTTGTGTGGCGTGTATGCGAGATTTGAGCTGATTCAGGGAGAGGGCGAGAGTGGCTTCAGTATCTTCTTCTCGTGTAGCTTCTTTGGCAAGCCGATCCACAGTGTCACAGGCAGTTATTCCTATATGTGACGGGATCCAAAGAAACTTGACACGGATGTCATCAGTTTGTTCTAGCCCGGCAACGGCGGCTAGGGTGTGTTGGGCGGCAGGGGAGGAGGGGGAGGGTAATTTGAGCCTAGCTAGCGCAGAAGTGCTGTCACTGATTATAAGGAGGTTCCGGCGTTCAGTGCGAGCATAGGTCGCCCCCTCATGAATGCCCGCGAGGATGGCTATGCTTTCAGCATCAGTGGAGGAGGCCCAGTCGTGGACCCTGATTTTCCTGCAGGCCTGGCGCTCAGGAATCCACACAGCTGCCCCAGCGCTGCCCAGCGTGGTAACAGACCCATCACAGTAGACGAGGATAGGAGGGTGGGAGGTCTTTAGAGAGGAAGCGACATCATTAATCTGCTCAAGGCAGTTAAGTTTGAGCATATACCTCAGTTGGGTGGATTTACGACCAGGGAAGGTGTGGACGACAACATCAACACACGGGGAGGTCCACGGCGGTAGAGGCGGATGAGTGTACTCGGGAGGGAGAGAGGTCGAGGGGGTGTAGAGGTGATAACGCAGGATGTCAGCAGCAGTGTGGACGGGCCAGAGTTGAGAGGGAGGGGGGAAAGTAATGGGGACAGGCCGGCGCAGGAGGGTGTTAAGATGTGAGTTCAGTGAGCGCGACAGGGGAGTCGGTTGCTCACTGCGAAGAAGTTTAACACCAAGGATGGCATTGAGAGCAGTAATTCGATTGCAGACGGGAAGCAGGATTAGTTCGCGCTGCATGACTTCTATTCTGGTGGTCATAGGGCAGCCGAGGATGAGTCTCATCGCTCTGTTTTGGATTTTCTCTATGCTTTGTTTCTCGCGCTGGGAGGCAACTACAAGGACAGGAGAGGCATAATCTATGACAGCTCTGACGATGGCAATGTACATGAGACGTAGGACCCTGACAGAGGCTCCTTTGAGGCCGTGAGTGAGGGACTGGAGGGGCCTCGTTCGTTGGCGGCACCGGGAGATGACGTGGGCGGCGACAGCGGAGGTCGTGGCTCTGGTAGTGGCTCGCACAGGTAGACCAAGGTACCTGTAGGTGCGTACTTGATCGATGTCTTGTCCTTGCAGAATCAGTGGTGTCTGACGCCGGAAGCGTGAGATGAACTTGGTTTTAGTGTGTGAGATGACTAGCCCGAGTGTTTGACAGGTCCGGGCGAACGTGGAGAGTATAGGTTGTTCATGTTGCACTGTAGTAATTTGGAGGAGGATATCATCAGCGTAGCTTATGATGTGACCGTCTAGGGCTCGCTCAGCAAAGATGACGTTGAGACGGCAGATGGAGTTCATGAGAACATTGAAGAGTGTAGGGCTGAGTACACCTCCCTGAGGCGTGCCAAGATCAAGGTCCCTGATCTTAGAGTAGTGGCCCTGAAAACGGACACGGGCCTGTCGATGGGAGAGGTAGTCAGCAATCCACGTGAGGAGTTTGCCCTTCACATCCATGTGAGTGAGGCCCTCAAGGATCACTTCACTGTTGGCTTTATCAAAAGCACCCTTGAAGTCGACGAAGAGGGAGGTTTTGGCGGAGGTGTTTGCCATGTAGTGAGCGATGCAGTGAGCAGTACTCTTTCCGGGGCGAAAACCATAGAGGTCAGGGTGCAGGTGGGCTTCAATTTTCCAGTGAAGGCGGTGGAGTATCATGCGCTCCATCATCTTTGAGAAGCAGGAGATGAGGGATATTGGACGATATTCATCTTGTCTGCCTGGTTTAGGGACTGGGATGGTGGTGGCAGTCTTCCATGAGTGAGGCAGCTGACCAGTATCAAAAGAGAGGTTAAATAGACAGAGGAGGGGGTTACCAGGGGTGGCAATAAGGGCATTTAACACATCATATGTGACGCCGTCATCGCCTGGGGCGGTGGACCGACCACGCTTAACAGCATTTAGTAGTTCACACTGTGTGAAAGGCACGTCAGTGTCTGCAAATAGGTCTTGGTACTCGAAGATGCGCTGTCGGCGTTGTGGTTGCAGTGCGAGGGTGAGGTCTCGTACAGCGGGTGGTAGCGCATCAATGGAAGCGGCCTCCTGCCACATCTGGGAGAGCGCCTCAGCTCGGGCAGCTGGTCTGGGGTGGAGCGTGGGTCTGGCGTTGGTGCCCCGGGCACGGTTAATGGTGCGCCATATATCACCTATAGATGTAGACTGGTCAATAGAAGAAGCAAAATCAAACCACTGCTTCTCTCGTGCGAGAGTGATGGCAGATTGGAGCTCTTTATTTGTGCGCATCAGGAAGCGTAGAGAGTCAGGGGAGCTGGGAGATTTCTTCCACTGGTCGACTGCTATTCGGTGCCATACTCGTATAGACTTAACATGAGGGTCACGGTTAACGTTCCACTGACTCCTGGGCTGGCGGTTAGGGCGGCGGTGTTTTGGGACAGGGCGGAGGAGGTCAGTGCATTGTTTGGACAGATCAAGGTAGAGCTGGTCTGCGGTGGTGACAGTGTAACCCTGAAACCATTCAGCAATGGAAGTGATGAAGGCAGGTATGTTGGCCTGAGCCTAGGGCCCTTGGGTGGAACGGGTATTCTCACATACTGGAGGGTAGTGTGGATAGGGAAATGGTCACTGTGGGGGGAGTGGAGGATGCGGGTGGAGTGTGGGCGGTGAGGGTCAGAGTAGAGAGCTATGTAGTCAAGTTTCCCTCCCCCGATGTGGGTGGGTGATGGAGGGCAGAGAAGACGTACAGGGTCATCGGTGGTTTGTAGGTATGAGAGCCAGGAGTTACCCCGGGAGTTTGAGTGGGGCCCCTGGGAGCCGAGACTAGGGTGACGGGCATTGAGGTCCCCCACAAGGAGGGTGGGGGTGGAGGTGATATGGTGTGGTAGGACAAGTACAGTAGGGGTGGAGGGAGGCACATAGACATTGACAATATTGAGGGACATACCTTTTAGTGTGATTGTGATGGCATGTGCGTCGGTGGTGTCGTCATCAAGGGGGACGTCGAGAGGTTGGTAGGGGACATCCTTCTTGACGTAGATCCGTAGTCCACGTGCATGGCTTCGTGGTAGTCCGTCGATGCGGAGAACAGGAGTGGATGGGCTCTCAACACATGTGTAGCCACTGAGCACATAGGTACCAGCAGCACACCGCGTTTCTTGGAGGCACAGCACGTCGACGTCTTCAGTGTAGACGTAGGTTTTGAGGGCACCAAACTTGCTTTGCAAGCCGTTTATGTTCCAGGTGAGTACCTGCAGTCCTGTAGCGTTGCTATCCATTGTGGTGTATTAGACTGATTACCCCTGACGTAGACGGATGGGCCTTAGGTGCCGGCATGTCGGTGGAGTATGGGTAGCCGGGGGTGGGGTCCTCAGGTCCAACAGGTAACCCTGGTGGAGACAGCACAGACACAGGAGCAGGCGAGGCTTGAGGTGGGTAGACAGGTTAAGGCACCACGTGACGTAAAGATGAGGCAGGGCTTGGCTCGGGGGCCCCAGTACACACAACCTGTGAGCAGGGGGGGCTCACAGGGGGACTACCAGCTTGTGTCAAACCAAAAGAGGGGAGTGACTGGGTGGCAGCAAAGGGCAGGAGTTGGCGTTGTAGGTCGGAGATGGCGGTACAGAGTGTAACCAAGAGTTTCTCAACATGACTGGTAAATTCTTGGAAGAGGGACATGATCTGTGTCATGTCACTGGAGACGGGTTGTGGGGGGGCACTGGTGGCGGCACAAGGCTTGACAGCGTCAGGGTAGAGACGGGGTTGTGGGGGTGCTCTGGTAGTGGCACAAGGCTTGACAGCGTCAGGGTAGAGACGGGGTTGTGGGGGGGGCACTGGTGGCGGCACAAGGCTTGACAGCGTCAGGGAAGAGACGGGGTTGTGGGGGTCACTGGTGGCGGCACAAGGCTTGACTGCGTCAGAGTAGTGACGGGGTTGTGGGGGGGAACTGGTGGGAACACGAGGCTTGATAGCGTCAGAGTAGAGACGGGGAGGAGGGTCAGTAGTGGTTGAGTTAGGGAATGGTAGGTGCTGTTGTGGTGCAGCCTGGTGAAGCCAGGCAGGGGCAGGTGACCCAGTAGACTGAGGGGGGCGTTGTGGTAGACGCAGTCCTTGGGGAGGCCTCTCCCCTGGGACAGAAGGGCGACTGGGGCACTGCCGTGAGTCAGCATTGTGCCGGCCGCCACAATTACAGCACCTGGGCTCAACTACATAGCCCACACCACCCCTATTAAGGTGGTCTTTGATTTTCTGGGCACAGGCGGTGGAGTTGTGGTTACGTGAGCAGAAGCGACATCTAGGACGATCACGTCGGCAGCAGGCAGTGAAGGTGTGACCCCAATGAGAGCAGATAACACAAAATGCAGGCCCAGGATGATAGGGCTCTGCATAAAGTGGTGGAAGGATTGGATGGGCTTCCACAGTGGTTGGACATACCCTTCCCTTCCACTTGACAATAACAGCAGCTTGTGGAGTGTGTCCCCGGTAATGTCGACGTATACTGAGTATATTAGAATTAAAGTCAAGTGCATCTTCGATGTCAGCGTATAGGGGGAATCGTTTCACTAGGATGTGGCAACATTCATCAGCGTCTGCTGGGGGTGGCCACTAGGACAACCCCGTCAAAGCCAACAGTACTAAGGGTTTTATAGACTTCAGGAGTCTGACACTTGATAAAGTTCCGGTTCTTACCCTGTCGGAATTGAATGTTGGGACCATGCTGTCTGCAGTACTTCATTATCCAATTAAACCGATCCTCGATAGATTTTAATGAGTCCTTGGGAAAGTGGAGATTCAGCTTACTTGTTTGTTTGGCAGAGGGCAGGGTGATAGGGTCCATGGCATTGCTGTTTCCACTGTGGCTAGTGTTTCCTATAGAAACATTACCTCACTGTCATAATCACTGGGGTCTGACTCTTGAAGGGTGTTGGATTCAGTCAACACCTGCTGTGTTTTATTCCCAGTTGAATTCTTTCTGCTTCCTTCTGTGTGTGTCGTCCTTTTCTTCCTGCCACTCATGATCTCATCACTGTCACTTCCTTCACTTTTCTTCGCCTCCTCTCGCCTCCTCTTCTTTTCTTTCTTACTAATCACTTCTTGAAAATTGTCTATCACTGCTATTGTTGTTGGCCGCGGATTGTCTGCTTCTGATTCACTACTTGAAAGCCTCAGGTCGTCTTCTAAGTTGTTCAGTAGGGCAATCTTTTCTACTTTAGCCAAAGCCTTCATAGGTTTCTGCCCACCACTCTCCCCAGGCATTGTGCAATGCTTGTGTTCGGTCACAGGCGAGATGGAGAGGCAACGACGTCACTACCACGTCATTCAACGTCACGCTCTTCGCACTGCGCATGTGCAGATACAAAAATAACCGACCAGATGGTCCAGGCAGGAAGTCCAGATATTTTATCTAAAATATTGTCTAAGTCCAACAACTATAAATTTCACAAGCGACACTGCTTACAACTGGGCTCCACTTTAGTTCTCTAAACAGACTGAAGGTAGCCGTCTCACTAAATTCATCAGAATTGGGAATTGTAGGGAGAGCTCACTCACAGCCTTTGTTGACGTTTTTTTTTTTTTTTTTTTTTTTTTTGTAGATGTACTGTCAACAGGTTGAGGTACAGTCAACAGGTAGAGGTACAGTCAACAGGTAGAGACACAGTCAACAGGTAGTGACACAGTCAACAGGTAGAGACACAGTCAACAGGTAGAGACACAGTCAACAGGTAGAGGCACAATCAATAGGTAGAGACACAGTCAACAGGTAGAGGCACAATCAACAGGTAGAGGCACAGTCAGCAGGTAGAGGTACAGTCAACAGGTAGAGACACAGTCAACAGGTAGTGACACAGTCAACAGGTAGAGACACAGTCAACAGGTAGAGACCCAGTCAACAGATAGAGACACAGTCAACAGGTGGAGACACAGTCAACAGGTAGAGGCACAGTAAACAGGTCGAGGTACAGTCAACAGGTAGAGGTGCAGTCAACAGGTAGAGGTGCAGTCAACAGGTAGAGACACAGTCAACAGGTAGAGACACAGTCAACAGGTAGAGGCACAATCAACAGGTAGAGGCACAGTCAACAGGTAGAGGTACAGTCAACAGATAGAGACACAGTCAACAGGTAGTGACACAATCATCAAGTCTATGATATTCAGTGTCGAGAAATGAGCGACAAAGAAAAAAGTCACCTAAACTGAGGAAGAAAAAAATATGTGATAAAATAAATGATATGTTCACCCCAATTTTCTTGTAAACTGAGTGGTCGTGCTTAGAGACCTTAGTTGTTGAATCACATAAGTGCATTATGATAACAAATATTAACAAAATCCTTCCAATAATACGTTTACAAGTGCATTCATAACAGTGACTTAAACCCTGTTAAGAACTTATTCCCACAAATCATAACGAAATATTAACCTAAATCATAACAAATTATTCCCTCAAATTATAAAAAAATATTCCTCCAAAATTATAAAAAAAAAAGATTCCCCATAAATCATAACAAAATATTCCCCTAATTCATAACAAAACATTTCCCCAAATAATATCTTCTAAAAACCAATTTGCATCAATAAGTTCGGATGACGCACGTCCTTATCATCCAACCGATTAATAGAGCTTAACCAAAACTCGGTTACGTCACCCCTTGCCATCACTCCCCGAGGCCGGGAAGACTGTCACGTAACCTGTCTCTCTGTCAGACACGCACACCCCCGACAGGAACGCCAGGTCGTCTGTCATTCATTGCCGTTCTATTCACTCCAGCTCGTGCGTGGAGGGTTGCCGTGATCAGCCTAGTAAAGCATCTTTCAGTAACTGGCTTAATGAAGGTCTCGCACTGACCAATAACACAATCTCTTTGACTGACCAATAACGCATACTTTCTACCAATAAGACAAGCTCTCTCTCTGACCAATAAGGCGATCTCTCTAACTGACCAATAAGACAAGCTCCCTGACTGACCAATGAGGCAAGCTCGCTGACTAACCAATAAGACAAGCTCCCTGATTGACCAATAAGGCAAGCTATCTCACTGACCAGTAAGGCGAGCTCTCTAAATAATCAGTAAGTAGAATTTCTAAATGACCAATAAGTAAAGTACTGTGAATGGCTGGTGAACAAAGTCTATACACCGGTACGACATACTGTAGAGCAACACGCTCACTACGTTAGCTACTTAGGTTCCAGCGCGTTATCTGTCAATCGGTGGACGATTACGTTTTAAACAAAAGCCATTTGTGGATGTCATTGACCTCTGTGGTTAATGTCTTACTTCATTGTTTAAGATGTAATGTATTAAGAAATAAGTGAAGAATGATCTTTGAATGTGCTAATCAAGATTTGATGGATATTACTAATAATAATATTTATACCAATATATAGTTGCAGTCAAACCGTGTAATCACACATTTTGCGAGAGGACTGATTTTTTTTCGTCAAATAATGAAATGAATGTTTCACCTAGTCTAATCTAACCTAACTAACATAATATGACGTAACACAACATTACATTATGTTATGTTAGGTTAGGTTACGTTACGTTACGTTCATTACGTTACGTTACGTTACGTTAGGACCTAACCTAACCAGACCCGCGTGAAACATCCATTTCGCTATTTGATGAAAAAAAATCAGCTATTTCGTAAAATGCCTGATTACACGGTTTAACTGTAACATATGCAGGGTGTTCCGAAAATACCTTTCATAGATGAGGGGTGTATTCCTGAGATATAAATAAAGATAAATGACTAAATGACCAAATCGCACAAATGAGTGTCGCACACGTTCAAAGACCCCAGGGGCGTTGAGAATGATTGTCACACTGTCCTGCACCCGGCATCACAATTCCTCGCGGTTTGGGACCTTGCTTTTTACGTGACCCCCACCGGTAGAAATCAAGGGGATTTGTCAGGTGACCGAGGTGGCACCTGTCATGTGCTGTAACTCTGAAACTATTGAGAATTGACAATTTGGTCCCATAGTCATTTATCTTTATTTATATCTCAGGAATTCACCCCTGATTTACGAAAGGTATTTACGGAACACCCTTTATATTATAAGATTCTTATACCGTGAATGTTCATACATGAATATTCTTCATTAATAATTATAAGGTAAGAAAAAACTTATTATACGAAAATTAATTAATCAAATGTATTTCTTTGTAGTACAATTTATTTTCTTCCTTCACATTACAAATAAAAACATTATTTTGAAAGTTTTAACTTAAAGTAGTAGTGAAAATTTGCCCTCAGCTCTGCGTGAATCCTGAGACGGCCACGGCAGGAAAGGACGACCTTAGACGGTAAAGGAACTCCCGCCTCTGATCTAGGTGTTTCAGATCAGTTGCTCTGTAACTATTTGCCATATCCTTTACCACCACCTCCACCGCCACCACCACCTCCACCACCTCCACCACCATGACCACCGCCTCCAAAGTTGAAATTGATGCTTCCAGTGCCTCCACCACCACCAAGGGCGCCACCACCGCCGCCGCCACCGCCCCCGAGGTTAAAACTGGCACTTCCAGTACCTGCACTGCCTCCGTAGCCACCACCTCCGCCCCCACGACCTCCACCACCATGACCTCCGCCACCACTACCTCCACCACCATGACCTCCGCCTCCAAGGTTGAAACTGGAGGTTCCAGTACCTCCTCCACCCCCACCAAAGCCGCCACCACCCCCGCCGCCACCGCCATAACCACTTCCTCCAAGATTAAAACTGGAAGTTCCAGTACCTCCGCCACCACCAAAGCCGCCACCACCAAAGCCGGCACCACCGGCGCCGCCGCCGCCGCCGCCGCCGCCGCCGCCTCCATGACCGTGGCTACCAAGGACGAAGCTGACAGATCCAGTGTTGTCACCACCTCCTCCTCCGCCGCCGCCAGCGTATCCGCTGCCACCGTATCTGCTGCCACCTCCTAGTCCGCCTGGCATGGCCAAACTGGACACCACCAGGAGAGTCATGCCCAGGGACACTATCACCAACTTCTGAAATTGTGTGAAAAAAATTAATTCATTACAGAGTGACAAGTTGACGCCTAAAAATATATATTTTAAAGTGTGTTATTTCTTTAATTGATAAACAGCATTTGCATTGATCAGGACGGAGAT
Source organism: Homarus gammarus (assembly GCA_958450375.1). Classification (NCBI taxonomy): domain Eukaryota; kingdom Metazoa; phylum Arthropoda; class Malacostraca; order Decapoda; family Nephropidae; genus Homarus; species Homarus gammarus. Next base: position 977,948 of record CAUDMG010001253.1, on the reverse strand, counting down.
CACTTTCAATGCGATCTGTTTACCAGGTACTGGCTAAGTCTCTTTACTCTTCCTTTATAAAAACCAAAAACTATTTCCTTCGATTATCTACTATTTACTATCATCCTTTATCTTGAGATTGTTTATTAAATTAATTAATACAGAGTAGAATCAAAGACTGATATTTTTCATTATGGTTTTTGATTGAAATCAGTTGTGGAGTCGTTTTTCACTCTGAACCAACTATAGAGAATCCCCTCGAACGAATCACATGGGCAGTTCACATTACGAAGCTTACAGATATCGTTCCGGAAAAATTCTTACGCCTGTATTATTAATCAACTCTTCCCTTGAAGGGTCGTCGTGTTTCAACCCGAGTTTTAAATGAGTCCTGAGGGACACCGCAGTACAGTACTTGACGGGGTGGTGTGGCGGTAAAATTGACTAATTCCAATATTATAAATTAATTTTATTGGAATTAGTTAATTTTACCGCCACACCACCCTGTATTGCGGTGTCCCTCAGGACTCATTTAGTTTAAAACTCGGGTTGAAACACGACGACCCTCTTCAAGGGAAGATGTTGTTTAATAATACGGGCGTTAGCCCCTTTGGGTATGATGACTTTCATAACCCCGTGAGCATGATGATTTGAATAACCCCTTTACGTATGATGATTCTAATAACCCCATGAGTATGATGACTTTAATAGCCCATTGAGTATGATGACATTTTTAGCCTTTGAATATGGTGAGCTTAATAACCCCTTGAATATGATGACTTTAACCCCAGGAGTACATTAACATGGCACTGATGAGGTTAAGACCTTATATGTAAGGGATTAAATCACCGTAAGCAAGCAGTAAATTGCATTCATTGTCTACCATTAAAATTGCCTGCCTTAATTTCTTTTGGAAGTGTGTCGACAAACGCTGAAAATAATATGCCCTAAAATCATCTAAAATTTTATAAATTTTGGATGATAGAAACATTCAGTAAAACTTTAATTTTTTTTAGGTTAATTTCGATTTTCAAAAGGTTTAAGACGTTACTCACTTCTTTATGTTTTGTGGAAAGATTCAAAATAACATGAGTATCATCAATCAACTTTAGAAAACAGTCAAATGGAGAAACATTACAGATAACTTTATCTTAATGTGTATTGGAATGTACAACTCTAATGATATATTATGGCGTCATTTATGGCCCAGACCGTCCTTTCATTGTTGAGAATCCTTGAGCATTGATCCGGTAGTCACTCACAAAAGTCCTGTCGTATCTCCTGCTAGTCCACGAACCCCGAGATTTAGACTCCTGAACCCGAAGTAGTAAACACAAATGCATTATTTCACCCGTAAATGTTTTTGATTTGCGAGTCTGATCTCGGGGTTTGTAGTTCAAGAGGAGAGGCGACAGGAGTTTTATGGGTGACTGTACATGTATTCAAGGAACTGAAGACTAAAGTGATTCAAAATTCCTTCGACTCATGAGTGTGAATGTCAGTTCAATTGTTCAAAACATGTTGTATCACTGGTTGGAAATTAATCTGGTGCAATTATAAGACTTTCGGTGATGTTTCGTTGCTTCGTCAAAGTTCTGATAAACTTAGAGAATCATCGTAGCTTTAGATGTGTTGTCACTAGGAGAAAAACGCGTTGCATTATTGGCATGACCAAATATATCTCTATATAGTTCGTCGTAAATAACAGATAAACAGAAAGGCAGAGAAAGATAGAGGAAACAGAGACAAAGACAAATAAAGAGAAAAAACTCACTTTAAAATATTGTTATTGCCAAGGTGCAGTACCAGCAGACTCCATATTGTACACAAAATGGTATAGTTGAAAGAGGCCATACTAAATCTTACCATTTTGGTGTTGTCAGAATCAAGCTCCTTGACGAACTGAATGAAGAGATGAGTTGGTGAGATCTTATATACTCCAACTGAAAGAACACGTCACCCAGGTCTTCACAATCACAGTTAGATTTTCTACTTCTTAGACCTAATTATTTTAATGCTCTCTTGTTTTTAAATTCTCATAACTTTCAGTAATATATCAATGGTGAATTAAGAGACGTAAACGACGAGATTGCCTTTCAATTTCTTTATTTCAGATTTTTTGATAAATAATCCAAATAATACATAGATGCATACATACAGTACATACTTACATACATACATTCATATAATGGTCGCCCCTCGTGTAACGAGGATGGCCGGTCCAAGGGCCACCTAGGTGCGAATTTGTTTAAGGTATAGAAGCTGTCGCCAACACAGCAACCGGTGTGGTTGTTGTGTGAAGGAATAGTCCGAGAAGACCGGGCAACTCGCCAACTGCACTGGTTAACCATTTCCCTCGGAACACGATTTGCAAATCGATTAACACCCTGGTTTCCAATTTCTGCTGGGTAGACAGAGGCAAGAGGTGTAAAGAAACTTGCCCATAGTTCACCCTGCCCGGGGATCGAACCCAGGTCCGCTCGCTTGCCAGGCGAGCATGTTGACTACATACATACATACTTTACATACATACATACATACATACTACAACTTTGCCGTCACTCGCAATCGAGTATGGCGATCATCGACCGATGACAACATGAAATTAGTTATTTAGGATGTCACCTTCGTTGGTGAGCTCTGAGGTGACTGGCGAGGCCGATACTGGACCGACAGGATCGTCCACAGTTGTTGAACGTGTGGAGAGCTACATATAGTGCTGGAGGGGCAGCGGAAGCGTCTTTTTTGGCGTTGGTGCTTGTCTGCCTCGGTGTGCAGTCGGGCTTACTCGAAATTATTGACACCTTCTCGTGTGGTGCTCCTCCAAGCATTCGGTGTGTAGAGTAATCGTCTCCCAGATATGGGGTTTGATTTGGCACTTTTTTAGTTTGTCTGAAGACTAGTTTTATATATTTTCAGTTGCCCGCCAGCTTTACGTTTACTATTCGTTAGGTAACTCTAAAGTAGCTGCTTTGGCACTCTACTGTTGTCCATGCTGGTAACATGGCCAGTCACATGCAGTTGTTCATGGATAATGGTAGCCTCAATGCTCCTACAGTTGGTGTCAGCGAAAATACTGGCATTTGTTCTCTTGTCTTCCCAGCGAACACCGAGGATGGATCGTAGACTACGTTGGTGAAAGTTTTCAAGTGCCTTGAGGTGCCTCCTGCATGTGACCCATGTCTCACTGCCAGATAGCAGGGTGGGGAGGACCACTGCTCGATATAGGTGCAACTTTGTAGATACTTTCGGCACCCTACAACTGAAGACACTGGTACGGAGTTTCCCAAAGGCTTGAGATGCACATCTGATCCAATGTTGAATCTCTTCATCGATGCCCGCGGTGGTGGACAGATGGAAGTTGAAATACCGAAAGTGGGTAACATTAGAGAGGGTAGTTACTGTTAATCTAGATGGATGGTGGAGGTGTGGCTGAACCAGGGGCAGGCTGAAAGAGAATCTGAGTCTAATGTACATTCACCTGAAGGCCAAAGTGTGCATACTCATCTGCGTAGATGTTCAGGATCTCCTGTAGGTCGCATTCAGTGTGAGCTACAAAGGTGAAGTTGTTTGCATTCTAAAGTTCAGTAATGGAAGCTGTCGACACCTTTGTTCCTGCCTGGAGTCGTCTTATGTTAAAAAGACCCTTCATCCGGGTACTCGATGGACACCCTGCTGGCTAAATTGGCACTGGCACGAGTAAGGAAGGCAGCCTCAAAAATGGAAAAGTGAGCTGGTGCCTGTACACATCCTTGTTTTACCCCCGTTTGGATGGGGTAGAGCTCAAACTGGGTGTCATTGTGCAGGACACTGCTGTTCATGCCATCGTACAGTTGCTTCACAATGGAGAAGAATTTTGGTGGGCGGCTAAAGCGGTTCAGGGCCTACCAGGGGGATTCACTGTTGACCGAGTCGAAGGCCTTGGTTAGGTCGATGAAGGCCATGGACAGTTCACGACGCTGTTCTCTGCACTTTTTATGTATATGGCGGGCAGCAAATACCATCTCAGTGGTGCCACATGATGGTCTAAAGTCACATTGAAATTCTGGGGGAAAGTTCTCCTCCTCAGGAAGAAGTCTGTTTAGGAGGACTCGGGCGATAATCCTGCCAGCTAGAGACAGCAGTAAGATGCCGTGGGAGTTGCCACAGTCTGACTGGTCTCCCTTCTTTTTATAAATATTGATGATAGAGGCGTGTTTCAGAGTTTTTGGGAATACATCCTTTTCCTATATATTCTCCTGGAGAAAGTGGAGACGGCTGATAAGCAGAGGTCCTCCTGCTTTATACACCTCGGCTGGGATTCCACCAGGCCCTGAAACTTCGTTATTCTCCATCTGTTTGATGGCAGTAGCTACCTCTTCCAGGGATGGAGGATAGCTGAGGTGGGTCGGCTATGGATGCTGAGGGTCCTGCTGGGTAATCAGGACAGCCACATCGGTGTTTCAGTTGAGCAGCGAATGGTAATGCTGTTTCACGTATCATGTGTTGATATGCAATTTTTTTGCGTTTCACATGCTTTATTTTTAAGCCAGTCGTTCTTTAGATTGCGAAGTTTGCGCTGGGCCGTAGCGTTCTTCTTGAGAAAGGTATTAGCTTTGGTCTTAGACTGAGGTCTGTTCTGCTAATCAGTTAAAGCAGCACATTTATCATCGATGAGTACTTTGATTTCCGGGTCATTTTCATTAAAACCAGTCCTGGTGTATTCTTTCGATCTGGTCGAGGGTCTCTCTGCAGGTTTTTGTCATGACAGTGCCGAGAATACCCCGATTCGGCACTGGGATTAGGGTTGTTTGTTGTCGGCTTGTTTATCAGCCCATGTTCAAGGTGTTCTCTGAAAACATTTGCTACCGCTGGATCCTCCTAAGCCGATGATCAGTGTCGCAGTAGTCTGAACCACGCATGGCTCGGGTTAGGAGAACATCTCTGCGATCTCTTTCTCTGACAATGATGTTGTCAATGAGATGCCAGCGTTTGGATGTTGGGTGTTGACACAAACCCTTGAACTTGTCGGCTTGCCTAAACAAGGTATTAGTGATAGTGAGGTTGTCTGCAGCACACTTGCTGAAAAGGAGTAAGCCAATTTTCCCTTTGTGCAAGACTTAAGCCATCAACTTGTTTAACTCCACTCCATGGTGAGGTATTAGGCTCATAGTTCATCATTCTATTGTACAATTACCTGACTAAATTGATATTATATAAACGAATAACTAACACACACACACACACACACACACGTAATAAAATCTCTAAAATACTAGCCATCGAGATAAGATTGACAATGATAATATTTTCAGAAAACAGCTGATAATTCATTTTTGAAGACTAATCATCAAAACATTTTTTGTCATCCACAATAAAGGTGTCTGAATCGCTGGTTTCCCTTTGACATGGCAGTGAAATTCCCTGCAGGTGTGAGGAGGCAGTGTGATCAAGTGACCTTTTTTGTAAATCTGCCTCAATTCTATACCCAGCCTTAGGGATAGAACTTACTCATTAACAAATCTATAGGTCGTTCAATAAGTCTTATGCATGTCTTTAATTTTTGTTCTCTGTTGAATAACTATTAATCAATTTCATTTATAATCATAATATACTTTAAGCATCATTAATATTATTCAATCTATAGTCTTATAAAATATCGAGTATCGTGTTGTCATATTTTTCTACAATTGGCTCGGTGTTGCTGAAGCGACAGAGGACTATAAACGGAGAGGAAGAAGGCGGATAGGAGGATATAGAAAAAATAAAAAGGGAAGAAGTAGGAGAAGATGAAGAGATAAAGAGGAAAAAGGAGCAAAAATTAAGTAAAAGATCAATAAAAAAAATGAAGGGTTTCCAACAGAAGGTATAAGAGTGCAGTAATATCTCTGGGTCACACTGTGGTTTACACTATTTAACGAGGCATTTATATTATTTCGAGAGTTGATGACAATGTAAAAGAAATATCGAGTAATAGCGATTAAGAAAATGCAGAATAACCTAAGATATGTCACGCGCGTCAAGGCCTCGATGACAAGGTTCCCACAGCCACGGGTATATAAGCTCTCCAACACACAGGTCCACATCGAACTCAATTTGGGACTTCCTACTGCCAACACCAATATGGTAAGATATCACTTACCATCCTTTTCTTCAAGTGCTGTCTCTTCTGAGTCTCCTTTACTTACAATAGTGCTTATTAATACTTGTTTTTTTCTTATACTGTTGACTAGTTTACTATCATTTACCATCCTCGTCAAGAATATTTTCTGTAATTAGTCTCAGTGTCATACAGTAAAGGCCTAGTGAACCTGCCGTCAGTCTTAGTGCTTCATAATCAATATATGAGTGTTCAGAAACCAAGTTAGATGATAAGTATTAGAAAGTTTCTGAGAGACGTGAAAGTGTAGCTAATGTAAATTAAGTCCGCAAGTACCCTCTTAGTAAATCTGTTTAATATTCAAAGTAAGAGCATATACAAACCCGTGTTGGATATATGGGTGATAGCTGCCAGGAAAGACGCGTGTGTGTGTGTGTGTGTAGCGAGAAAGTTCACCTATCTCGAATTACAGAGATGGAAAAAAGACAGGAGTAATAAAGGGTATATAACTGGAGGATTAGCAGTGAGTTGTTGACAGTGTTATTGATTTCATATATTTCTGTACTTCAACACCAAAGGTCCTTCAGAACGTAGACAAATTAAGTTAATCCACTAGAGAAATATAATTAGGAAATGAGGAAAATATACCTGTAAATTATGGAGGGTGACAGGTGGAGGAGCGAGTTAAATGCCTGGCTTGATAGGATTATTATATACCCATACAGCCTCTCGCTTAAGGTTGAAAATTTCCCTTGTGTTACAAGTTAGTTATTGAGGAAATTTTAGAATTAGATGAAAGTATTGACATTATTCACACACACACACACACACACACACACACACACACACACACACACACACACACACACACACACACACACGTCTTAAACAATATTTCTCTTTGGCGCAACAACACCTACTTTGACACTGGAAAACTTCATCTTATTTACTTCATGACATAGAAATGATCTCCAATTCTATACGCATTAAAAATACATACAGGGTACATATCTTGAGAGTAACTTTTCGAACTTTTTTCCTATTTTTTTTAGATTCGTAATACCGGGGAAGGTAAAAATTTAATTCTTTGAGTACGATGCCTTTACCCCCTTGAGTACGATGTCCTAACCCCTTTGAGTACAATGCCTTACCCCCCTTGAGTACGATGCCTTAACCCCCTTGAGTGCGATGCCTTTAACCCCTTTGAGTACAATGCCTTATCCCCCGTGAGTGCGATGGCACTGTATTCGTTGAATTCCGTGATCGAATTAAAAAAGTTTAAGCACCATGTTCAAGGGATTGAGTCTTAATTAGATAAGGATAATAATAAGAAAGTCCTCATTCATTTATATCACCTGACTTATCAAGTCTATTCCTCTACAACTCCAAAAGAGAAGAGGATTAAATGGTACAGAAACCTCAGAGGAAGAGAAATAGAAAACAAGAAAATAATGAGATAAAACAGATAGAAGGAAGGACATGAAACAGAGAGTCATCATTTATGGCACTAAATCCGATTGGGGTAATGTCATTAGTGGAGTACCCTAAGGCTCAGTACTTAGACCATTACTATTCATTATATACATAAAAGACATAGATATAGGCGTAGAAAGCAACATAAGTATATTTGCTGACGACACTAAAATAGGATGTGTAATTAAATCTGACCAGGCTCCGTAAAACAACAGGAAGATCTAAACAAATTTTTCGCATGGTCTAAAAAATGGCAGATGAAATTAAATGTCGAAAAATGTAAACTACTTAGTCTATGCGATGTAAACAGAGAAACCAGATATCATATGAACAACATTGCTATAGAAAGATTCAATAGTGAGAAGGTTTCAAGAGTAATGATAAGTAGAAATCTTAAACCAAGACAACAAGGCATATTTGATCGAAACGAGATTAACAAAGTACTTGGATTTATGTAAAGGAGTGTTATTTACAAGAATAGCGAGGTTATCCTAAATTATATATTGCGCTTGTGAGACTTCACTTGCATCGCGGTTCAGTTCTAGTCACCGTACTACGGAATGGATATCGAATCCCTAGAAAGCATCCAGAGGAAGATGAAAAGATTGATCCCGGACATTATGAACCTTCAGTTTTCTGTAGAGACAGATTAAAGCATCTGAATTTTCACTCCTCCGAGAGACGTAGGGTGAGGGGCGATAAGATCGAGGTGTATAAATGGAAGTCAGGGTTAAACAAAGGTGATATAACAAAGGTACTCAGTCTATCCAACCAGGAGCGAACTCGTAGCAATAGATATAAATTACAAATTTAGATTTAGGCGCGAGATAGGTAAACACTGGTTTGGAAAAAGAGTAATGGATGAGTTGTACAAGTTACCGTACATCATCATTAACTCGAACACGCTAGGTTGCTTTAAATGCAGGTTGGACGGATATATGGGCAATAGGGGTTAGGTGTATACGGGGCTGCCCAGTTTTGGCCAATAGGCCAGCTGCAGTTTCCTCCATTCTTATGTTCTTATGTTAAGAGAGGGCTAAGACAGCTAGCAGAAATATTCCATTCATGCTTAAAGAACATAAGAACATAAGAAAATAAGGAGTCTGCAATAGGCCGGTTGGCCTGTGCATGGCAGCCCCTGTCGAGAGTTACTACCACTCTCTATCATCCATGAATCTATCTAGCCTCCTTTTGAAACTTTCCAGAGTTCCCGTACTTACTACAAAGTTGCTAAGCTTGTTCCACTCGTCCACCACCCTATTTGTGAACCAATTCCTTCCTATCTCCCTCCTAAACCTAAACTTATCCAACTTAAATCCGTTGCTCCGAGTCCTATCCTGCTCGGATATTATAAGAACTTTATCTATATCCCCTTTATTGATTCCTTTCACCCACTTAAATCCTTCTATCATATCTCCCCGCACTCTTCGTCTTTCTAGGGAATGCAAGTTAAGTTTCTTTAGCCTATTCTGATATGGAAGGTTTCTAAGTCCCGGAATCATTATTGTCATTCTTCGCTGCACCGTCTCTAGTGAATTTATATCCATTCTATAATAGAGGCACCAGAACTGAACCGCATAATCGAGGTGTGGCCTGACTAGCGCAAGATATAGTTGCAATAAGACCTCTGCACTTTTGTTACTTACACTTCTAGATATAAAACCCAATACTTTTAGTATCCTTCAATTTAAAATACAGTACAAAAAAGTCAATATCTTAGCCACTGCATAGATTCAAAAGACTATATTATTACAATTTATTTACAGGAAATAAAACAGTTATCAAGTCTCTTTTTGTTTCTGTGTTCGTAGGTTGATAAAAAAAATTTTCTTATACACGTGTTGCCAAATAATTGTTTCGTACAACAGTTCAATCCAGATATCTGATAATGAGTGGGCAATATGACATCATTTTCTTGTTCTTTTTCAGAAGTTGGTGTTAATGTCAATGGGCTTGGCCCTCCTGGCTGTGGTCAGCTTCGCCAGGCCAGATGGACATGGAGGTGGCTACGGTGGCAGTGGCAGTGGTGGTGGCATCATTTTCAACCTCGGTGGAGGTGGCGGCGGCTTTGGTGGTCTTGGAAGTAGCGGTGGAGGCGGTGGCGGTGGTGGTGCTGGAGGTACAGGAACTGCTAGCTTCATCCTAGGAGGACATGGAGGCGGAGGCGGCGGCTTCGGTGGTGGCGGCGGTAAGGGCGGCGGTGGTGGAGGCAGCGGCTTTGGAGGCAGCGGTGGTGCTGGATCTTCAACCAACAGTTTTAGTCTTGGGGGCCATGGAGGTGGCGGCGGCGGCTTTGGTGGTGGCGGCGGTGGTGGTGCCGGCGGCGGTGGTGGGGGTGGCGGTCATAGTGCTGGATCTTCAACCAACAGTTTTAGTCTTGGGGGCCATGGAGGTGGCGGCGGCGGCTTTGGTGGTGGCGGCGGTGGCGGTGCCGGCGGCGGTGGTGGTGCCGGCGGCGGTGGTGGTGCCGGCGGCGGTGGTGGTGCCGGCGGCGGTGGTGGCGGTTTTAGTGCTGGATCTTCAACCAACAGTTTTAGTCTTGGGGGCCATGGAGGTGGTAGCGGCGGCTTCGGTGGTGGCGGCGGCGGCGGCTTCGGTGGTGGCAGCGGTAAGGGCGGCGGTGGTGGAGGCGGCGGCTTTGGTGGCGGCGGTGGTGCTGGATCTTCAACCAACAGTTTTAGTCTTGGAGGCCATGGTGGTGGTGCTGGTGGAGGCTTTGGCGGTGGCCGCGGTGGTGGCGGAGGCGGCGGCGGCGGCGGCGGCGGCGGCGGCGGCAGTGGTGGAGGCGGCGGCAGTGGCGGCTATAGTGCCGGCACATCTACCAGTGGGTTCAGTTTTGCAGGCCATGGAGGTGGTGGTTTTGGAGGCGGTAGCGGTGGTGGCGGTGGTGGTGGTGGTGGTGGCGCCGGCGGCTCTGGAGCAGGAACTTCATCCAGTGGTTTCAGTCTTGGAGGCCATGGAGGCGGCGGCTTTGGTGGAGGTGGCGGCGGTGGTGCTGTTTTCTTTGGCTCCGGTGGTGGTGGAGTCGGCAGTGGCAAGGGAGGTGGAGGCGGTGCTGGCGGCGGCGGTGGCGGCTACGGAAAATAAACCAAGAAAATCTTACAGGCTACGAGGCCACAGGTGATTCCCTTGCTTGGTTAACAACTCCACAATGTCTTTGCTTCTTATGTTCTATCCAGAGTCAGCCATTTAAACTGTGTATTTATGTGAATGTGGCCAATAAATATAAGATATAATACTCAATGCATTTTTACTTTTCCATTCTTTTACACTGTTATGTTGTACGGAATAAATAATTAGACATTTAAAAAATGGCATTTGGTGATATTGGAAACTCCAAAAACACTACTACTACTACTTCTACAACGAATACTTCTGCTGCTACTATTTTTTCTACTACTTCTACTACTATTACTACTACTACGTGGCTTCCAACCTCCCCCCAATAGCCACACCTTCGCCGTCATATTATTACTTAAAATTAAATATCTTAATACATTAGTAGCTATCCTAGCTGTGTTGAGTTAGTTGAGCCGCTGATCTATGCGGCATTCAGTGACTGTTGCCTCATAGTCAATATCTGCAACTGTTGTCGGCTTTGGGGCCGATGCTCTCGTTCCCCTGAGGCAAAGCAAAGCAGATCTAAGGAGAGTGAAGGACAGTCGAATATCTAATCCAGGCTGTAACATAACTTCTGGGCTGCTGTTTCTGTTCGGATAGCACCTCCGCGAGTTTGGCGTAGAAGCATCTTGCACTTGGTCCCATCCCACCAGAGGTTGTAAACACAAGAGGAGGGAAGCTGCCTTGATCAACGTTCTGAATTCTCTCCCCATATGCCCTTATCTTGTCGTTCTCGTTCCTCCTGTGTGCAGCATCGAGAGCTAAGTTACGGTGACATGCGGCCATGGGATCAAAAATCCTGATGTCGAAGAAGGCTCGCTGTGCCCACGTCAATAATCCTCGAGCACTGACATCAACACGGGCTTCGTTGGATGTGTTTGAAGTCCTATGTTGGAAATTCTCACCATCCAATGGAAGGAGGGTCGGTTCTCCAGTGACATCACGACAGATTTCCTTCAACATATTTCCTGTGAGATCCCTTACTTCGTCATGCCTCATGCATGACGTCATAGGAAGAGCCACACATGCAATGGGAGGGCAAACCTTCTACTGGGCTAACGTACCTTAGAGCAATGGCATCGGTAAATTCTTGATTATTGAGACTAAAACCATTTGCCCTTATCGGTAACTTAGTTAACCAGTTCGAGGCGCCCACCTCCTGCGCTATAGCTATTTTTTTTCCAAATTCTCTGGTACTTGCAGCATCAGTTGCAGCAACTTATCACGTTGGCAGTGCTGTCGTAATGGACCTTCGATACTTGTTTACTTCACTGGTATCCACCTCACCTGTTGGGTTCTGAGCTATTATGTGGTCAGTGAGGGCTGCCGTGAGCTTAACTGAGTTTTGATGTTCGGTGGCAACAATCTCTTCTGGATTGGTCAATCCCATTCCTCCCAGTCTCGGTGGTAGTGTAAGGAGTAATCTATCTGCTGGGGTTAAGTGAAGGTGTTTTACTAATTTGGGAATGAAATTGACGCTGGTAGCTTCTTCCAGAGAGTAGAGGAGGGGTCCGATATCAGGGATAGTGCGCATCAGGTAGTTCCAGGGATGCTTGACTCCATGGGTGAATGCTGCAAGAGCCACATGTGGCTCTGTGTTAGTAATATCAGACAGGGTTTGGATTTCCCGAACCCACTCATTCACCTTTCTCGTTACGTACTCGGTCTTGAAGTTCGTCGTTCCGATTACTGCGCCTAAGTGTCTTTAGCCATCCTTTATTATTTTGACCTCACTTCCACAGAACACCTCCATTGCCCGTTAGTAATGTTCTGGTTTCACAATGAAGAAGGACTTGCTTTCGTTTGGGTGGTACCCTATTTGTGGACCTCGTGATGTTACCAGGTCCCACCAATTTCTGATATCCTTCACTTTTCCTGCTTCTGTAAGGTCGTCAGCATACGCCACTTGCTTAACCTCGGTTGTTTCAAATTTTATTGTGTGTTGGAGCACGGATAGGCGTACATTGCCATTGCAGCAGGGTCCCTCTGTGTTGTTCCCTCAGTTGACTGTATGGTGGTATCCTCTCTTAGAGCCTTGTTGTTTACAATATAGAGGTCTGATGGACTCCTTTAGGTGTTTTCAACATACATTGCAAAGCTTGGACACTTGATCTTCGTGTTGTGCAGTGCGGCCTTGCGGTTAAGTATGTTGAATGCATTTGAAACGTCCACCAGGAGAACGGCCTCACAATTACGCTGCTCAAATATCGTTCTCACGGTGTGAATGGCAGCTTTCCCTCCAGCCTGGTGGCCAGCACAAACTTGCAGGTTCCATGCTGCTGCCCTAACATCATCCTTTACCACCTCCATTGTGCATTTTCCGATGATTCGCCTCAGCACTTTCTCCACCCCTATAGGCCTACATCCTGGATTCTTATCCAGGGGAATGAGGCGGCAGGCCATGAGAGCATGGAGGAGTTGGCAGCACGAGGTTGCTATCTTTCTTGCAAGGGCGGCAGTGGTAGTGCAGAGATCACTTGCTACCGGGCCAAACTTGTTAGTGCTGAGGATGACTCTCCAACCGTTTGCATCCAGATTTGAAGGGCCAGCCCATCCCTGAGTTTTCAGGGCCTTTTTCCACACCATCCCTCCTGTTATTTTCTCGAACAGGACAGCATTTGGTGGGATATAGTCACCTTGGAACCTGATGCCTTCGTCTTCACTTGCAGGGGAATGTTTTTCCTTCAGGTGTATTAATGTCTCTCTGTTTATTAGCAAAACTCCACCGGAGGATTTCTTTGTGAGAGATCTTACCGCCAAAGACACTTTTCCCACACGCATTTTGTTTCCAAACTTTCTTGCAACGTCATCGGTGTTTTGCTTTCCGTCTCCAATAAATTTTAGTCTCTCCTGCAGTGTTCTTGCTTCACATAGGAGATCATGAAGTGCCCCATTCTACAACATTGTCAATATTCTCTTCATTGCTGCCACATTTTCTTTGTGCTTAGTCTTTGTGTGTGTCCTCTGACAGAATAGACGTGGTATTATTGCCAGTATTTGAAGAGCTAAAGGGGCTACGAAGCGGTTCTGAGTCTACTCGGTTATGAGGTGAGTCATCTCCCAAATCATTTCCTTGGGTGGTTCAAACAGGTTAGCTGGCTACCACCTGACAATTTCTGAGTAAGTTTATTTAAGCCATATCTCCGCATTTTCCATCGATATGCCATTCCACTGTGGTGGCTGTCTCTCATTCACCTTGTGGACATCTGCTACTATTGGAGCAGCGTTTATTGGTTACTGCATTTTCAGGTTGAGTAGACCATGTGGGTTCCGACAATTGTTTCCCTTTCTGCAAATCACACATGGTCGGTTTTTTCTCGCACAATCACAGCTAGTGCAATTTTGGTTCTGGCTAGCACAGACGCAACTATTTCTGTTACCCAGCATATTGTTCCGCACTTTGGGCTACAGTTACGTTCGCCTCCGACATCTGCTTTGGTCCCATACAGCAGAATAAACTAGTTCTTATGAGGAATGGGCGGAGAGGTGACAGGCTGGATTGCTGTGTCCGGGTAGTAGGGGCATACGTGCGCGCGTGGGTGTGTAGGCCACCCCCCTGAGGGCGACAATCCACACATCAGAGTGATAGGAGCAAAAATTGTCACATCTAATGCTTGTTTATATATCCTTGGCAGAAATAACCACTATTTCTATGGTCGCACTGATGTAAGATTAGTTATATATACTCACTTCGTCGACTGTCACTACATGAAATGACCGTTACTTATGGTAGGTGACCGCAAGCATAGAACACTTGGCCCCTAGGGGCGAGAGTCTCGATGCCACCCCCGCCAAAGTAGGCCTATCGACACTGGCACTGGCACCTGGCACCTGCACCAGCCGTCCCGCCAGCACTCACAACTCGCTTGGTGATCGCCGGTGAACACACGGACTATTCGCGATTAATGCCGTAAGGGATGAAAAGAACCTTCGGTGACAATGCTCAGGGTGACATCCGGTATTCACCGACACACTGTGAAATTCCCTCTATCATACTCCGAATAAGTCCCCTCCAATAACACTTTAGATCAGGGAGGACACTCCACCACTTGAACGTGGCCTCCAGCCTCCCCCAATAGCCACACCTTCGCCACCATTTATTTACCTTAATATTAAATATCCTAATACATAAGAAACTATCCTATCTGTGTTAAATTAGTTGAGCCGCAGATCTATGCGGCATTCAATGACTGTAGCCTCATAGTCAATATCTGCAGCGGTTGTCGGAGTAGGGGCAGAAGCTCTCGTTCCCCTGAGGCAGAGCAAAGCCGACTGAAGGAGAGAGAAGGACAGTCGACATCTCATCCAGGCTGTAACATAACTTCTGGGCTGCTGCTTCTGTTCGGAGATCAGCTCCGCGAGTCTGGCGTAGAAACATCTTGCACTTGGGCCCATCCCACCAGAGGTTGTGAACACTAGAGGATTGAAGCTGCCTTGATCAACATTTTGTATTCTCTCCCCATATGCCCTTCTCTTGTCGTTCTCGTTCCTTCTATGCACAGCATCGAGAGCTAGGTTACGGTGACAAACGGCCATGGGATCAAAAATCCTGATGTCGAAGAAAGCTCGCTGTCCCCGTGTCCAGAATCCTCGAGCACTGACGTCCACACGGGCTTCGTTGGATGTGTTTGAAGTCCTATGTTGGAAGATCTCGCCATCCAGTGGGAGGAGGGTCGGTTCTACCATAACGTCCCGGCAGATTTCCTTCAACATATTTGCTGTGAGATCCCTTACCTCGTCATGCCTCATGCATATGAAGCCCCCCTTCTTGCAGACCATGGCGTGATCGCCATCATAGGGAGAGCCACACACGCATTGGGAGGGCAAACCATCTACTGGCCAACCGTACCTTAGAGCAATGGCATCTGTAAATTCTTGTTTGTTAAGGCTGAAACCATTTGCCCTTATCGGTAACGTAGTTAACCAGTTCGAGGCGCCCACCTCCTGCGCTATAGCTACTTTTTTTGTCAAATTTTCTGGAACCTGCAGCAATAGTTGCTGCAACGTGTCATTTTGGCAGTGCTGCCGATCTGTTGTAATGGACCTACGGATCTTATTAACTTCGCTGGTGTCCACTTCCCCTGTAGCATTCTGGGCTATTATGTGATCAGTGAGGGCTGCCGTGAGCTTAAGTGAATTTTGATGTTCAGAGTTAGCAATCTCCTCTGGATTAGTTAGTCCCATCCCTCCCAGTCTTGGTGGAAGTGCAAGAAGTGTTCTTTCTGCTCGGGTTAAGTCAGGATGTTTCACTAGTTTGGGAATGAACTTGACATTGATTGCTTCTTCCAAAGGGTGGAGGAGGAGTCCGATCTCAGGGATGGTACGCATCAGGTAGTTCCAACGATGCTTGACTCCATGGGTGAATGCTGCAAAGGCCGCATGTGGCTCTGTGTTAGCAATCTCCGATAGAGCTTGGATTTCGCTAACCCACTCATTCACCTTTCCCGCTACGTACTGGGTCTTGAAGTCCATAGTGCCAATGACTGCGCCTAGATGTCTTTGGCCGTCCTTAGTTATTTTGACCTCACTTTCGCCGAAAACCTCCAAAGCCCGATCATAATGATCTGGCTTCACGATGAGGAAGGATTTGCTGGCGTTTGGGTGGTACCCTATTTGTGGACCTCGCGATGTTACCAGGTCCCACCACTTTTTGATGTCCTCCACTTTTCCTGCTCCTGTGAGGTCATCAGCATATGCCACTTGTTTGACCCCAGTTGTCTCACACTATATTTCTTGTTGGAGCACTGATAGGCCTATTGCATACATTGCCATTGCAACGGGGTCCCCCTGTGTTGTTCCCTCAGTCGACTGTAGGATGGTATCACCTCGTAGAGCCTTGTTGTTTACTATGTAGAGGTCTGATGGTTTCCTATACGAATTTTCAACATACATCGCAAAGCTAGGACACTTGATCTTGATGTTGTGCAGTGCAGCCTTGCGGTTAAGTATGTTGAATGCGTTTGAAGCATCCACCAGGAGAACGGCCTCACAATCACGCTGCTCAAATATCAATCTCATGGCGTGAATGGCCGCCTCCCCACCAGCCTGGTGGCCAGCACACACTTGTAGGTTCCCTGCTGCTGCCCTGACATCATCCTTTACCACCTCCATTATACACTTTCCGATGATCCGCCTCAGCACTTCCCCCACCCCTATAGGTCTACATCCTGGTTTCTTTTCCAGAGGAATAAGGCGACAGGCCGTCAGGGCCTGGAGGTGATGGCAGCAAGAGGATGCAAGCTTTCTTGCAAGGGCGGCAATGGCAGTGCAGAGATCGAATGCTACAGGGCCAAACTTGTTTGTGCTGAGGATGACTCTCCAACCGTTTGCATCCAGACCTGAAGGGCCGGCTCCTCCACGAGTCTTTAGTGCCTTTTTCCACACCATCTCTCCTGATATTTTCTCGAACAGGACAGCATTTGGTGGGATATAGGCACCCTGGAGCCTAATGCCTTCATCTTCACTTGCAGGGGGATGTTTCTCTTTCAATAGTCTTTATGTCTTTCTGTTTATTGGCATCACCCCACCGGAAGATTCCTGAGTGAGAGATCTTACCGCGAGAGACACTTTTCCCACACGCATTTTGTTTCCAAATTTTCTTGCCACGTCATCTGTGTTTTGCTTTCCGTCACCCGTAGATTTTAGTCTCTCCTGCAGTGTTCTTGCTTCACATAGGAGATCATCTAGGGCCCCAGTCCGCCACATTGTCGATCTTCTCTTCATTGCTGCCACATTTTCTTTGTGCTTAGCCTTTGTGTGTGTCCTCTGACAAAATAGATGTGGTATTATTGCCAGTATTTGAAGAGCTAGGGGGGCGAGGAAGCGGTCCTGAGTGTAATCAGTCATGAAGTAAGTCATCTCCCGAATCATTTCTTTGGTGACCGCACACTTAGGTGGTTCAAATAAGTTAGCGGGCGACCACTTGACAATTTCTGAGTAGGTTTCTTTGACCCATACGCCTGCATTTTCCATCGACATGCTTTTCCACTGAGGCGGCTGTCTCTCATTCTCCTCCTGGACACCTGCTACTGAGGGAGCAGCATTTATTAGTACTACATTTTCGGGTTGAGTAGACTCACTGCTATCATTTCGGATATCATCGGGTGGTTGGGTCCCGGCGATATCCACTGTGGCCGCCTGTGTCGGCTCCCTGCCACGTGGGTTCCGACACTGGTCTAGCTTCCTGCAATCCACACATGAACGGTTGTTTCTCGCACAAAGACAATTTGTGCAGTTTTGGTACAGGCTAGCACAGACGCAGCAAAGACTGTTGCCAGGCATAGTGACCAGCACCTTGGGCGACAGATATTTCCGCCTCCGACCTCTGCTATTGGGCCCATACGGACGAAGAAACTAGATCTTATGCGTATGAGGCACAGAGGTGACGGCCTGGTCTGCGGTGTCCAGGTAGTAGGGGCATAAGCGCGCGTGTGGTTGTGTTGGGCACCCCCCATATTAGGGTGTGTCAATTTAGGGGGTGAACTGGCTAAATTGAAAATCGAGTAATTTGGTAGCAATTTACTGTAGTCTTTAAGCATGCAAAACAATATTCTGGCATAAATTTTTTTTTATAATAAGTCCTACCTACATCAAATGGATTTTTAAATGTACATATTTGTGAATTTATAACATAACCAGCGTTTGCACACATGTTACTGTTTCAAGTTTCAAATTATTATATTTTATTATCCGTAGTCTATTTGAAAGTAACCAATGCCTTCATACTCTCTTTGCTTTGGTTTCTTGTCATCAGTAGTCTGCTTGCTATTTGTGCTTTGATGTAACCTTCTCGCCTGTCGTGGCTGTAAACATGGCCCGCTGCTTCTGTGACCATTTTCACACATCTCTCCACACTTTGAGTGTGGGAAGGCCACTTCGGCACCTGCATTGGAGTCTCTTTAAGGTTCTCAATTCTTGGCTAGTTAGACTTGTTGTCAATGGTGGCTCTAAGACTTCCAAACTCAAGTCAACCAATTCTGACAATTTGGTGGCATTGACGTTTATTGGGGGAACTTTTCTTGAATGAAACGAACAGTCTCCCAACTGGTCGTCATCTATTAGCGTTCCTCTAATCTTTAGAATGACTTCTACAGCCTCGGTTCGGAGAGTGGTACATTGACTGCAAAGCATTGCTTGCAAAACTGCTTCTGATCGAGCATACCAAGCGGACCTTCTTGCCACAGGTAACACGATGTCCCTCACTACCTTCCTCTGTGTTCTTACTAGCTGCAATTGAAACAAAAGGTGATTGGGCCCATCCACCCACATAGGATTAAGTTTCACACTAAACCACTGGGGAAGATAAACTCCAATAATAAATTCAACAATTAACCTCAAATTCTTCAGCACTTTGCCCTTCAATTCGTGTTTGGAAATCCAAATCCTGCAGAAACGAAGAGTTGTAGTTAACCAACGGCTGTGACTGACAGGTCCAATCTCCAAGAGAGCCAATGACTGAGGCACTTCTCCTGATCTTATTGCTTGGGCAATACGATAAGCATAGGATTGATCTGTGCTGAGATCTTTGATGACTCCTTCAGACAACGCCGGAAGGGGAGGGCCAACTTCGACCTTTGGAAAGGTTGTATTTATTTCTAGTTGTGTTGCTTCATCCAGCATGATGCCAAGGGGACCTGACCACTTGTTGTTGCTCTTTGTAGGACCATCAAGTTCCTGGATGAGATGACGAAGAGGTAGCTCGCCTGTATGTAAATCACATACAATCCAAACAAGTCTTCTTCCTAGTTTTGTCTCTAAATGCGTCATTACACCCCCCTGCCATCCGGTGTTCACTGCAGTTGAATCTCCACCAACAGCCTGCAGTGAACTGCCAAGTCCTCTCTCCTGAACCCAACATAAAATATGATCAGCAATGACCTCTGCATGTTTCTTCCCTTCTACTTCAGTTTCGGGAGCAAAGTGAAACAAAAACCGACCACCAGGCTCAGAACAGACAGAGTAGTGTTCTTCTTTGATGAGACCTGGAAACTTTCTGTTCACTCCCTCTACTTCTAGCAAAACTTTTGTGTCATCTATTCTTCCATCAAACAAAAGACAGGAGAGCCCTCCCTCGCTTAAATCTTTTTCATGCTGATCAGATATTTCCTTCATTATTTTTTCTTGTGCTCTTCTAATTTTATTATGATCTATCACCAAAGATACATCCTCTCGGCTGATGAGGCCTGCATCTATCCAAGCGGCAGTTGCAATTTCTGCAGCCTCACGAAGTCCAGCATGGTGGCGAATACTAGCTAAAGCAATGTTTGAAATATTTCTTGTGTTGTATTTCATTTTCTTTGGTAAAGGTTCAGATGGCTCTTTGGAACTATCATCTGATGTTGCTTCCTGTTCATCAGAAGAACTATCAAAGAAGTGATAAACATCTTGACACAGCTCTTCCTCTCTTTGGATGACTTCTTCACTCTTCATTTTCTTCTTTTGTTCCCTCTCTCGGATTTGTTCTCTCTTCTTGGCATTAGCAATCTGCTTCTTTGTTTCTGAATAATCTATTGAACCCATTTGCATACTTCCTTGGCCTTCTGCCTTTGTCCTCTGTGCCTTTATAAATTCAAGCTCTAAAACAGGGATCTTCTTTTCACGAGGACAACCACAATCAATGTGGGAATTATTTTCTCTCTTACCTGAGTGAGAACAGTTGGATTCAGAACATAATTGTATGGAGCACTTGCAGATCAAAATGTCAAACAGAGTATCAAGTGTGTGCAGAAATTCATTTTTCCTGGCCAAGTTTCCTTTACCAAGTGATGTTTCAACTGCTTTGTGCCATAATTTCGTTAGTTTTAGCTCAATAGTTCGACACTGATTAATCACAGGTGGTTTGAATAGTGCATTAGCTTTTGTCCATTGATGCAGAAGAGGGACTATCATGTCATTTATGAGTTCTTTATCTGTATAGTTCCTTCTGTCCTTTGCATTTTTTTCTCGAAGGAGTAACCCTAATCTTAGCATGTCTCTCACTGTTGGAAGTTCTGATACAGGAAGCTCCTTCCCTTTACCAACTAGCAGGCTCAAGTGGGTTGACAACTGACTTCTTGTCTTCAATTTTGACATCTTCACACTATCTGACAAATAGAAAAATATTTCAATGTTTCATAATACAATTGTTGTTTCAAAAAATATCAATTTGTTTATCAAAAATGCTGTAACAGAAATAACATAATAATTTCTTAGAACATAATGTTTTATACAATGATATAAGTAACTGCGACAATCAATATGCCCTACTTACAATAATTAAAATGTAGAATTCGTCTGGTAGAGTAGGTGCAAGTGCAATGAGAGCAAACCACCGTCTATGATATCTAGAAGGAGAGTGAGCCGGGCGCCTTATCCTCATGCTTGGTACAAGTCAAAACAAGAATTAAACTGTCCCACACGGAGAGCCTGTTCATGTTCATGTTCTGACATGCATATTGTACACAAGCTATAGAACCATAAAATACTCCATAATCCATATGCTTACATGAGATTAGTTAATATCAAGTGAATAATTCTAATCAAGTCTCATTAATTTGTTGAAATACTGATATTTGAAACTTTAAGGTATAATTGATGTAGGTGAGGGTTATTTCAATTCATTTTTGTTTGCTAATCTCAAGTTTAGACATAAAGAGGCACAATATTTTGACTACCAAATTTGATTTTTAACATGTTGACAAAATTGACACACCCTACCCCATATGGGCGATAATCCACACATGAGAATAATCCACTGGGAGCAAGAATTGTCACACCTAACACTTGATTATGTCACTTTGGTAGAGATAGCCACCATTTCTATGGTCTCGCTGATGTAACATTAGTTATATATACTCACATGGAGTGACCGTTACTTGAGGCGACCGAAAGTGCGAGGCACTTGGCCCCATAGGGGCGAGAGTCGCGATGCCACCCTTGCTAGGGTAGGCCTATCGACACACTGGCACTGACACTTGGCAACTCCAGCCACCCACCATTCAAACACTCACAGCTTACTTGAAGATCGCCGGTGAACAGGAGCAATATTTGCGTTTAATGTCGTAAGGAATGAGAAGAACCGTCGGCGATGACGCTCAAGGTGACATCCAACGTTCATCGACACACTGTGAAATTCTCGCTCCCACAAACTGAGTATATCCCCACTAATAACACTTTAAATCAGGGAAGGCACCCCAACACACCCACGCCGCCCGGCCCGACTACTACTACACTCCACCACACCCACGCTGCGCTGGCCTACTACTACTACTATTACTTTTTTTTTTCAACATTACTCAGAATAGTGTATTTTAAGAAATCGTGCGGTGCTACTACAATACCTCCTCCGATTACTACTACTACTACTACTCCTACTACTACTACTACTCCTACTACTACTACTACTACAACTCAGTGGACGAAACCAAAGCCACCACTATATACTTGTCTTACCTTCATGCCCATCACATGAACATGGTTCATCCAGGTTCATTCTCGAAACACCTCAACGACACACTAACCAGGAATAACATTGCACCTGTTGAAATAAACGACGATGTCCCTTCAAAAGAAGTCATGAAGGCAGTAACCCACTCAACGACTTCACGTCGACCTCAACCCACGCCAGAAATGGACCCTGACTTAGGCCAAAGTTTGCAAAACCGTAGCCCCAACGTAGCCAGTCAGTCCCCCTGGAATCACAGCGCCAGCGACACCGTAAATCTCCGTGATCCTAAGACATGTACTCCCAGTGACAACAGCGACTATCGGGCTACATCTACAATCAAAGTTGCGACCAGGTGATGGTGACTTACTCCACACAGAAACAAGACTCTCGAGCTGCAGCGTCAGCAGATGAACTTCTTCGTGTACACGGGTGACAATCAGATGTTCAGGCCCCTTAGAAATGGCGGAAGCTGAACAAACACTTCAAGCGACACCCCAAGCTACAGTTTCCGAAATGTCAGTCGTTAGCAGGATGAAAATTGTCGAACATAATGTCCTACACTGGTCCCTTAATAGTTGTAACGAACTCTCTAACTTATACTACAAATTTGACCCAGATATTATTCTGTTAAACAGTGCTGGCATAAAAGACGAAAGTAAGCTGAAAAATTTTGCCAACACTGTATACCAGGCGAACATGACGGGTGAGCTGAACGATGGTGTCACTGTGGCCAACAGGTCTCGGCTGAGTCACAGAGTGTTATTAGACTCGGTAACTTTTGTTATGTAACATGAAATATCACTAAACATCCTCGAACATGTTACATAACATTATTAATAACACGTGTTATATACCAAGAGTGGATGCAGCTTAACGCTAAACTGATTTATTTGTTTAAAGTCTACTCGTATAACTCGGCGTTACCTCCTGTAAGTAGTTTTTTAATATAAACTAATTTACCAGAATTCAAGTAATAAACCAACACCACTACGTATATATATTTTATACAAGTGAATCATGAATTAAGCGAATTATTGCGAGAAATCCGTCATCTACCCCAGACGACAAGCCGATTTTAAAATGAATTATTGAATTCACACAGAAACCCACCACATGTATCTCGGAATGGGCTTTAGGGCTCTGTGGGACAAGTTGGTACGAGGTTTTATTTAATACTATTACGAGGATTTATACAAAATAATTTCCATAATAATAATAATAATAATAATAATAATAATAATAGTTCTATATTTTCATCGACAGTGTAAAGTTTCAAAGAACCGATTATAGTCTTATCACGATAGTCTTTTTCATGTCACAGTATAACTAACAATAGCTTTTTCTACCATGTTGCATAATTGATACATCGTCATAACAGGATAAACGTAATAGTCTTCAGTCTTTCACGTAACACGAAAGGATTATTTGGCTAGGTCTTACATCTTTCATTTAACACAGGATTATTGTACCATTAAGGCCTCGGTATTTCATATATATATCTGGTACTACTTATAGCACAAACTTTTATTGTCGGTATAATTATCCTTATCTTCTAAAGTTAACTGTATGGACTGTTTTACTTTATGTGTTTAAAGACCTTAGTTGTTGAAGCAAAAGAGATACATACGAGTATAGACAAAATAACATTGATGATGGTGCATATAATCTCAGTAGAAGAATAATATAAAATAAAAGACGACAAAAATAATATCAAAGTGATTTTCTTTACAGGTTCATTTATTAATTGCAAATATATATATATTTTTCTCTTCCATTTCCTAACCAAGTAAATTCGTTTGTCTTTATACAGAAATACTTAAATTGTGGGTAAATATGACAGTTCCTACATCTTCACCTTTGATTGGCTATGGAAGTGGCCAGGCATCATAGACCTGAGGTGTGGTAGTTTGGCCGGCACCATACTCCACGGCTTTAGCCTCTGTATTTAAAGCCAAAACACTCTCACAGCTGGGTAAACAAGGGTAGCCCCGGGAACGAATCAACTACCCCTAATACAAGAAGTGAGGGTTGTATAATTATACTCTACCACCGCATCAACAATTACTATTAACATCTACAGTCACAATCCAAACTTTCGACACCCCCCTGGCTGGGTGTTCGCCGAGGCCAGGGTTGAGGTAAGGCTGGGTGATCGGACGCAGACTAGTTCAGCAAAGTGGTAACGAGGCACTACGATGGTAAGGTTCACATTCCACCACCACAACATTCCGAGACTCATAGCACACGAGCACAGGCAGGAACTTATTACGAACTTTTCACATGGCATGAACTTGCATCACAAATGCATTCATAACATTGTTGCCACACATAACAATAACATATTAAGATTGGAGCATGAAATACTTTGCCCTGTCCCAAAACACTGGCTTGGAACCACTAGATGCCAGTCCTCGTATTACACATGACTCATTAGGGCAGCATATGTGCAGTAAAGGGCGGCCGGCGGCCGAATTTCGTCAAGAGGGAGTGAGCGGTCAGTCGACAAGGTGAGGCCTCTACATGTATAGGTGTTACCATAACCCTGGGAATATTATGGTTTCACACATGCTAGGAATTCATATAGTCATATTTACAACATTTAATGGTGTATCAGTAACTACATTGGAGTATTTTGGCTTGGATTTTTGCAATTCACATTAATTATGGTATCATCCAAAAAATTTTTGTCTGGTCCGGAGAAGCGACTTTGTAGAAGACCTCGACCCTCAGCGTAGATGCCTGGCCGTGCGTCATCATTAGTGACTACTTCTTGGTCGCTTGCCTTGTTTCCAGTCTACTGCTGCTTTTAGTCTTTAAATTTCACTTTATAATATCTCGGATTATGAGACAGTATAAGTGCCAACAATGTTATGAATGAAATTTTGTTATGCAGGTTCATGTCATGTCAAAATTCGTAATAAGTTCCTGCCTGTGCTCGTGTGCTATGAGTCTCGGAGTGTTGTGGTGGTGGAATGTGAACCTCACCATCGTAGGGCCTCGTTACCACCTTGCTGAACTAGTCTGCGTCTGATCACCCAGCCTTACCTCAAACCTGGCCTCGGCGGACACCCATCCGGGGGGGAGGGGAGAGGGGGTGTCGAAACTTTAGATTGTGACTGAGCAGAAGGAAAAAGATGTGTTCGCTATATTCCGACTATGAATCTGTGAGGCTGAGTGCAGTAAGTCAACCCCTGGTAGATAGTAACAGAAAAATGTTAATGTAGAGGATACGAGAAAATCCTTTAATCAGGAGTTGTTACATTTTCAAAATGAACTAAAATAACCTTTTTATCAGCTGGATAAAAGGTATACTTTATTTCTAAATGGACAGTGTAAAAACTCATAGTGATAAAGAATCATTTTCCAATATACCAAATCGATTAAGAACAATATTTTTTACTCGTCTTTAGCTTCACAAAAAATCCAATAAGATAGAAATTACCCTCGTTATCTCAGACACAAAGGCTCACGTACTGTTTATTATTATTATTATTATTATTATTATTATTATTATTATTATTATTATTATTATTATTTTTATTATTATTATTATTATTATTATTATTATTAGAAAACATATGTTCATATTTAAGTAAGTTAATTTCTGAAGACCGGGAATTCATACCCCTTATTATCTTCCTTATCGATTGTCTCTGATTTTATTGACATTATATTGAAATTATGGAACCTGAAAACTATTTGTGTGTGTGTGTGATAATAATAATAATAATAATAATAATAATAATAATAATAATAATAATGATATTAATAATAATAATAATAATTAACGGTTTATTGAAAAAGTTCTGCAGCCCGAAGGCTGAAAATATACATTAGACAAAATGACTTATTACATACAAAGACATGGGGTGGGTGGGTCGTTTAACAAAAACTTTCATTTCTGAAAGGAAAAAAAACATGAAATGAACATACAAATTATTATAGATTGCAACTGATGGTCCGGGCTGGTCTCTTGCCATACTGTGTGAGGTCACATCGCCTCGTGGTTCAGTAACTCGTCCGAAGGTGTTGATATAAAGGTGTGTGTGTGTGTGTGTGTGTGTTTTATTAGTTTTAATATCTGGATTTTATCAAACATTGATAAAATCATAAGAAATTCAAGTAATAACTAAGCGTAATGAAGTAGAATGGAAGGGAGACACTATAATGACGCAGCAGGGAAGGGGTGGACCAGCGTAACAGCTCTGACGGCTCTCATTTCTTCCGTGCATTAACTACGTCATATTACTAAGCTTATATATATATATATATATATATATATATATATATATATATATATATATATATATATATTAATTAATTGGCAATTCAACTACAACCACAGCTGTCACAAAATTCTCACATAATTTTTTTTCCCTTATTTAAGCAAATAAACTAGCATTTGGAAACATACTAAACGTTCTCGGGGTATTTTTACCAATTCTCCAAGGTTTTGTATCTCTCTGGGGACCCAGTTTTTAATTAAATTCACCCATCCCAGTCTCTGCCTTCCCTTGGTCCTCCTACCCTCAACTAGCCCATTAATATTTATTTTATTATTCCCTCATCCCTAATTATATGACCAAAGTATCTCAATTTTCTTTTTTTTGAACATTTAAAGTATTTCTTTTGGAAGTTTTGCTAATTTTAGTACTTCATCATTGCTTTTCCAGTCAGTGTAGCTTATTCTTAACACTCACCTATAACACCACATTTCAAAGGCCTTCAACCTCTTTCTGGTGTATGCTAAAAGTGTCCACGCTTCTAACCCATACATCAGTCCTTGCCATGTAAAGCCTTTGGCAGCTTTTTTTTCTGAAATTGAAGTCAATGTCCCGTTTCATTAGGTCTTTTATATTACTAAATGTTGTTTTTTGTCACTTCCTAAATTGCACAAAATTTCCCACTTGCTCAAGTTCCTGTTGCCTACCATAATTTGTATTTTAGGATTCATTTCCAATTTTGAAACAACCATAACTTTAGTCTTTACAGCATTTACTCACATAAGACTTTATAAACAAATAGTTGAAGATTCTGGATATCAAAAATATTAAACTTGCCCA
Source organism: Homarus gammarus (assembly GCA_958450375.1). Classification (NCBI taxonomy): domain Eukaryota; kingdom Metazoa; phylum Arthropoda; class Malacostraca; order Decapoda; family Nephropidae; genus Homarus; species Homarus gammarus. The sequence continues at coordinate 950,809 of CAUDMG010001253.1, read as the reverse complement.
ATCAAGACATTCTCAGTGAAAGAATGACAACAATTTAAAAGCAAACAAATTTAGCATAAACAACTGAAATAGAAAGTCATCAGAAATATATAAATACTTTCCACAGTGATATAAACAAACTATGGTCACGGCATGGTGTCACGGGAGTTAAAGTCCATCTCTGTGTTGTGGGAGTTTTAACTTCGTGTGACATTCAGTCTTGGAAGTGAAATGTAAGTTTTATTTATAGCAGTTGTATATTAAGTTCATGAATAGTGTTTTAAGTAGATGACCGGGAGAATTTAATACGAATAGTTAACCAGTAGTGCCTTCCCATACCTAACACACAGATTATTATACAACTGACTGATACAATGATTATAAGTTTGAGGTTTGAAAAGCAATCAAATATCCAATATAATCATTGCCTTTTCAAATATATAGAAACTAGTATTTTTCTAATAATTCTAGTTATTGTACAGAAGGTAATTTATTCCATCTGTGATATATATTTGATGTTATTGATGTATCATATACGAGCCTTAAATGGTAGTTATGCAAGTTGATTCATTAGTTAATCGTTATGGTCAGTTCAATCACGTGAGACCATTATACTGAACACCACAGACTCAGAAAAGAATGGAAGACAGAAGAGGCACGGGTGGTGATGAAGAAATATCGCCAATTGAGAAGACGAAAAGAAAAGATAACAAAAACCATGAAGGGAATAAAGACAATAAGGGAGAAGAAAGAAGAAAGACAAAGATAAATAAAAATAAATTATCATGATAGAAACTGTGAAGGAAGTAAAATGTGGGTAATGAATAAATTTTGCTCCAGTCTGAATGACCTGCAGGTAAAGTGTTGCAGACCAGAAAATATCTCGATAATGCAAACCATTTTATTCCTAGGTGTTGCAACAGTGCCATGATTTTAGAGTAAATTCCATCTTGTTTTAGAGAAAACGTATATGTATTCTCACTAAAAAGACCTGCCCAAATGTTCCCTCTCAAGCTGACCAATGACAATGAGACCTCCTTAGGCCTGAACCAATATGGAGAGCCTGCGAGACGTGACGTTATGAACATGTGGCGTCCCATAAGACACATCTCTTTGTTTTAGGACAATGTAGGTTGGTATTTGTGTCAGTGAAAAAGGCGGGTGTCGATGGCGAGTGGAGTAACAATAATTAGTAAGTGCATTTAAGGTTTTATCTGTTTCACGAAATGTAATGTGATTCATGGGGCCCTGTTTAATTAGCTAGGAGAATGGGTTTATTGCTTTGAAGTGTAAATGTCATTCCTAGGTGTTGCAGACAAGAAAATACCTCGATATTGCAGCCTTTTTGTTCCTAGCTGTTGCATAAAAAAATGAAGCTCCTGGACATTGCAAACTAGAAAATTCACTCGCCCAACCCAGGCGAGTATTAATTTTCGTAAACATTTTAGCTTATTGATGAAGCGTCGCGTCGATTTCATTTACCTCGTCATGGGAGACAGACTCCAGCGAGTATTACGGTTAGTGGAGCTTCTCTGAGATACGTGGCATCAGGTCCGCTCACGAGTCAGGTGAATGTCAGTGCAGTCAACCATTTGTTCTTTCTCTGTCTGTATGTCCGTTTGTCTGTATGTTTGTCTTGTCTGTCTGTCTATCTGTCTGTCTGTCTGTCTGTCTGTCTTCATCATCGTCTTTAGATCAAAACATGTTGCATCAATTGTGTCTGTCCTATAGGTTAGGTAAAGAGTCTCACCTATCTTCTCTTACTCTCTCTCTCTCTCTCTCCAAACTCTCAGCCGCTTAACCAAAACACAAATACCTTTTAGGAAAACTTAGAAGGAGAAGACCAGCAACTAACAGTATGCATTTCAATTCATTAATGTCGAAGAGTCTCACATCATCCCCGTCACCTCAAGGAGCCTTCAGGAGATTGTGTCTCACCCAACCATCACTTACGATTAACACAGCATGAAGCTCGTCCAGAACACGTACAGTACATCCTTGACACATCTGTGGCGTTCAAACAAAGTGGTATTTAACATAGTCTCTGGTTGTTACTTAGCGTTAAATAACCTGTTTATTAGTAAACGCATCTGTGGAAAGAAATTTGTCCAGAATGGGGTACACTGTGGCGCTCAAACAAAGTGGTATTTATCATAGTCTCTGGTTGTTACTTAGCGTTATATAATCTGTTTATTAGTAACTATTATCACACAGTCTAGACTCTAAACAGTATTCAATATCGTATATAATGGTTTATTTTAATTAATGTTACTCGGTTAGTGGTATTGGTAATTGAATGTAATAATAATAAATTAATATTATAAACGCTAATCAATATAGTGTATATAAAACAATACTCTTAAGTTTAATAATAATAAGAAGAAAATGGACAACAACAACAACAAAAACAATAATAACAATAATAATAATAATTATAATTATAATAATAATAATAATAATAATACTAATAATAATAATGATAATAATAATAATAATAATAATAATAATAATAATAATAATAATAATAATAATAATAATAATAATAATAATAATAATAATAATAATAATAATAATAATAATAATAGTAATAATAATTATAATAATAATAATAATAACAATAATTTCCAGCCACAAGTAATTATCAGAAGTACATAAAAACAACAACTCTATAACCAAACACACACACACATCCAAATTCTCATTGTTAAGGCTCTTCATATGAAACACGTCACCCATTGTATTACGACATGCCATGGAACTATTAAACCGAGTGTAAATGATGTAATAATCTGAAAATATATAAGACTTTTGCAGTAGCGGTGTTCGTCAGGGCGTGGATGACGGGGACCTGGACACGGGTATAAAAAGTCTTGCCAACTCGTCTCATCATTCAGTTGGGGAAGGCATTTGGTTTAGATAACATCAATATGGTAAGATGCTCGTATTATTATTATTATTATTATTACTATTATTATTATTATTATTATTAGTGGTAGTAGTAGTAGTACTAGTAATAGTAGTATCCTAATTTTGCACTTCCATTTCAATTTCTTCAGTCCATATATTGCTTCTTTAGTAATTTTTTATCTAGTTCGTCCGTCACTACACACTACCTAGCATCACACCCACCAATAGCGGGTCCATCTCCGTGAATCACTTCGACTATATATCTTCAGTCACTTAAGAACATAAGAATGGAGGAAACTGCAGCGGGCCTATTGGCCCATACTGGGCAGTCCCATTTACACCCATCCCTATTGCTCATATAACCATCCAACCTATGTTTGAAGCTATCCAGCGTATTCGAGTTAATGATGATATTTGGTAATTTGTTCCACTCGTCCACTACACTATTTCCAAACCAGTGTTTACCTATTTCGAGCCATAATCTAAATTTGTCTAATTTAAAACCATTGTTACGAGTTCGCTCCTGGTTGGATAGTTTGAGTACCTTTGTAATGTCCCCTTTGTTCAGCCCTGACTTCCATTTATACACCTCTATCATAACGCCCCTCACTCTACGTCTCTCGAGGGAGTGCAAAGTAAGATGCTTTAACCTGCCTCTGTACTCAAGGTTCCTAATGCCCAGGATTAGTCTTGTTATTCTCCTCTGAATTCTTTCCAAGGATTCTATATCCATTCTGTAATACGGTGACCAGCATTGAACTGAGTAATGAAGGGTTAGGTCTCACAAGCGCAGATATAGTTTTAAGATGACCTCGCTCCAAGTACTTTATCAGGCTTGTTTCGAGCAAATGCACATTGTTTACTTGGCTTAAGATTCCTACTTATCATTACTCATAAATCCTTCTCGCAGACGGATTTCTCAATAACATCGTTGTTCATTTGGTATTTGGTTTCCCTGTTTACATCTCCTAGAGGCCTATACCATGTCTAGTGACCTACATGTAGGACGGCAAATTTTTAATAAGCATTGTACTATACATTCATGATGTTAAAAAATACTTTTTCTATATTAGGAGCACTAAATTGCATCCAACAATAATTAGTGATGAGCAAATGAGGGTAGTAAACATTGCACAACTTAGTTATAATCTTACCTGGAAAGAGATGCCAAAATGGAAGAGAAATTTACAAACATAATTACAGAAAATTATGGATGGTGCTTTACACGACCTCTCACAACGCGTGTCTTGATAACACGGACAAATGAACATTGGACGTTTACTCTATACTCAGACACATGCACAATTTTATGTAAAAAAATACATTACTATTATTATTATTATTATTATTATTATTATTATTATTATTATTATTAATTCCCTCATAATCGATCATCTATTCAACACAAAATAACAGGTATGAAGGTAAGCTTTAGGATCTACTGTATTTAGTGATTTAATTATCTGAACGATTTCAGAAGTTGGTGATAGTGGCCATGGGAGTTGCCCTCCTGGCCATGTCCAGCCTTGCCAGGCCAGATGGACATGGAGGCGGTAGCTCAGGTGGCGGTGGCTATGGAAAAGGCGGCTCAGGTGGAGGGGGCGGCGGCTATGGTGGAGGCGGCTCCGGTGGAGGGGGCGGCGGCTATGGTGGAGGCGGCTCCGGTGGAGGGGGCGGCGGCTATGGTGGAGGCGGCTCCGGTGGAGGGGGCGGCGGCGGCTATGGTGGGGGCGGCTCCGGTGGAGGGGGCAGCGGCTATGGTGGAGGTGGCTCCGGTGGTGGCGGCTATGGAGGAGGCGGTTCCAGTGGCGGCGGCTATGGAGGAGGCAGCTCCAGTGGCGGCGGATATGGAGGAGGCAGCTCCGGTGGCGGCTCCGGTGGAGGAGGTGGCGGCTATAGCGGAGGAACATCAAGTGTCATATTTAACCTAGGAGGTCCTTCTGGTGGTGGAGGCTCCAGGGGCGGCGGCGGTGGAGGCTATGGTGGTGGAGGCTATGGTGGTGGTGGCTCCAGCGGTGGAGGATATGGTGGTGGTGGCTCCAGCGGTGGTGGAGTCTATGGTGGTGGTGGGTCCAGCGGTGGTGGAGGCTATGGTGGTGGTGGCTCTAGTGGTGGTGGAGGCTATGGTGGTGGTGGCTCCAGCGGTGGAGGCTATGGTGGTGGTGGCTCCAGCGGTGGTGGAGGCTATGGTGGTGGTGGCTCCAGCAGTGGTGGAGGCTATGGTGGTGGTGGCTCCAGCGATGGTGGAGGGTATGGTAGTGGCAGCTCCAGCAGTGGCGGTTATGGAAAATAAATACACAAGATGCACAAAAACAAAACGGAAAAAAAATATGCAAACCTATCTTCTACATATTTGATTTTTATTTTATATTTCCACCACCTGTTTTCTCATAACCATATACTGTAACCAGATATTATGCAGTAGGAAAGAATTAGCTATATTAACATCACAAATTCTCTTTTTCCTCAGTCATATTTTAATTATATCTTCTTTTTTTACTTGTATTGTTTTCCCGATCATCCTGCCTTCTACAATCTTGTCCATAGTTGTTCCTAGCGAAGACACTGTCTCCCTCACCTCACCAACACAGTCTTTAATCTTCTATGAAAAGAAATGAAAGAGGCTCTGATTACTTAATAAACAATTCTCAAATGAAATAAAACTTCTGGATCCTTGTCATCCTGAAATTAGGGTTTACAGAAATTGAGAACTCATGTTAACTAATCTTAATTCATCACAGGATTCAATTATGTTTTGAGTTACTGTTTATAACTCTCTCCTCTCTTTTCAATATCCTTTTCATATTGTCATGATTTGAGTGGGGGTGTATGTAGTATACTGCCAGATCTGGGGTCACTAAATTTAAGGGGATAACTTAACTCTAAACTTAATTTCTAAGGGTCGCTGCCACCAGACCCCCTCTGGACAGCATGTAGCTCGTTAGGTAGCGGGCAGAGTGGACTAGGCATTAGGTTAGGTTTTCCATTGACCAGATCGGTGAGGGTAAAGAAGGGGGAAACCATAACATGTCTTAATTGATTTATTCCTTATAAAACATACTGGTAAAAAAAACATATACATGAATTGGCCTTCCTCAGAAGAACAACATAATTTTGGTTACCCAGACTCTTGCATTACTGGCGGGTCATCCACCAACTTATTGCATACAAATGGGGAACGCCGTATCTCGGTCGTTCCTTCTTACAATATCCCTTAACACATCAGACTGCTCCACTGATGTGGATACATAGTAGCACCATCTCAACACACCTGTTACACTCCATACCTGCAAGTATGTGACTCCTTGTGACTATTAGGTATACACAACGGACACCTCGTTCGCACACCGCCCTCGGTGGGTAGAGACGAGGGCTTCACCTAGAGACATACCAGCACTATTTCTACGCCTGGTATTATAGGTCGCTCCAAGTGACGACCGCCGTTTCTCACGGTCTCCTTAGTTGTGACTATTCATGTGGAGTGGTGCGCTGGGAATAATTCCCACTCGGTGTAACGCTCAAGTGGACAATGGCGGCCGGGCGGCAAGATACTCCGGCCACATGGCACCTGTGGTGACGGCAGAACGGGAAAAACTCAAGCAATAATGCCTGACGGGCGGTTATCCCACCCCTTAACACATCCCTATCACACTTATATATCCAGCAAAGCTTTAAACTGTAGTAACTTCTATTTATCAACCTTAATTGTAGGGCGGGATATAGCCCGCTAGGGCACTGACCTGTGGTGACGGCAGAACGGGAAAAACTAAGGCCGATTTCCCGCCGCTTCTCGTCACATAGGCCTACAGTTTCCAATCCTCAATTTACACTTTTGTTTCTTATGGTTCTCACCTGAACACTTTACGGTATATTGTCACTCATTTCTTAACAACACATATATTAATCCTAAATTACACACTAAGGTAAGGTCTTGGTTTGCTAGTGCTTGGGTAAATGCCTGAGATTATAATATTAATGAGGCATCTGAGGCGGGTACATGACGCGCCTTGAAACAAAAGCCGAATGATCATGGCCGGGGTGTATCAACGTCACTTAAAAACTGTAATGAGGGATCCTCCTCTCACACATGGCACTATTTGAACACAGACATAAGATTCTCTGATCACTGTACCTGTCGTGGGTATATGTCACGTGAGGCTACGAGGTGTATTAAATTCATACCGACGCATACACGATATTTCCTTTCCGGTATAGTTTCTAGATCACTGTCAACACCTCACATAGTTCTGATACATTTATCCTTTTTCCAGATCATTGTTCTCATGTATTTTCATATGATATCTGTTGGAGTTATGTTCGCTACACACCCACAGACGTAAATAGTAGGACCTTCAAACCCTGATCCACACTTAGTCTTACGGTACACTAGTCCGGCTCAACTGGACTTTAACATTCATCTTATGCCTACCCTGAGTGATCCTTAATGCTATGAATACATACACTTGATATGATACAACTATACCTGGGTACAATACATGGTCTAGGAACCTTGAGTAGGTGAGTTGTCCTTTCTCAATGTTTCCCGTTTTCTGAGGTTCTACAAGTGCGGTGCATTTGAATGTTATGTAGCGTAATATGAATTAGATGGGATTTTTAGGATGACAATGATGTGCGCAGTACAGTAGGAGGGGCAAATAAATCAAGAAATACAACATATAAAAGGATCTTTTTCTTTATTTTTCTGTAATTCTGTATTTATTTTTTAGTTGGAAATTACTGTGCATAGTTATGTTTATATGTGAATCTGTTTAAATAAGATGTTGTAAAAGAATATATTTTTACTATACAATTAGTGGTGATGAAAATACAATAAATATAATGAAAATATTACTATACTGTTCGTTTTCCTTAGTTTTCATGTGTTGTTACAAAGGTTCAGACTAAATGTAAGTGTTTTATTATGAATATGAAAAATACTCGAATAAATAAACTATAAATTGATGTTTTTATATATATATATATATATATATATATATATATATATATATATATATATATATATATATATATATATATATATACACTAGCGGAATCGCCGCCCTCCGGGAGGCTCTTTCGCCAGGTTCAAGATTTCTTAAGAGCATTATAGGAGTTCCAATCTTGAGATTGAGGTGGTGAGGAGGCATTCCAGCGGAATTCTTCATGGTACTGGACTGCTTGTTTCTGGTCGATTACTGTATCAACAGATTTGAATGAGGTCTCACTGCCTGGAAGCTGTCTGAGTAGAGTCATGTTGATTTCAGCCACTGTTTCATTCTTTGGTGCCAGAATTGCGCGTTCACGCAGCCACTTGTGATCCTTGTAGTGGTGCATAATGTTTGGGTAGACCATGTTAGTGAGCTCAGTTGAGGACTTTACAACATTTCCACATCCTTTTCAACCTCTGTGTGGTTTAACGGGTCGGGTCGGGTTGGGTGTGTTGGATCAGGTTGGTTGGGGTTTTTTTGAGATGCCCACATGACACTTGCTTTCCATGCCAAGTTTGGTCCGGGTGGCTCAATTGCTAGGCCACGGTAGGACGCCACCCTCCGGGAGGCTCCACATTGTCTCACTGTTCAGTCCCCGAAACTTCTTCCATCATTAGTTCATTAACGGTGTATGTAAGTTCCACTACAAGGGTACAGCAAAGTATATTTTTTTATCATTAAACTGTTATTATTTTATTGTCTTATCATCACTACATACAGTATAACACCACCCACCATTACTACATATAACATCATCCATCATCACTACATATAACATCATCCATCATCACCAGATATAACATCATCCATCATCACTACATATAACACCATCCATCATCACTACATATAACACCATTCATCATCATTACATATAACACCACCCATCATCACTACATATAACAACATCCATCATCACTACATATAACTTCATCCATCATCATCACTACATATAACACCATCCATCATCACTACAGATCGGTAAAGTAGGTTCCGAGATTCTCGAGCGGACACACAAACACACATACTTCTTTGTTTTATATATATACATATATATATATATATATATATATATATATTTTATATATATATATATATATATATATATATATATATATATATATATGTATATATATATATATATATATATATATATATATATATATATATATATATATATATATATACATATATATATATATATATATATATATATATATATATATATGTATATATATATATATATATATATATATATATATATATATATATATATACATATATATATATATATATATATATATATATATATATATATACATATATATATATATATATATATATATATATATATATATATATATATATATATATATATATATATGTATATATATAAAACAAAGAAGTATGTGTGTTTGTGTGTCCGCACGAGAATCTCGGAACCTACTTTACCGATCTGTAGTGATGATGGATGGTGTTATATGTAGTGATGATGATGGATGAAGTTATATGTAGTGATGATGGATGTTGTTATATGTAGTGATGATGGGTGGTGTTATATGTAATGATGATGAATGGTGTTATATGTAGTGATGATGGATGGTGTTATATGTAGTGATGATGGATGATGTTATATATATATATATATATATATATATATATATATATATATATATATATATATATATATATATATATATATATGTATATATATATATATATATATATATACATATATATATACATATATATATATATATATATATATATATATATATATATATATGCAAGTAAATCACTGTAGGTGCGCGTGATCTAGGTATATGCTGATAACCACCAGGAAAGAAGAAAACACGAAGTTCCCAAGCGCTTTCGTGTAATTCACATCTTCAGGGGTGAGTACAGACTAGATAGAGTAATGCAGAACAAGATGAATATATACAGAGGAGGGTGAGACCAGGTCCACAATGGTCAGGTAATGACCCTACTAATCTTTAAATGGCACACAACGGTTGGTGGTTGGGTCAGATGGGACAGTGACCCGCCCTCTCACCTGATCACAAATCTTCTTAATTACAAAGTTGTCCAGCTTGTACAAGCCGTTACTCAAATTCATGTTGAATGCTTCGGTATGTTTAATAAGACTAGATTCTATGATGTTCCTACTATCAATTGAATTACATGGTAATATTGAGGAGGCATTATCCCAGTCAATGCAATGCTTGTTATCCCTCAAATGAACAAACAGAGCATTGGATTCCTGGCCTGTCCTGACACTGTATTTGTGTTGTTTAATTCTAGTTACAAGATCTTTACCTGTCTGGCCTAAGTAAAACATATTACATTCCTTGCAAGGAACTTTATAAATGCAACCAATTGTGTTGTTGGGGGAGTTCTTGATTAACATTTGTTTAACAGTGCATGAGTTTTTAAATGCCACATTGACGTTCCAAGATTTTAGCTGTGCCGGAATGTGTGAGAAATTTTTGTGAAATGGTAATATTAAGATATTCTTATGGTCATGGGTGGGCTTGGGATCAGTTCTATAAAAAGTTTTCTTAGTAATGTTTAAGCATTTGTCTATGAAAGATCTAGGGTATTTAAGGTTTGAGCCAATATTATATATATATTTGTATTCCTCATCGATGAATTCCGGACTGCAAATTCTCAAGGCACGTAAAAACATTGTTGTAAATACTGACTGTTTGACTTTATTATGGTGGGCAGAATAATAATGAATGTATGAACACACATTGGTTGGTTTTCTATAAATACTGAACTTAAAAGTGTGACCTATTCTGTGTATCAGACAGTCTAGGAATGGCAATTTACAGTCTTGCTCTAATTCCACAGTGAATTTGATCGAGGGGGCTAAGTTGTTAAGTTGTGGTAGGAAAACTTTTAGGTCCTCATTACATGGCCAGAGACATAATACATCATCAACATATCTAAACCAGACTGCTGAGGGTGGTAAAATATTACTTAATAGTTTCTTTTCAAAGAATTCCATATATAGGTTGCTTAATACAGGTGAGAGTGGATTACCCATTGCCATACCAAATTTTTGAGCATAATATTCCCCATTGAAGGTCCCAGTTGATGATTTACTAGAGTTCCTCATAGATTCCCTGGATAACATTTCACTGCCCGTCTCGAAAGATGACTTCATCGAACTCATCAAACTATGTATTAAGGATTGCAAATTCGAATTCAATGGGGAATATTATGCTCAAAAATTTGGTATGGCAATGGGTAATCCACTCTCACCTGTATTAAGCAACCTATATATGGAATTCTTTGAAAAGAAACTATTAAGTAATATTTTACCACCCTCAGCAGTCTGGTTTAGATATGTTGATGATGTATTATGTCTCTGGCCATGTAATGAGGACCTAAAAGTTTTCCTACCACAACTTAACAACTTAGCCCCCTCGATCAAATTCACTGTGGAATTAGAGCAAGACTGTAAATTGCCATTCCTAGACTGTCTGATACACAGAATAGGTCACACTTTTAAGTTCAGTATTTATAGAAAACCAACCAATGTGTGTTCATACATTCATTATTATTCTGCCCACCATAATAAAGTCAAACAGTCAGTATTTACAACAATGTTTTTACGTGCCTTGAGAATTTGCAGTCCGGAATTCATCGATGAGGAATACAAATATATATATAATATTGGCTCAAACCTTAAATACCCTAGATCTTTCATAGACAAATGCTTAAACATTACTAAGAAAACTTTTTATAGAACTGATCCCAAGCCCACCCATGACCATAAGAATATCTTAATATTACCATTTCACAAAAATTTCTCACACATTCCGGCACAGCTAAAATCTTGGAACGTCAATGTGGCATTTAAAAACTCATGCACTGTTAAACAAATGTTAATCAAGAACTCCCCCAACAACACAATTGGTTGCATTTATAAAGTTCCTTGCAAGGAATGTAATATGTTTTACTTAGGCCAGACAGGTAAAGATCTTGTAACTAGAATTAAACAACACAAATACAGTGTCAGGACAGGCCAGGAATCCAATGCTCTGTTTGTTCATTTGAGGGATAACAAGCATTGCATTGACTGGGATAATGCCTCCTCAATATTACCATGTAATTCAATTGATAGTAGGAACATCATAGAATCTAGTCTTATTAAACATACCGAAGCATTCAACATGAATTTGAGTAACGGCTTGTACAAGCTGGACAACTTTGTAATTAAGAAGATTTGTGATCAGGTGAGAGGGCGGGTCACTGTCCCATCTGACCCAACCACCAACCGTTGTGTGCCATTTAAAGATTAGTAGGGTCATTACCTGACCATTGTGGACCTGGTCTCACCCTCCTCTGTATATATTCATCTTGTTCTGCATTACTCTATCTAGTCTGTACTCACCCCTGAAGATGTGAATTACACGAAAGCGCTTGGGAACTTCGTGTTTTCTTCTTTCCTGGTGGTTATCAGCATATATATATATATATATATATATATATATATATATATATATATATATATATATATATATATATATATATATATATATATATATATATATATATCATTCTCCTCTGAATTCTTTCTAGGGAATCTAAATCCATTCTTTAGTACGGTGACCAGAACTGAACTACGTATTACCATTTCACAAAAATTACCCTCAAATTCCTTTACAACAAAAAACCTGGGACGTCAATGTGGCATTTAGAAACTCATGCACTGTTAAACAAATGTTAATCAAGAACTCCCCCAACAATACAGGTGGCTGCATTTACAAGGTTCCTTGCAAGGAATGTAATATGTTTTACTTAGGCCAGACAGGTAAAGATCTTGTAACTAGATTTAAACAACATAAATATAGTGTTCGGACAGGCCAGGAATCCAATGCTCTGTTTGTTCATTTGAGGGATAATAAGCATTGCTTTGACTGGGATAATGCCTCCTCAATATTACCTTGTAATTCAACTGACAGTAGGAACATTATAGAATCCAGTCTCATTAAACATACCGAATCCATCAACATGAATATGAGTAATGGCATGTACAAACTGGATGATTTCGTAATTAAGAAGATTTGTAATCAGGCAAGAAGGTTGGGTCATCTTACTCTCTGACCTGACTACCGACTGCTGCGTTGCTTTTTGAAGATTAGTAGGGTCATTACCTAATACCTGACCATTGTGGACTTGATCTCACCCTCCTCTGTATTTATATACCTTGCTATGTACTTCTCCATAATAAATAGTCACAGCAATTCAAATTCCAAGAAATAAAAATATTTGGGTATACAACCTACCAAAGAAATAAAACAGAAGAATTAAATGATGGCGTGGCCATTGCTGTAAAACACATACTCAAACATCAAATTATCGACTATTTCCAGGATTAATTCCTGGGAATGAAAATAACTACTACACTTGGAAAAATGGCAATAGCCACAGCATATTTCCGCCAAGAAAGAACTACCTACCGGTCCCAGAATTAATAAAACTATTGAACTACAACAGCCCAACATATATAATAGGAGATCTGAACCCAAGACATCCAATATTCGGCCACGGAAACAGGAACAGGATGGGCACTGCACTGCATACCATAATGACCACAAGGAAGCTGATCCACCTAGGACCACACTTCACCACATTCATTGGCATTAACAAAACAACAACCCCAGACAAAGTCTTCACCAATAACAAGGCATTCCTGAATTACCATATAAAACAAGGACCACTAACTACCAGTGACCACATTCCAATGATAATAAAACTATCTACAAGCCCAATCCTAGTGCCAACAACCCCACGTTTCCAAATGCAAAAAGCAGACTGGGAAGGCTACAGGAAGCAACTAGAACAAGTTAAGATCCCAGATCTCCAAGGCAAAATACCACATATCAGGACATCTCATGAATTACGAATGCTCCAGGTACAATACAATAACATAATGATGTACATGCAAAACTATCCACCAACAACAGAGCTTATTAGACGTTTAAGGCAAATACAACAAAAGTTAAGAGATGAAAGCCTGATAGCACACCATCAGATATGGAACGAACTAATAAACAACATGGATACCACAAGAAATGAAAAGAACTTCTGGCAGAACGTAAACAAAATTCTAGGAAACGACAAACCCTAACAAAAGTACATAAAAGACAAAAACGGGAAAAAACTCTTTGAAGAAAAAGAGATAGAATCCGCATACAGGAGAGAATGGAAAAAAGTATTTCAAATATCAGAAGAAGAAAATGAGCAATTTGATGAGGAACACGAAAATCATATCTGCAGAGAAATGGCTGAAATGATACATAGGATAACCCCATACCATGTGGTGGTCAAAACCAGGCTCAACCTGATAGAACCAATTACAGAAGGAGAACTGCTACACTACATCAGACACACTAAAGAAAAAGCACCAGGATTCACAAAAATCACAAGAAATATGAACCTGCACACAAGGCATCCTTGATATATTAAACTCAGCTTTGGGAAGTGGATATTTCATTGATGCATTCAAAATGCAAAACTAATATTCGTACCGAAACCAACCAAAGACCACACTCAAGTAATTAACTACAGACCGATTTCGCTACTCGAAGTTATAGGAAAACTATTTGAACAGGCAATAAACAAGGGAATAAGAAATCACAGGAGCGAAAACGGACTACTAAACCCCAGACAACATGGATTCACTGAAAAAAAGGGAACACATACTGCACTAACCATAATCACGGAAACGTTAGCCAGCAAGAAAGCAGTAAGAAACCAAGTCAACATTGTATTAAGAGACGTTAAGAAAGCGTTCGATAAAGTATGGCACCTAGGATTAAAATTTAAACTGATTCAATTAAATCTTCCCGACCCACTAGAAAAAATCGTCTGTGACTTCCTAGACGATCGCTCGGCACAAATACAAATTGGCAGCTATATAGGACCACCCACAGAACTGAAAAGTGGAGTACCCCAAGGCAGTGTCCTTTCACCCACGCTGTACAATATCTACACAGCAGACCTACCAGAACCAGCTCCCTACAGTGAATACATAAGTTTTGCAGACGATATCACACAAATCATCACATACCCCGGCAAATCAACAGCAATAATGGCACAACATACTGCCAACGCAAAAGAGAACATTAACCAGTACGAAAAAAAGTGGAAGATACAAGCGAACACCAACAAGTTCAAAATAATACCAATCGCTAAAAGGAAAAAAGACCCCATTATAGTAGACAAAAAAATAATTCCATATGCCATGGAAGATACTGTCCTAGGGCTGAAAATAACAACAAAACATTCATCACCGAAAAACTTGCAAAAACCAGAAACATGGTAATTAAATTAAAACACTTCAGAAGCCTGTCAGCAAAAAACAAGTTAAAGTTATATAGAGCCTTTGTCCAATCCCGACTAGTATATCCACCAATTCCCCTACATCCAATAAAACAAACAAACATAAAGAAAGTGCAGACAATTCAAAACTTAGCCCTAAGGGATGTATACAACATCAGATATCCTGACATAGTCACCAACCGTCAACTACACCAACGAGCGCAAATAGAACCCCTAAACGTTTACCTACACCAACACTCAAAAAGAATATGGACAAAGTTAGAAGAAATAGAGCCAGGACCAATCATAGAATGGATGGAAGAGACAGAAGAAGGAAGAAGAGAACACTCGTGGTTCCCTCGCAGTAAAGGAAGAGCCCTAGAACCCACACCAACTCCACTCTATTGAAAGATGCATCGTTACCCCAGTGACAGCCTTGGCAGCCCTACCACTTACAACATTAGATCATAAAAAGACAGGATGTTCTCAGCAGAAACACAAGTACCCGCCCTAGACTCCTCACCATTGGCTAGGACACAAGACCCGAAAATGTAAGGCATAAAATTGCAATATTTGATAAACATACAAACACCTGACATAAATATAACACCTAAGACGAAAATTAGCTGAAACACAAACATGAGAAAACAGAAGCACTTGGGTTGAGCCCCAAGACCTAGCATTCTACTACTATTTTCCAAATTCCTCGCTTTTCTTCTTGCACTATCCACCAACCCCAAGTCCCTCTAAATTCCACCATTATTCTTCAAGTCCAGTTCCCGCACCACCAATCTACGCACCAGCATCAAGATCTCTTCATACTTTACTTCACCCATCGATCGATCGATCGATCCTTAGTCTGTACTCACCCCTGAAGATGTGAATTACACGAAAGGGCTTGGGAACTTCGTGTTTTCTTTTTCCTTGTGGTTATCAGCATATACCTGGATCACGTGCACCTACAGTGATTTACTTGCATATATATATATATATATATATATATATATATATATATATATATATATATATATATATATATATATATACTTCATTTTTAGTCCATTTAACACGCGGACTTTGAACATACAATCAACGACCGTGTCATATTTTTCTATTATTTTTTATAACATGCTTCCATGTTGTTCCATATTATTCCATTAATGATGTGTTATATATACTATTATATTTTCTAGTCACCTTACCTGTGTTGATAAGGTTTTAACTGTTATTATTTGTTCAAGCCCATCTTATTTCTTCCTTTAGTATTGTAACGACCATCTGCATCGTTAAACGACCCATGTTTCACCCGCCTGTCGCACTGACGAGAGCCTACCTTATACAGTATATAGTACCCCACCAGCAGACGGAGTTCAGTCCAGTCCTCTTGTCATTCAGTTCACTTTCTTTTGAGTGACACCCGTCACCTGTTTCTTATACTTTATTTTATTTCTGTGTTGTTCCTGTCGCCACCAATGTGGTATATCTATGTGAGTACCTATTCATGTCTTTTATGTGTCCATCAGTGCTTGCTTAGTTACATTTAAGTAATTCAGTGTTGTTTCACTATAGTTAATTTCAGTGTTAGTTATTTTATATGTTTATGCAGTGTTAACGTAATCCATTGCTTTATTTTTATTCTATAAACAGTTCTTTTAATGTTTCGATGTTTTAGTATCATTTGTGTCATAAAAGTTTTGATAGTGAATCAATTTGTTGTGACAGCCTACGAGGCTCTTTATTGTGTTAGTATTTAATTTAATTAAATTCTTAAAGGGTTACTGTATTTATTTTTATTCCCTTTTGATTTACTTCACTTTTTTTTTGTTTGGTTACGCCTAGAACCTGGATATTAAAGTAAATTAAGAGACTGCGTAACAATATATATATATATATATATATATATATATATATATATATATATATATATATATATATATATATATATATATAATTTTTTTTTCTGGGTTCAATTTACATCTAATTAGATTCCGGACACTTCTGGCAACAGTGAAGAAAATAAATATGAATTCCCTGTAAATTGGGTTGACAATCTCTGATGTGTTGCAATTGCTCACATCATCCAGATCATTCACAATTAAGGGAATGGATGACGTTATCCAGCTGACCTAAACTCCTCTATAGATATTCAAAATTCTGTGTCGACAGATTACCATCCCAAAATCAAGAACTCTCAATACTAATCATCGAACTATCACTATACTCCACGGCTGGATCATCAAGATTTATACCAAGGAAATGAATAATTTGTGGTTCACTAAATCACCTGAATTGTGAAAAATGACACTAGGTCTCTGCGCATGCCATCATCAGTAACAGGAAATAAGTGATTCATTTTTAGAGCAAAATTTGGACTGAACCTGATGTCACCATAACCGTAATTGCACTGACGGAAAAATGAGACAGACATCACTTCAAGGGAAGCTCAAAATTTTAATTTCTTGAAAATTAAATAAAAGAACGAGAAAAAAATAGATAATGCAGGAGTGAATCAACAGGTTGGGCACATCAAGACGATTGTGATAGTTAAAATATTTCCATTGGGTTTTATTTCACATCCACGTCTTACATCACATCTTCTGTGTCATGGAAACTTTTATATTGTGAAATCTCTACTGTTTTATTTGGAGGTAAAGATTATAAGCGTAAAACACAAATTCGCTTTCTTAATCAGTATAGAATGAGCTATGAAGAGCGAAAACCGATTGACTGCTAGAATCTGAGAAACTTAACCAATACAGTTCTAAATCCTATGAGTCTTTGCTATGTAAACATTGCCGTACTTCCCGAGTATCCTAATACCATATACAGTATACTAGGCGGGGATGTGGAGTCAAGAACTTAGACAAGTTATAGAGCTGTTGAGGACAAATAGAGTTTGAGAAAATTTGCTCACTTGTTACAACATATGTAATTAGATTAGCTCCTACGGTCAGGTCTTTCAAGCATAGTATTCTGTTTCCTCACGAGACAACACTTTCTAAGAACTAAGAAATATATATTTTTTTGTCGCTGACGTCTTCTACCCTAGTCCACTGTACTGCTAAGGTAAGAAAGTCAGTTTATTGACTCTGGTACAATATATCAATAGTAAAAATAAACACAACGGACGCAGTTACATAGACTCAGCGGCTGGAGGAACATCGTCAAGAAAGCAAGTGGAAAATATGGAGAGAATGGAAGTCAATTGCGTGGAGAGAAAAAAATAAGATCTGCACATCATTAAGTGTTTTGGGTGGAATTAACACAGAAACTAAATCTAAATAATAATAATAATAATAATAACGCCCTCTAGACAAATACAATTTTTTTTAGAAGAACATGTGTTAAAAAATAAGGAAAAAAAACATGTCAATATAATATTAGAATAGAAGGAAAAACATTTGCTGGAAATCGAGTAACTAAAAGAACACATACCAACACATCCCTTAAATGTAACAAATAATAGAACATCTGTTTAAAAATACAGTAACTAAAAGAACATATCTACCTCCACATCACATAAATATAGGAACATCTGATGGTGTAGAAAATGGGAGAGAATGATGGTGATGGTGGACGCTCTTAAATCAACACATGACTTGCTGGTCTCAACACGGAAGCTCTCATGACACACGTAGAGGGTAAGACAGATAGATGACTTGTATAAAATGAAACAAAACTAAAGAGTAATTGGGAAATACGAGACTCATATGTAAACAAAGGTGCCTGGGAGAATAGCAGAGAATAATAGACAAACAAAAAGTGAATTATCATAATAATGTGAGTTTTAACTATGAATATCGCAATAAAAAACTTAACCAAACATTAAAACAGGTTGATGTCCTATAATATGGGTTTGTTTCCTAGATGTAAATAGAAGATAATTCTGTAATGTTGAGAGAATGGAGAATGAAATGAGAAAGTTAATAAAAAAAAAACGTGTAAGAGGTAGTAAGGCCAGGTTTTTTTTCAGTCTTGGTTGTATTGTCCGTAACCTGACAGCCCATATGATTAAACAAAAGCAGACGATTTGAGGAAATAAACAAAATAAATGGAAGCAAAGACAAGAAAGTGCATTCGCCATTAACGTTTTAAAACTGATAGACAAACATATGCTTGCATGTTATTTTATATATTCTTTCGGGAATGATTGGGAAAGTAAGCAGTGCTGTGTTGACTCTGACTAAGTGTACACAGAGAGAGAGAGAGAGAGAGAGAGAGAGGGGGGGGGGGGAGAAAATATGAGAAGGATACATTTGATTAAAGGTACATGGTAATTGACAGGAGCAGATGAAGTACTAAACGGTAAGGAGTGTGATGCAGGAAAGTTCGGTGTCTAGAAATAAAATAAAAGAGAGTTTGCAAGTGTTGATGTGTGTGTGTGTGTGTGTGTGTGTGTGTGTGTGTGTGTGTGTGTGTGTGTGTGTCCTATAGAGACGGACGAGTGGCGACGGGCAGAGATGATTGCCGGAAGTGTCTAGTCACAACTTTGCACATGGGCGGCATAGATAAGATGGTCGTTTATGTACTGGGATCTCGGCAGCAATGCAATCCGGTTCTGTCTGTGCGACTGAGCAGCCCTTTCCAGGAGCCACTCTGCTCGGGCCAAATGGGGAGGGGGATAGAAAAGGTGCCCTAAACATAGCCTTACTGGGTGCGGTCGAAAACACAATTATAATCCCAGATGAAAAAACAAACAAATTATATAACCTCTTATGGTCGCTCCATGGAATATCAGGATCCTTCTGGATACTGGCACGTCCTGAAGGAAGATCCGCCCTTGTGGCAAAAGAGCTGGCTTGGTATAACATCGACATAGTAGCCATTAATGAGTCCCGGCTCCCAGACGAGGGTCGACTCGCAGGACAGGGGTCTGGCTATACCTTCTTCTGGAAGGGTAACCTGCTGCAGAAAGAAACCGCATTTACGGAGTTGGCATTGCCATTTGGTAATGCATCCTACAGAGGCTAAATGAAATGCCTGTTGGGATCAACGAGCACCTCATGACGTTCCGAGTTCCACTGAATCACTCGCGTCATAATATCTTCTTCCTCAGTGCATATGCCCCAACACTGGATGAGAGGATGACATCAAGGAGGCTTTTTACACCGACCATGACAGAGTGCTAACCTCTATCCCCAGAAAAGATAAGGTTGTGCTTCTTGGTGAGTTCAATACCAGAGTTGGCAGAGATACTGGCATATGGCAAGGAACCATAGGGAGAAACGGAATTGATAAATGTAATCCCAACAGCCTACTCCTCCACAGCAAATGTCCTGAACACAACCTCACTATCACCAACACCTTGTTTAGGCAGGCCGACAAGTTCAACGGTTCTTGGCAACACCCACGATCCAAATATTGGCACCTCATTGACTACACAAATGTCAGAGAAAGAGATCGCCTAGATGTCCTCATTACTCAAGACATGCGTGGCTCAGATCACTGTGACACAGATCATCGGCTCGTGAGAGCCAAACTCTCCCTTCAAGTCTCTTCAAAACGGTGAAGGCAACAATCCTCTAGAAGAGGCTTTAACACTAAGCCACTGGAGGATCAAGAGGTAGCACATGCTTTCAGAGAGCAGCTCAAATATGGGCTGATAGACAACCCATCAACAAACAACCAAAATCCGAGTGCCGAATGAGGTACCATCAAAGCTGTCCTCACAAAAACCTGCAATGAGACCCTCGGCCAGATCAAAAGAAAACACAAGGATTGGTATAATGAAAACGACCCGAAAATCGAAGTACTTGTCAATCGTAAATGTGCTGCTCTCACTGACTGGCAGAACAACCCTAAGTCTCGGACCAAAGCTGATACTTTCTACGAAAAGAAAGCTGCGGCCCAGCGCGAACTTCACAAACTAATGAACGAATAATGGAAACTATATAGCTTGTGAAATGCAAAATTTTTCGGATCAACACAAGATGTGTAAGTTTTCAATTCCGCTAAAACAATACATGGCCAAAGTACTCATGGCGTGGTCACCCTCTGCTCATCCCAGGTAACTCCCTAATTAAAGACAAAGAAGGCATCCATCAGCACTGTAATGAGCACTACCATTCACTACTCAACCGAAAAACCAATGTGGATGTCCTGACTACCCAGCAGGTCACTCAGCACCCAGAGCTTAAACACCTCAGCTATCATCCGTCCCTGGATCAGGTAGCGACTGCCATCAAGCAGATGAAAAATAAGAAAGCCTGATGGAATCCCAGCCGAGGTGTTTAAACCAGGAGTACCTCTGCTTATCAACCGTCTCCACTCTCGCCTGGAGAATATTTTGGGAGAAAGAGGAAATCCCCCAAGATCTTAAATACGTCTCTATCATCAAGATTTATAAGAACAAGGGTCAGACTGTGACAACTGCTGTTCGTAGCTGGCAACATTATCGCCCGAATCCTCCTAAACAGGCTTCTTCCTGAGGCTGCAAACTTCCTCCCAGAATCTCAATGAGACCTTAAACCATCTCGTGGCATCACTGACATGATCTTCTGCCCACCAGATACAAGAAAAGTGCAGAGAACAGCGTCGTAACTTGTAAATGGCCTTCAATGTCCTTACTAAGACCTTCGACTCCGTCGTTTTGGATGCCCCCCAAAAATCATTGCCATTGCTCCACAATGGCATGAACGGCAGCATCCTGCACAATGGCACCCAGTCTGAGTCCTTCCCCATCCAATCGTGGGTAAAACAAGGATGTGTACTGGCACCAACTCTCTTTTTCCATTTTCTTGGCTGCCTTCTTTACACGTGTCAGTGCCAATTTATCCGTTGGGGTGGACATCCAGCACTGGATGAAGGGAATTTTCAACATAAGACGACTTCACCCTCGTCGCTCACACTGAACACGACTTGCAGAAGATGCTAAACACCTACACAGATGCGTAGGCACACTTCGGCATTGAGGTGAATACACCTAAGACTCAGATTTGCTTTCAGCCTGCCCCTGGTTCAATCACACCTCAACCATCCGGCCACCTTAACGGTACCCCTCTCTCTAATGTTACCCACTTCTATTACCTTGGCTCCCACCTGTCCACCACCGCGGACATTGATGAAGAGAATCAACATCAGTTCAGATGCGCATCTCAGGCTTTCGGTAGACTTCGTACCCGTGACTTCAACTATAAGGAACTGAAATTATCTACAAAACTGCACGTGTATAGAGCAGTGGATCCTCCCCACTCTGCTGTATGGCAGCAAATCATGAGTCACATACAGGAGGCACCTCAAGGCACTTGAAAACTTTAAAACGTAGTCTATGTTGCATTCTCCGAGTTCGCTGGAAAGACAAGAGAACAAATGCCAGTATTCTCGCTGACACCAACTGTAGGAGCATATAGGCTACCATTATCTGTGAAACAACTACGTTGGAATGGCCATGTTACCCGCATGAACGACAGTACACTGCCAAAGCAACCACTTTACAGCCACCTAACGAATGGCAAACGTAACGCTGGCGGACAACGGAAAAGGTATAAGAATAGTCTTATGAGAAACTTGAAAACTGCCGAATCGACCATCTCATCTGGGAGACGATCACCCTACACCGTAACGCTTTGAGGAGCACCACACCGGAAGTGTCAATACTTTCGAGTTAGCGCAACTACATAACGAGGCAGACAAGCGCCAATGCTGCCCCCGCCCTTCCTGTACTAGATGTAGCGCTCCACACGTATAATCTGTGGACGACCCTGCCGGTCCTGTATCGGCTTCTCGAGTCACCCCAGAGCTCACCAACAAAGGTGATATCCTAAAAAACCCGTATCATAAATTAATTTTATTGGAATTAGTTAATTTTACCGCCACACCACCCGGTGTCCTTCACGACTCATTTAGTTTAAAACTCAGGTTGAAACACAACAACCCTCTTCAACGGAAGAGGGTGTTTAAAACTCGGGGCGTAAGCCTCTTTGCCAGCTATCAAAATAATTTAATAGGTTTTAATGCTAAAGCCCAAATTTATGTTTTGCCAGAGTACTGATCACGTTAGATTTAATGATTCATATTACGTTCAATAGTCCATTATGTTGTATGTAAATTTAAGATTATTTTTGAACTCGCGTGTGTGTGTGTGTGTGGCATTATTATTATTATTATTATTGTTATTTCATTTTATTTTTTACAGGGATTAGCCCACCCGGGCACAGGTTACTGACCCACATCGGGGCCTGGGGGGCGAAAAGGTAATAATAATAATAATAATAATAATAATAATAATAATTCATAAGAAAAATTTATTATATAAAACAAACAAAATTGAAATTAAAAATAATAAAATGATAATGCCAACTATCATAATAATAACAACACTGTAATAATAATAATAATAATAATAATAATAATGATAATAATGAAAAAAAAGATCAATAGTGAAAAACAATTTATGTATGTTGTGTTGTCAATAGTAAGAGAAACAATTGAAACCCTGCAATTGAGTGTAAATGAGGCAGAAAGTCAGATCAGCAATCTGGGATTTGGTCACAATTTTTGTGATGCCATATGGCAGCAGGGTCTACCTAATGTCTAATGGCCTCTGTCTCATCAACAGAAGTATTATATATATGGGTTCATTACATTTGACTTATATACTGATTCATCCCCTGTAACCTTCCACTTGCCATGAGTTGTCATGATCATATCACGTGATTGGTAGCCTCCTTGGGGTGCGGCCCATTTGACTGCATGTCAGCACATAGGTCATCTCGGGTAAGCCGGCACCCACGGACAGTCACACTCATAATCACATCGAACGGCCGTGATTAATGGTCTATTTACATAGCCGCCGTCCTCTCCCTTCACACTCATAAATAGTGGAAGTTACGGTTGATTTACACTCAGGAATTATATAAACAATATTTTTTCGATAAAAGAAGAAACAGACAATTAGGTTTCGCTACTCTTACCCAATATAATATATGTCTAGTCCCATAAACCTTATTACTAGAATATAGGTGGCAGCTAATGTGGTGACGGATACTCTTTCTGTCTACATACCAAGGCGTCAGTGTTTTGAGAACCAAGAAAAACAAAAAACAGTGGCGTGTTACATGAAATATTCCCAGTGTATTGATATATCCTGTAGTGAGACGATTGTAGTTGAGTGTTTCTCATTCTGTCTCCCATAGTAGTGTACAGACTTATTCCAATAACAGATACTGAGTTATTGTAGACTTATTGTCATATGGGTAGTTAGTGATACCACTGTTTAGCGACAAGTGGGGGTGGTCAGGAAAGCGTCTTGTCAGCAATCTTAACCTGTGCCCGCCGCTTGCAGTGTTGCAGACATACCCAACAACTTTCAGGGTTTACTAACAAAATACCTTTCACAAGTGTCTGGACGACTATTGTGGCTTCGTGATCGTTGATTGCCCCAGAGAGTCCCTCATATATACAGGGCTGCAGAAGGTTTGGCCCACAGAAGCCGGGACATCGTATCCGTGAGCAGAAGACCTGATTCTTCACCATCAGCACCTGAACATACTGTGGAAGGTACTCCCTTGTCGTGAAGTGGATTCACCCGACGTTGTCATTGCAGCGCGTCTGGTCGTTGCTAGGCGACGACACTCAGGAGCAGAGCGCGCCCACCGACCTTGAGAGGGTGCCAACACTCACCCACACCACCTCTGTCTACAGCTGTCCTCCTGGGAGGACCCTAGGTACCCACCCTACTAAACCCCCCACCTGGGACCAGCTGGACGGATCGCGTTTTCTATGCAGACGCCAAACTCCTGTATTAGGTATTTAAAGATTAACATACTTTATAGACACATTTACATAGTCAACGGAATGCCTCCACATTGATAGGACATCGGATAGGTTATGTCATTGTTGTAAGTGCCCTACTTATTTTAATATATACTGATGTAATATAATTCCCAGTATTTATTTCTTACCTGTTCAGTTATTGATTCTTTAATTATTTTACCTATAATTTTTATCATTTCCTGTACATGAGAGGCAAGTGTTTTGTTCTTACTGTCAATCATTGTGTGACCCATTTGACACATCATGGAGAAATTTTCAAAGTTGTGGTCTGAGGACATAACTGATCTAGCGGAACTTTTTGCTGACGAATCACAAATAGAGGATAAACGTCATGTTTCTACTGCAGAGGTTAAATTAGGAGTTAAGCCTGAAACACAATTAGACGATTCTGTGAAGAGTAGTGAGGAGTTAATTAAGGAATCATTTGACGATTTAAACCGTCATACCTTACGATCGGCAAATCAATATAGTACTTCACCTGGACATTCTGAGTGACAGTGTGTCGGATAACTTAGCATTACCCCATCCATTAACTGAGCCTTCTGCTAGGAGTAAGCGTAGTGGCCTGCATACATCTAACGCTAACATGGCTTCTCCTAACGCTCCTACGTCGACTAACCCAGAGAATGTGTTTCACATGATACCACGTGCTGACCAGGTCCGTGATTTTACTGGTCAGGATGATTATAGAGTAACATAATTCATCCGTGCGTGTGAGGACACAATGAGCAATGTGAAAATTACCGATGATTACAATAAGAAGGCGTTTGTGCGTTCCCACATCCCGCAGGGTTCGTTTGCTAGTACGCACCTGAATGCGTATGGTTTGACGGACCCCGACTATGAAAAGTTCAAGTGCACTCTCATTGGAATTTTCGAGTGTGGGCCCCACTTGGGCCACCTGCAGTGGGTATTTAGATGGCTGGATCGTCTGCCTCCGGTGGTTCACACAGAATCACTTATGGGGGTTGTTTCAATTGCCGGAGAAGTACGACAAGACATGGAGGCGACCTTCCGGGATTCGCGATGGTACGACAATGATGGCAAGATGTCACCGGAAAATGTGGAAACATTAATCGAGTTGATTAGTTTCCTGTTGGCCGTTCGTCGTCCCATCTATGGCCGGGCCCAGGAAGTAGAGTTTGTCCCGCCTACTGTTATGGTGGATTATGTTCACAAACTTTCTCCGAAGGTGACAGGACCTTTGATGGCACATACTTCCCAGAATACGGCGCCTCCCCAGGTAGCGCAACTGCAGCCGTTGGCTCCGATCGCACCTCAGCACCGGAGTTACAAGAATCGTCGATCTTTGAGGTGTACCCATTGTAATAAGAGGGGGCCATACGATCGATGATTGTTATCAGCTCCAGGGTGGTGGTGTTAAAGTACCGGAGAACACCCATCCCCCCACAGGTGCTAAGCAGAAGCCAAAGACGTACATGGAGGCAGTTAAGACTACGTCTCCACCTGACCAAAAATCAGGATTGTGGTGTGCATTCCACTGGTCAGCATCTCACAGCACAGATGAGTGCGACATAATGATTAAGGCCAGGAGCGTGGATTCTGGTGTACCCCCGGGAACACAACAGCGTAAAGCACGTCGTTACCAGGATAAAAAGTCGGGGTAAGGCCAGCAACTGTCAAAAGATGGGGAAGGATAGGTCCATTGGTGCCTCCTTCCCACAACACTTCTGTAGCAGCCTCATTAGTAGCGGCGCTAAGTAAAGTGTAAGTGTTGTCCGTACTGGTGAGAGTGAATGATATCAGATTGGCTCTGGATATTGATACGGGTGCATGCGCAAATGTTTTGGCCTTGACATCCTATAAGGAGTTACAACGTAAATTCCCTCACCGTGATTTCCTATGGAGACCTCTGGCTCCGATCTCGAAGGAGTATCCGGCACGCAGCTGAGTATTGACGGAATGGTGACGTTACCACTTAGATTTTCAAGACGTGGTACTCCCTTCTATGTGGACTTTTATGTGGGCCAGCAATTTAATTTGCCAGCTGATGGATTAATTGGTCTCCCAACACTCAGAACGAATAGTATAGATGTTCCTCCATGTAATAATGCTATTACGTTTAAAGGTGTTTTTTACAACGCTATGCGTCATTCTGCACCATTGCTCTCCGCAAGGTCGAAAGTGTTGTCCACCATTCCCACTCGGAGGAAGGCGGATAATGTGTCTGAGCAAGCCCAAGACCTCACACCCTAACTTTCCCAGCGTGATTATAGCAGCAAGAGTTGGAAAATCGTACCTGCAATTTTGAAGAGTACTCCCCACTATCGGAATGAGGAATTCACCAAGGCCACTGTAGAATTACCTGACGTGTATACGGGGACCGATGTTGTATGTCTCCCGGAAACGTGCAAGGTAAAGGGTTTGTCGTGTGAGTCAATGTTAAGCACGATACGACCTGGTGGTTTGACAGACGTTCTAGTTCTGAATAGAACAGGCGTTCAGAAAATATTGAAGAAAGGATGTTTTTTGTGTGATTTTCTGGTATATCACAACAATGTCGAATTACAGCCTACGCAATTCCCAATTGGTAGTATTGTACCTCAATCCCAACAGACTAGGCAAGAGAGGATAGATCAAATAGCGCCACATGTTAAAGTGATGGAGCATCCTCAGGGCAAGACACGCCTTTTGGAGCTGTTTGCTGACGACAGAAATATTGTAGCCTTGAAAGGGGAAAAGCTAGGACAGACAGATTTAACATCCCATCACATATCATTAAAGGAGGGAACAAATCCTATCTATGTACCAGCTTACAGACTATCACATAGCCAGCGTGCTGTAGTTGAGGATATGGTGCAAGATATGTTGGATGAGAATGTTATTACGCATTCTAAGCCCCCTTTTAATAGCCCCTTATTCCTCTTCCCAAAGAAGGATGGTGGTTGGCGCCCTGTTATTGATTTCAGGCGCGTTAATGAATGTACGATCCCAGATAGGTACCCTATGCCTGTCTTGAGTGATATATTGCAGTCCTTAAGCAAGGATAATGCTGTATTTAGCAACTTAGATTTGCTTAGTGGGTATTGACAGATACCACTCGATGAGAAATCACGGGAGGTCACGGCATTTAGTACTCCGCTGGGCCACTTTGAGTTCCTACGGATGCCTTTTGGTCTCAGGAGTGCCCCACTGACATTTCAAAGAATGACCAACACCCTGTTTGCTGGATTGATTGGTACGACAGTCTGCGCTTATTAGGATGATCTAATAGAAGCCAGTAAGGATGTCGATACCCATCTGATTAAACTGCGTGAAGTGTTGGACAAACTTTCCACAGCAGATCTTAAGATTAAACTTTCAAAATGTGAGTTTTAGAATCCAGAATCCATTTCCTTGGTCATGTAGTTGACGGTGAAGGCATTCATACAGTGGATGATAAAGTGAAAGCTGTATCTCAGTTCCTACGTCCTACATCGGTTGATCAAGTGCGTAGTTCTGGATATTATCGTTCTTTTATTAAGAACTATGCAACATTGGCATCACCCCTAACAAGGTTGCTTAAGAAAGATGCAGTGTTTGTGTGGGATGCTGAACACGAAAATAGTTTTGCGGCATTGAAGATGGCACTTACCAATGCCCCTGTTCTGGCATTCCCTGACTACACTCAAGCTTTGACGCTTCTGGACAAGGAATTCGAGCCGTACACATGCAAGAGGATTCGCGAGAAAAGTTTCGAGTGATAGCTTTTGCAAGTCGTAAACTTAATGATGCTGAAACACGTTATTCAGTAACGCATAAAGAAACGTTAGCTGTTGTGTTGGCACTAAAGAAGTTTAAGGACATTATCTTTGAATATAAGATAACTATATTTACGGATCACGCGGCAGTGACTGAACTGTTCCATGGCAGAGACTAATCAGGCAGATTGGCAGGCTGGTATCTGACAATTCAGGAATTTGACCCCGAATTTAGGTATTTACCGGGAAGGGCGAATGTTGTCGCCGACGCTTTGTCAAGAAATATAGCACCAGTGATGCCTGTATCAACGTTCACTCTTTCACAACTGGAGGATGAGCAAAGACGCGACCCGTTATGGGTCAGCAGTCATTTTTGCTCTAGAATCGGGAGAGGATGTTAAACTCCCCAAATTAATTCTTCCCTTAAGTCAGTTTGAATTACGACATAACATACTCCATAGATCGAAAAAGACGCCGGAGGGTATTGTTTCTCAAATAGTCGTACCTGACACGTTGTGTGAAACGATTATAACGCTGTTCCACGATGTTCCACAGGCAGGTCACCAAGGAAGTGACAAGTGCTTGGCCGAAGTAAGAAAGAAGTATTTCTGGAACACAATAAAGAAAGATTGCTAAGTGTTTGGCATGTGCTCAACATAAGGGTACTACAAGATCACCGGCACCGATTCTACAATATCCTACACCAGACCGTCCGTTTGACACAGTCGCTATTGACTTGTTACAATTTCCGAGGAGTCATCAGGGACCCTCGTACGTCATAGTGTGTGTGGATCATTTTTCTAGATTCGTGGTTTTGGTCCCACTGAAGGATAAAACAGCCGAGTCTGTGGCCTATGCATTAGTGATGAATCTTATATGTCCATATACTATGCCTAAAGTTCTTCTCTCAGACAATGGGACAGAGTTCGAGAGTCAGCTAGTAGCACAAATATGTGCGCAATATGGAATACAGCAAAGTTTTGCGACAGCCTATCATCCACAGGCTAATGGCCTGGTTGAGAGAACCAATCGCAAGATCCTGGAGATATTTCGCCCGATTGTGTGTGATTTGCAATACGCATGGGAAGAATGGTTACCTCAGGTTGCAGCTTCTATTAATGGGTCGATTAATAGCTCTACAGGCAAATCACCCTACTACATTGTCTATGGTACAGACAAACGTCTGCCTTATGATGTACTTACGGACACGACAAAACCTGTTTATAATATGAATGATTTCGCTGCAAAACAAATCGGTGTTTTTACGGATATTCATAGCCAAGTACGATCACATTTAGCAGCGTCACGCGCCGAAATGATGGTCAAGCAACATAAACAACCTAAACCTGTCGTGTTAGACATAGGAGACGCTGCTATGGTAAGAGAACCTGAAAGGAACTCCAAGCTTTCGGCTAAGTTTTCGGGTCCATTTCGCATTATCGCAAAAGAAGAGGGCAACAAATTTAAAATTTGGAAGCCTAATGCACAGATCGCAGATGCCGTGCATGCGGACCGTCTTAAGAAGACCCATGATCATTTATTACCCACAGATGGTAAAGATGTAATAGACACCTCTTTGCAAACTGTACAGGAGCAGAGTGTGCCTAATGATTATTGTATGAAGCTTCGTTCTACAAGCAGATATTAAAACAAATGTCATCTCTTACAGGATGGCTTGGATCATCAATGTGTTGCTCCTACTGTGTTGTGGCACCGTTGTGTTGACAGACATGTCCACATCCGTCCTCAAGCCTGATGCGCTGGTTGCGCCCCTTGGACGCGTTCTCATAGTAGAGGAAGTGGTGAACATCAAGTATGAGTTGCATGGACTGCTCAAGCTTCCCCGTCAGATGGAAACCGTCGACGCACAACTACAGTCAGCATTGGCAGTCCTAGATGATCTCCGTTCAGCTCCTAATGTATCGACAATGTTTGCACAAACTGTTAACCTTCAAAAACTTCGTCTCAGGACCCTTCACAAGCTTCTCGGCACTGTCGGAAAAAGAATACCAGCGTCTGAGGCTGATCTTGTAAAGGAAGTGCGTTCTCAAGCACGACGAAAGAGGGGTTTCTTTAATTTTGTGGGTCTTATCCAAAGCACTCTGTTTGGCACGGCAACTGCCGACGATGTAGCTATATTGGGGGACCGAATGAACATTGTCGATCAAGCTGTATCTCAGCAGAATCGTGTTATATCTCAGTCATTCCATGCGATTACTGCTTTAGAGTCAAAAGTTAATGCGATAATATCGGAGTCAAACCATATATCGAGGGTTGTTTATAAGTTGCAGAATTCAGTCCCTACGTTAGAGTGGCTCCTTTATTTCTCTAAATATTTGCATGCTGCTGAAGATTCAGTTCAGAATATTATTACTAATAAAAATGAACTAATTGACAGCATAGTAGATGCAGGGATAGGGCGTGTGGACGCAAAGCTTGTGCCTGTGCAGACGCTTCTTGATGCATTAGAGATTGCCAAGTTGACGTATCACTTAACTCCTATTTTTAATGATAATGAGGTGGAATATTATTACCCTCCATTGGAGTTGACTCTCACGTACAATGCTATTATCCACATACCTATGCAAGGGCAACATAAGTTTAATGCATGGCATTTAGAACCCTTCACCTGGTTTGTTAAAGACACACTGTATGTTCTGGATAGGCCTAAAGAACTTTTACTTGTAGATGAGGAATATATTCTTTATTGGCGTTGGATGATCCTAGGGTACTGTCGTAGTGTAAGTCGTCATATCTACACTTACACGTATGTCCAGCCTATATGTTCGCATTTATTCCTGCTGCAGAAGGGATATGTGAATTGGCAGTCATACATACTATTGTACGCACAGCGCTTACGCAATGCAGCTAGTTAGTGTTAAAACTGTGTTTCACTCTCATCTCCATAATGTGCAGTACTTATTCTGTCCTAATGTCACTACTGTTATTTTAAAATGCCACGATGGTGGTAAACAGTTAGTTGTGAAAGGTCATTACAAGGCTCCTGATTACTGTGAAGTCACTTGTAGTTCATTACGGACCTTGCCTACTCATCAGCATTTTGCCTTGAATTTAAATCTCAAGTCTGATTTAATTCCCATGTTTCCTGTTTTGAACTTTACTGTAAAAGAGCTTCAGATCGCTTCAGAGAAATTAAAGGTTGTTTCCTACTTGAAAGAGACCCAATTTGCTGATTTAAATAATAATTTGCCTTTTTACTTGTCATGGGAATTTGCAATACCCGGTCTCACAATTCCCACAATTATGTTAATTTTGGCAGTGATGTTTCTGTTTTGTTATTATAAATCAGTATCATCTAGGACCTCTGTAGTTGATGAAAACCCTACGGTTGTAGAGTCCCCAGCTTAGTGTTTACATATACTGTATGTTTATAACATGGTTGGGATTGTGTAGGATGTAGTCTGCGAGTTTATTTAGTCCTCGCAGAGCTCGGGCTGTAGGTGACCGAGCGATGTAATGGCCCCTGTCTCACCAACAGAAGTATTATATAAATGGGTTCATTACATTTGACTTATATACTGATTCATCCCCTGTAACTTTCCACTTGCCATGAGTTGTCATGCTCATATAATGTGATTGGTAGCCTCCTTGGGGTGCGGCCCATTTGACTGTATGTCAGCACATGGGTCAGCTCGGGTAAGCCGGCACCCACGGACAGTCACACTCATAATCTCACATCGAAAGGACGTGATTAACGGTCTATTTACATAGCCGCCGTCCTCTCCCTTCACACCCATTGATAGTGGAAGTTACGGTTGATTTACACTCAGGAATTATATAAACAATATGTTTTCAATAAAAGAAGAAACAGACAATTGGGTTTCGCTACTTGCCCAATATAATATATGTCTAGTCCCATATACCTTATGACTAGAATAAATGTTCCCCGAAGCATTCAAGATCATTTGAGTACTATATTGAAAACCTTAACTGTACATAATTGTAGGGAGAACTGTAATATAAACTAATCATTCAGTGAGACAGTCAGAAGCAACATTTATTCTGTTTCGTCTTTGTGAAATTGTCAGCTTATATTTAGAGTTGCATTTCCTTGGACTGAAGAATTCAGAGAATATTATATATGTATTGAAATTTGTGATAAGTGGATATTAT
This sequence comes from Homarus gammarus, assembly GCA_958450375.1. Lineage (NCBI taxonomy): Eukaryota > Metazoa > Arthropoda > Malacostraca > Decapoda > Nephropidae > Homarus > Homarus gammarus. The sequence continues at coordinate 917,994 of CAUDMG010001253.1, read as the reverse complement.
CCAATTTTAATTAACTGCTGAAGTGCCAAGTGTCTTAAGAATGCTGATACTGTTCACTGACAGCTGAACCGGGAAATTACGATGTCCAATCCGTATTTTTGTGACTGATTTGATTGATCCATTGAAAGGTCAAACACTAATTAGATTATTAATAAATGGATGTAAATCTTTAGAGATGCTACTTGCATTACTACGATATGCACACGAATCAAATTAAAATCTCTGGAATCACCTAGCCTTAATTATTACCGTACAGACTTCGAGCTACAGTGGGTTTGAGCGCCCAGTCGAACCCATTGTATGTCTAAAGGTATGTAAAATCTCTGTCTATTTTGTATATTAATTAATGAAGCAAATAGTTCTATTAAGTTAGTTAAGAATCTTGTCATGCTATAAACATTCATACTTTAGTGTCGCTTGTTAAATGACCTGCTGTGTTGTTTGTTTATACTTACCTGTAGCTCAATTTTCTAACAGGCACCGTGTGGAGTTGACGCTACCTACTGTGGTAGCCAGGGTATAGACGGGATATCGTTTATCAGATTGGATCTGTAATGGAGGCCTGCTAAGATCAGGAAGTGTGTTACCCAGTGTGAACCTGTATGGGAGCTACTGAACCCGACCGGATCCATTGTGTGAACCTCAAAGCATTGTTTGGCTCCTGTGCTGTGAACCTAGCGCCCTGCTCTGTCCTGAGTGCTGGAGAATTACTCTCTGGTTAAATCCTCCTCCAATATGTGTCTTATTGACGGATTATAAGTACTGTTTCCGTACCAAGTATAGTACTAAGAGGGAGTAAACTAGTACATATATTGCCTGTGTTTGTTATGGGTGTTAAGTAAGTAAATCCAAGCTGTGTTCTATGGCCTGGTGAATCTGTAGTAAAGTGCTACCATTAAGACTCCTAGTTGCTGGTACTAGATAGTCTATTCTGTAGGCAAGGTGCTTGAGAGTGCTATGAGGTAAAGTACTAAGAAGTATACATTGATATTTTTATGAGTGCCAGCGAACTCGGTTTGGGTGTCAATGGCTCAGGTGCTGAAGTGGTACCCCCCTGTAGAATAGTACAGAGATTATCTTTGTTAAGTATGTTACTTGAAGGTGCTCATGGGTGCTTAAATAAGATAATAATACAACTATGAATGTTACTTGAAGGTGCTTGAAGTATTACTAGTATATTCAGAAAATTCTTAGAATTCGTGTGTTTTGACCTCTCTGCCAGCTACCAAAGTTAATTCAGTTAAATTCAATTTCAATATTTATTCCTTGATAGAGGAAGCGGGATCCTAGTGCTGTCTCTAGGTACCCCTGTGCAATAACACCAGAAGCATCTGGCAAGTGTCACAAGTATATGTAAATATTATAAAGAGGCTAAATATCATAAAGGTGCTAAATATAGTGCTGAATATTTTAAAGGTGCTAAAGATCATAAAGGTGCTAAATATTATAAAGGTGCTAAATATTATAAGGGCGCTAAATATTATAAAGGTGCTAGATATTATAAAGGTACTAAATATTATAAAGGTGCAAAGTTAATTAGGGGGTTTTAGTGTTGAAGCGATGTTTATGTTGTGTGAGTTATGTCTGGGTGGTAGCAGCAAGTACCAGTTGAGTAAGTAAAGAGATAGATAAAAAGTAAGTATAAATTCTCAGACATGCCCTCATGACGGAAATATATAAACACAGAAATTTTTGAAATATAAGTAAAAAATTACATTAAATTAAAAATAACTTCAAAGTAAAGATCAAAAAGTGCAGACGAAACACCAACCTGTAGCAGCATAATCACCAGTTAATATAATTAATTAATGAAAAAGATGATAACAAGTAAATATTCTCAGGAATACCCAAATGAAATATAATTAAATTGAGAAATAATTATAGGTTAGTGAGCTTGACTAGCATAGTGTGTAAAGCACTAGACGCCATGATGGAACATCTGCAACAAAACAATCTACTATAGGACTGCCAACACGGTTTTATACCGGGACACTCATGCTTGACTTATGCAAGACCATTTAGCTTGAGATTTCCCGATGAGGATTACCCACGTTTTCCTTTCAAGAATCGAAGTGAATTCTCAAGGCGTGAGCAATGCTCAAGGGTATTACTGGAATTATCGCGAGAATGGGGTGGGCGGCGCCCTAAGCAAGCACTAAGGATAAATCAGTGTTGACTATTAACATAATTGGAGTTACAAATTTGTTGCAATGCTTCTAGTGTAGTTGAAAAAAAAATCACCATACATATATAATGAGTTTCGCTGATGGACAAGGACGGATATGGCGTTGAGAAATTCATACTGTACCAACCCCCCAAAAATAAAAAAAATTATACTTCACGTTTTTTTTACCCAAAATCAGACGGAAAATTTGAAACGCCATCTGCAGACGACACCACAGCAAATCTCATTCAAGCCTCAAGGTACAGTATGTTTATCTCAATTTTATTTCCTAAAAATAAATTAGCACAGTGTTTAATAAGGTTACTTCAAACAAAATTAGAACAGTAAATCGCTTGCTATTAGAATATTTTGTATATTCATGAATCTAGTGTGAATATAAAAGGTCTTACTATAAAAATAACCCTTCAGTTTTGTTGATGTTTTAGGCCTGCTCTAATCTAACACATGCATGTGTGAACTCACTTGCCACTAATATAGAAGATCCATTTGACAATTCTATTGATTTAGTATTTCTTAAGTATATCTTTATTGCCCATAACTAACATTAGAGTATGGGTGTGTTTGACACACTCTCTTTAGTTGTCAATATTTTACTTTATTTAGATAGTATATCCGAAATTAATGAAATATTTCAATACTTATAGCATATTTGCCTAGGTTAGGGTTAAATTCTTATTGCATATTAGCTTAGGTCAGGGTTCAATACTTGTAGCATATTAGCCTAGGTGAGGGTCAGTCATTACTGATGCTGAAGTCTTCACTCTACTGTACCGCGCACTCACAGGTGAACTCATTCATCACCAGTATACAAGACTTGTTTTTTGTACAATACAGTATGTATGATAATTCTTTTGATTCAATATACAGCACCTTTATTTGATTTCTAATGCCCACAACTAACAGTAACTGTGATCAGTTGTTCGCGTACGACATACCAACATTCCCTTTTTTCTTATGTTGGCAGACCTTATGCAAGTCCCACTCAAACACCACGATTTGTACCACCTAGAAAGCGACATACGCCCATGGTTTGGGCAAACCTTACCGTGAAGATTACTCGAAGAGAGTCCACGTAAAACGGCCGAATTACTTAAGATGCTGGATGTTTGGACCCAGATCATGGAGCGTGGTGGCAATATAGACAATATTTATCTTGACTTTGCCAAGGCTTTTGACAGCTTACCCCATGAGCTGCTCAAAATTAATCTGAAGGGTACGAAGTTCGAAGAAGTGTCCCAGCTGACTTTCTTTATGACCGCAAGCAGTGTGTGATGATTAAGGGCATGAAATCGTCATTTGTACCCGTGGCTAGCGGGGTATCACAGGACCCTGTACTGGGTCCGTTGTTGTTTGTTTCATAAAAGACATGCCAGAAGCACTACACTCCTCCATGCAAATGTTCGCGGCCGATGTCAAGTTATTCAAGGAAATTAAGAACCAAGCGGACTGTGAAGAGCTACACTGTCAGCTTCAAGAGTGGTCAATGACATGGTTGTTAAAATTTAATGTAACGGAATGAAAGAGGATGAACCTGGGTCGTACCAACAATATGGAGGCGTATCAGATATTCCAACGGGACGAAGAAACAGCATTTAATGGAGAACAAATGTGAAAAAGACCTGGGACCCTGGGTGTGTTCGTTGACAACGAACTGAAGTTCTCGGACCATTGTGAGAAGAAGGTGAATCAAACAATTAAGCTAGTAGGTCTTATAAGAAAGGCTTTCAGGCACCTAGATGGTCTGTCCCTCGTAACGCTCTTCAAAAGTGAGGTGCTTTCCCGTGTGGAGTACTGTCATCATGTCTGGTCCCGAGATATGCTAGAGACTGCCAGTTGATTTAAAACGTCTAAAGGAGGGCCACCAGACTTGTGCCTTGGCTGCGGCACCTCGGGTACCAAGAGATATTAGAACGCCTGCAGTTGCGTAGCTTATACTATACACAGGCGAGCAAAGGCTGACATTTAAAAAGTTTATAAACACCTCAGTGGATATTTTTCAGTCGAGTGTTCATACCTGGAGCTAGCAGACGCCCGGCCCACTAGGGGTCACACAGCTTATGGTTGAAGAAGCCACAAGTTCAGAAAACTGTCAGGGCAAACTTTTTTCGGAGTAAGGGTCGTGAACTCTTGGAACAATCTGCCAAAGAGCGTTGTGATGGCACCGAGTGTAAGCTCATTCAAGACCAGACTTGACCAACACTGGGGCAGGTGCAGAAACATTCGGGAATCAGTACATGTACAGTACAGTACTTGCCAGCAGCGTGTAACAGAGAAGTGACCGACCTCCCAAGCGGCTTTACATTACAGTTAATCCTAGATTTACAAGCAGACTGTATAAATGGTGTTGTAATAGCACCTTTACATTGTACAAAAATTCGCCCAAATGTATAATACCTAAATGTATAATCCCAGTTTATTCACTAATTTATTCAACAATGACTCAGTAGTTGCTTGTCGCCTTCTCCTCCCTCACGCTCAGAGGAGGGAGCAGGCAGACTTTTATCACTAGTTATCTAGTGAGCACCTCACTTAAGTGTTCTCATATATAGGTGCACTCAAAACACTTCCCCTGGTAGTGAATTCACCATGCATTCTCTCCCAAATTAAATAATGTGTATATAAACTCTTCAATATTAAAGCAAGTTCAGATGAAGAAGTATTTACTTCAGCCCACCCACTTAAGAGTTCCAAAACTAATTTAAAACAATTGTGTGTGATATAAAAACAGTTATCACAGTGTTAAAGAGAGGGATAGAGATTTAGAATATTTTAAGGGAAGTTTTCTATTCTTGTGATAGTGAGATGTTCAAGAGTGTGAGATGAAGGTTTGGGTTCCGTCCTTAGTCGTAGAGGTTGATTATTGAGGCAAATGTTTAACGTCAGGGGAGGGAGAGAGTCGGTATCTGTAAAGATTCCATCGAAGAAACTCAGGGAATAACGTGACTCCCATAAAGCATAAACTCGTGAAATATTCGACTTTAGTAATACTGTAGTGGAGCAAATGGTTAGCACCCGAAGGCATGAAAGATAAGGTAAATTACGGAGTAAAACACGGTGAAAAACTGATCAGATGGCAATCATTGCATGTCTCTACGTGCTTTGTACGTGAAGAAATCAATTATTTGCCATAAATATACCATCGATAATTCTTCCTGTAATTAAAAAAAAATCTGAACTTTCTTAACTTTAAAATAAACGAAGGAGCATCACATTGGGCTTTTACTACTATAAGTGTTGGTTTGATTGTCTTTTTTTCATGTTATAGGGTTCACTTTCCTTATTCTTTCGTTTATTTCTTGGCAAACCCTTTTCTTTTCTTTTTTATTTTCGGCGCAATGGGTTCTTTTACCTATTATATGTATAAATGATGAGAATCATAATGTCCAGTTAGATTCAAATAACATATTAAATGGTTTTGATACATTTCAAAACTCATTGGAGTATAATTGGTTTCTACGTGAATTGTATGTTGCTATACTTATTGTTCTTACACAAAAGCAAGGGGAGACAAGAAAGGCAGTTATGGCATTCTCTGGGAGTTGTTCTTTATCGTATTGCAAGTTAATCTGAGTTTGTGGAGGATAAAGACCATCTCCAAGAGATCATCTGTCAACATGGACTAGTTAGCAGTGTACTGACCACGGTCATGCACGTAAGTTAACGTTAAATAAGATGATTCACATTACGCTCAATAGCCCATAAAACATGTAGTTATAACTTATTCATGAGTCCCCCTACCGAGATGCCCGTTTTCTCACTGCTTCGGTATACCTGAAATGTCCATTTTCTATCTTATGCTTCAGAATCTCTCGTATCCCACAGTCCCACTCCCGCATTCTCTGAAACGCTGGCCGCCAGGCCGTACTGGGCGGACTTGTCAGCCTTGTACTCTGCGACCAGGGCCGGCCTTAGGAGGTGCGGGGCCGAATTGGGAAAAATTTTGGTGGGCCTCAGGTTCCCAGCCAAGGTCTGTAGAATCATAGAAATATAAATAAAGTTTATTATAGACTTTATATCTCTATGGTAGAATGGAAAGTAATCAAAATGTGCGCTTAAAAAGTGCATGCGAGTTAATGGACCAAACAGATCTAAGCTACATTTTAATATAAAATTGCATACATGTAAGTCTACAAGTAACAAACAAAATTTGTAGATCACCTCTGAAAACTTCATAGTTACAATACCACTGGTTTTAGTGACTGAAATAATTTATTAAAAATATTATTATTATTTTTTTTTGTCACACATAATGATATACGATCATCTTTTACCGGATGTTTTATGAACATTTTGTACAGCTCTTTACAGTAATCTTCCGAAAATCAGTGACTTCATATTTCAGATATATGGTTTATATCTTGGTCACTATAACTTACCTCATTTATGGGTCCGTGACACAAAATTAATCAGCTGGTAGTAAGATCCAGTCAGCTGTGTTTACACCCGACGGAAGGGAAACTCACACCACGAGATGGAAACAAACGTAAATCTGACGACCTCTAGAAACTTTGGTCAGTCACCATGCCAAAGAAAAAGTTTTTTAACAATGCGGAGTAAACTCGAGGAAACTGAGGCCCTCATGTCGCATGTATTACCAAACTTAATAGATTTACCCAATTGGGATAATTTACCCCTATCCCCCGACCCCTTTTGTAAAACTTAAATACTTGAGTCTGAATATAGGCCTACTATATATTTTGCAACAGAGATGTGCATGTGCATCAAGAAGTAATATAGTAATTTAATCACATGATACTGTTAAAAGAAAATACTATAGGTTTATAGATATTTAAAATCTGTTACACGTTTATTTACATATTTGTCTTTTTACTTTTTCTCAGAGAAATGATTTTTAATGCTGTTCTGTAATTAACATATTATTTAATTCAGGTACAGTAAAAAAATCAAAACATAAACAGTATAAATAAACACTACCGACTTGTAAAAATTCATAAAAAATTGTAATAATTGCTGTTCTCTGTAGAACCTGCAATGTGTTGTTGTGTGTACTTGACGAGAGCCGAGAGTAGATTACTTTAGCGCGGGGCCCCCTTAGGCGCGGGGCCCAATTGGGAGCAATTGGTCCAATTGGCTTAAGGCCGGCACTGTCTGCGACAACACTTCTGATTTTCACTGGCTGCCTAAGCTTTGCACCATGGCTGGGGCAAGTGGTGGGCAGAAACTTGTGAAGGATTTGGCTAGAGAAGAAATGATTGCACTACTGAACAGCTTAGAAGACGAGCTGCGGCTTTCAAGTAGCGAATCGGAAGCAGATGATCGCTGCCAACAACAGTGGAGGTGACACATTTTTCAAGAGGTGATTAGTAAGAAAGAAAAGAAGAGGAGACGAGAGTTGGCGAAGAAAAGTGAAGGAAGTGATAGTGATGAGATCATGAATGAATGGAAGAAAAGGACGACACACACAGAAGAAAGCAGAAAGAATTCAACTGGGAATAAAACGCAGCAGGTTAGTCGAATGGCTCATCGTGAAAGTACCAATGTGCCGAGCAACCCCGGTGGTGGAAACATAAAAAAAGTTTGAACCCCTGCTTAAGGAAGGACGTGATAATTTCTATCTGACTGTAGCTGGGGATGAGGCGGTAAAGTTTTTAACGACAACAGGGTTTAAGGAGCTGATTATGACTATGCCTCGGGACACAGAGCAACACATCAAGGTGATCGTCTTCGTGTACCCGGTTATACTGGATTCTAATTTTCTACTTGACGATACACGATTCGTCTGGGTAAAGCGACACGAAATCCAAGGTGAGAAAAAGAACCAAGTGGTAGCCTTGATGAAGGGAGAAGTTTCAGAGAAGATATTCATTTCTGGAATAGGATATGGGAGAAATTAAAAGCTTATTGAACAACCTGTTCTGTGTTACAGGTGCAACAGGTGGGGCCATATAGCCTGGAAATGTCAAAGTGAATGTCGGTGTCGTTATGTGAAAAAATAATAATTCAATTGTGGTGACGCGCATAATGCAGGTTCCTCGATTTGTAATAAGAAGCCACAAATGCGTGGTATGCGGTAGCAGAGCATGTTGTTTTTTTAGTTTAACAAATTTATTGACAAAGCTTGGAGCACAGTTTGCCAATTCTGACTAATTCAGTCAGGTCTTGACACTGTGGGTGGTATCACTGCCACGCAGGACAGAGGTTCATACACAAAGAAATACACGAAAGCGCTTGGGAACTTCGTGTTTTCTTCTTTCCTTGTGGTTATCAGCATATATATATATATATATATATATATATATATATATATATATATATATATATATATATATATATATATATGTGTGTGTGTGTGTGTGATATTCAGAAATTTCGGCGTGATAGTTAGATGTAAATATCAATGATGGCGATACGCTGAGTCATTCACTACTACGTGACAGGGGACTGAACGATGGTGGCTCCCGCACGCTACATAGTTAGTGCATTCCTATATGATATTAAATGTAATCTACCGAATCGTTAATGGACGAAAATCATTAAATTAAATGACGTTATTAAATTTGAAACTATTATAGATCGTTTCTCAGTCTGAATAATGTTACGTATGTCCCAACAAAGTTATTAGTTATGCGAAAAATAGGGTCACGTGACCTAAGCTCGCCTTGAGGACGGTCTAGGCTGGCCAACGGCACTGCTGCCGTTTTGAGGAATATCGTCTGCTAATGAGGAAAACATATGACAGTTGGTGACGTCATGAGGAGAGGCCGTCCACATTCTACGTCACAGAGACGCCATGAGGAATATATTCCTCATTGTTCAAGACATGCATATAAAATGTAAAGGACTTAATAATTTTTCCTTCAGTAATATATATATAACTTTTTTATCAACTCCTTTAGTATATATCAACAGATAATGTGTAGTATAAATGGATTGTGGGTAATAAATGACGTAGAAAATCAACATGGGACCCTCGATTGATGTGGAAACCACACTTTGTTTTCGTCCGTGGATATGGGAAGAGGTCTCATCATCAGCTAAGTATCATCAGCTAAACGTACTCACAGAACTCTATCTACAAGCCGGTAAGGATATATTTATTTATGTAATTGGCATGTAATTAATCACAGCTTTCATCACCTATGTAGCAGTTACTTATACCTTAACCGTTTTCTTTTATCAGTGTATCAACAGAAATGATAAGATAAATGAAATTTTTACCCCCTGTTCATTTGTTGCTTTCATTTTCCAAAGGGCCAAATATACATTATTTTCCTTTGCGCTTATAAAGGACTATGCAAGTAGTCTAGGACGATCATGGAAATTATTAACTGATTTAGTTATTCTTGGGTTTGCAGGGAGACTACACAAAAGTTGATCAAATCTCCTATTGTAAGTGGTGACAGCTCGTCTCGTGCACATGTAATGACCACGGTCATATATGTTAGTTAACGTAAAATCAGACGATTCATATTACGCTCAATAGCCCATAAAACGTGTAGCTTTAACTCCTTTATTGAGTCTCCCAGCTAAGTCGCCATTTTCTTATCGCTTCAGGACGCCTAAATCCTTCGTTTTCTCTAGCATGCCCCTCAGAGACTCAGATATTACTTAGTATCTCATATCACGACATGAAATTTGAAATTGCAACTGTAGTCGTACATGTTAGATTAAGTTAGATATGTCTGATTACAGATGAAACATTCAAGATCCCCTGGGAGTGATGTTGAAAGCTTGAACTGTAGTTACTGTTAGTGAAATTGTCAAATCAGTTTGAATAAGAGCTTGCCGTAAATGTGACGAATCCCTGAACCCGTCAGTAGAGAGGCAATGAATTACCAACTTTGAATTGTAACAGTATATTTAGCCAGAAAAATACAGATACAGAGTGAATAATAATAACAATATTAACATGGCTGAGCCAGTTGAGAACCTGAGCTCTCTTTGAGGCACCTGATATATACTATACATTTATCTCAAGGAAGTATTATGTAACATTTAGTAACATCTGGAATAGTACAATAGCATGGTAGTAATAAGTACATCTCATAGTGTTACCACGGTTATCACTTCAATATTTATTTATTTTATTATTTATCATTTTTTGTATTTATTTATTTTTTTTATTTTTTTTATTTATACATACATATACACATATCTACACATATATGCACACACACACACATATATATATATATATATATATATATATATATATATATATCGTGATAAAATCACACGGGAGAATGGAAACAACGGAGTACTCCGTTGTTTCCATTTTCCCGTGTGATTTTATCAAGATTTATCTTATCCACGTTTTCATTGTGGATTTTCATAAAATATATATATATATATATATATATATATATATATATATATATATATATATATATATATATATAAATTAGAGTGGAATTTGAAAACATAAGTATAATGGGGGAGCAGTACAACCTGGGTTGTGCAGTAATAAGGTTTAACAAGAGGACAGAGCTTTCAGGATTATGTCTAGTTGGCAATTATGTGTATTGCAATAGTAATTACTTATTTATTTACATGATAATTTGCGATAAAACGGATTTGGTGGTACAATAAAAGCAGGTACTGTAAATATAGTAAGTGTTACAAGAAATATTAATACTTAGACAATAGATATTTTTTTAGATACGATTTAAAGGAAGGGAGCGTAGTCTTTGCTCGGATGGGTGGGGGTAAGTTGTTCCATACCTTCACACCATGATATTTTATGGAGGTCTGGGACTGAAAGGAGCGCATGGGGGGTGGTCTTAGTAGCTCTGGGTGCCTTAAGTTGTATCTCTGATTATTCCGGAACTGGAAGTAATTATTGTCAAGCAAGTGATCGATAGATTTGTAAACAAAGATGGCACAGCAGTAAGTGTTAATAACTGATACTGAAGTTAAATCATTTTGATTCAATCATCAGAGAATTTGATGGTTGCATCGAAATTATTGTCAATTGTCTATTTAAGAAAGTCATTAATATTCTGAAAAGATTATGTCAGACTCTTTATCTCCAGGACCTAACGACAAAATATCAGTGGACCCTTGTTTGTATTTTGGCTGACATAGGAAGAAAGACATTACCAGTTAGTGTGTTTGATGTCCATTTCAATATTGCCAAGCAAGATCACCTTCTAATTAGATTGTAAAAATAGAAATTCATCTGATTCATGACACTGAGTTTCATAGCAAAATGTACAGCAACTGATTTAAATATAAATTATGTCGATGGGTGAATAGCCCTGTTTGGCATGCCTGAGTTGCCAGTTAGCCTGTACATAACCGCGCGTGCGTGGAACAGAATCAAATCTCTTGAAGTGTTCCTCTATCGTATCTCAGACAAGGAGTGTGTGTTAGTTGAATCCCTGTAGTTACCGGGGATCGGTAGCTTTTTACAGCCAAGATGTCCACTGAAGGATGTCTTTAATTCAGTGCAATTAAAACCACGGGGTAACACTCCCCGGGAGATATATAACTAAGAAAATTAAAGAAAGGTTTTGTGAGATAGAAAATATAAGATATAAATATAAATATATATATATATATATATATATATATATATATATATATATATATATATATATATATATATATATATATATAAAACAAAGAAGTATGTCTGTTTGTTTGTTTGTTTGTGTGTCCGCACGGGAATCTCGGAAACTACTTTACCGAACTGAAGTGATGATGGATGGTGTTATATGTAGTGATGATGGATAATGTTATATGTAGTGATGATGGATGGTGTTATATGTAGTGATGATGGATAATGTTATATGTAGTGTTGATGGATGGTGTTATATGTAGTGATGAGGGATGGTGTTATATGTAGTGATGATGGATGATGTTATATGTCGTGATGATGGGTGGTGTTATATGTAGTGATGATTAAACAATAAAATAATAACAGTTTAATGCTAAAAAAATATACTTTGCTCTTCCATTGTATTGGAACTAACATACATAGTTAATGAACTATTGATGGAAGAAGAAGTTTTGGGGACTGAACAGTAGTCGCAAACAGGGAGATGCTCAGAGAGACAGACTTCTCAGTTGAAGTTCTGGTGAATATTCTTGAAGAAAATGAGCCTCACCAGGTGCCTGATCATGCAAATATTTATGAACAGATCTTGCAAGCGATACAAGCGGAGCAGGGAGGTATGACCTTTCTCGATGCACCTGGCGGGACAGGAAAAACATTCCTGATCAACCTTCTGTTGGCCAAAGTACGTCATCAGGGGAAGATTGCTCTTGCTGTGGTATCCTCAGGCATTGCTGCAACACTACAATAAGGAGGACGTACTGCACACTCAACTTTTAAACTGCCTGTCAACGTCGCTCACAATGAGAATCCAGTGTGCAACATCAAAAAAGGATCGGCAAAGGCAAAACTCTTAGAAAAATGCAGCCTCATAGTCTGAGGTGAATGCACTATGTCTCACAAGTTAGCGTTTGAAGCATTGGACAGGACCTTTCAAGACATACGAGAAAATGGGTGGCATTACAATGGTCACTGCTGGAGACTTTCGCCAGACCTTACCCTTCATTCCTTGAAGCACTCCAGCTGATGAACTGAATGCATGCCTCAAGGCGTTATACCTTTGGAGAAGTGTTCAGACATTCACCCTATCCACAAACATGAGAGTACATCTACAAGGAGATCGGGATGCTGGACGATTTGCAAACCTTCTACTACAGATTGGGAATGGAACTTTCCCTGTTGATTCAGAAGGACAAATAATCATTCCTCAAGGATATGGAAATGTTGTAAAGTCCTCAACTGAACTCACTAACATGGTTTACTCAATCATTATCCACCACTACAAGGATCACAAGTGGCTGCGTGAGCGCGCAATTCTGGCACCAAAAAATGAAACAGTGGTTGAAATCAACATGACCCTACTCAGACAGCTTCCAGGCAGTGAGACCTCATTCAAATCTGTTAATAGAGTAATCGACCAGGACCAAGCAGTCCAGTACCCTGCAGAATTCCTTAATTCTTTGAAGCCCGCTCGAATGCCTCCTCACCACCTCACTCTCAAGATTGGAACTCCTATAATGCTCTTAAGAAATCTTGAACCACCAATCCTCTGCAATGACACAAGACTGGTGGTGAAGAACATGATGCTACATGGACTGGAAGCTACAATACTGACAGGAAAAGCGAATGGAGAGGACGTTTTTATTCCAAGGTTACCTCTCATCACCACTGACCTGCCATTTGAGTTCAAGCGACTTCAGTTCCCGGTTAAAGTGAGCTTTGCCATGACCATCTACAAAAGTCAGGGACAATCCCTAAAGATAGCTGGCCTAAACCTGGTGTTTCCTTGCTTCTCTCATGGACAGATCTATGTTGGATGCTCCAGAGTGGGAACTGGCAAAAATCTGTACATACTTGCTGCTAATGGCAAAACCAAAAATGTGGTCTACCTTAATGCACTACAGTGAGACAATGTGGAGCCTCCCAGAGGGTGGCGTCGTACGTGGCCTTGCGAAAGAGCCGCCCGGAGGGCACGATTCCGCTAGTATGTAATAAATAACTCCTCTTACACAGTCATTAAAAATAGGAGTTAATTGATACTGCAACTTGGGTATCTGTAAAGCGTCAAGAAGAATCTCCACAGGTACAAGCTTTGTGTCCACACGTCCTATCCCTGCATCCACAATGCTGTCAATTAGTTCATTTTAAGAGGTTACAATTTTTTGAACTGAAATTTCTGCAGCATGCAAATATTCTGTGAAATAAAGGAGCCATTCTAACGTCGGGACTGTGTTCTGTAACCTATTAACAATCCTCGAAACTTGGCTAGACTCCGATATTATTGCATTAACCTTTGATTCTAAAGCAGTAATCACATGAAAGGTTTGAGAAACAACACGATTTTGTTGAGATACAGCCTGAACGACAATGTTCATTCGGTTTTCCAATTTAGCTACTTCATCGGCCGTTTCCGTGTCAAACAAAGTGCTTTGGATAAGTCCCACAAAATTAAAGAGACCCCTTTTTCGTCGTATCTGAGAATGCACTTTAGCAAGATCCGCTTGAGACGCTGGTATATTCTTCCCAACATTGACGAGAAGCGTGCGAAGGTTCTGGAGACGAAAGTGTAGAAGGTCAATAGTTTGTGAAACTATCGTCGATTCATTAGAAGCTGCGCTGAGACCATGAAGGATGTCCAATGCTGATTGTAGTTGGGCGTCGACGTTGTCCATCTGACGCGGAAGCTGGAGCAATGGGTGGATTTCATACTTGATGTTCACCACGTCTTCAACTATGAGAATGCGTCCTAGAGGTGCAACTAGTGCACCCTGTTTGAGGACTGATGTGGACATGTTTCTCAACACAACGGTGCAATAACACAGTAGAAGCAACACAATGATGTTCCAAGCCATTCTGTAAGAGATTTACACACAGTTTAACATCTACTTGCAGAACGAAGTTTCATACAATAGTTATTAGATACAATCTGCTTATGTACAGTCTGTAAAGATGTGTCTATCACATCATCATTAACTGGAGGTAATAAATTCTCTTGGGTCTTTTTAAGACGATCCGCATGCACGACATCTGCAATCTCTGCATTATGCTTTCAAATTTTAAATTTGTTACCTGCTTCTTTACCAAAAATGCGGAATGGACCTGAAAACTTAGCCGAAAGCTTGGAGTGCCTTTCCGGTTCTCTTACCATTACAGCGTCCCCTACGTTTAATACGACAGGTTTAGCATGGTTATGTTGCTTGATCATCATTTCGGCGCGCGACGCCGCTAAATGTGATCGGACTTGGGTATGAATATCTGTAAAGACACGAATTTGTTTTGCCGAGAAATCATTCGTATTATATCACGGGTATGGCGCATCTGTAAGGATGTCGTAAGGTAGACGTTTATCTGTACCATAGACAATGTAGTAAGGTGATTTGCCCGTAGAGCTATTAACTGACCCATTTATAGACGCTGTTACCTGAGGTAACCAATCTTCCCATGCCTATTGCATATCACTGACAATCGGACGCAGTATTGCTAGGATTTTGAGATTGGTTCTCTCAACAAGGCCATTAGTACATCAGCGACGCCCCTTGCTCAGTCACTCAGATCAACTACTATCGAACGGACGTGATCTACGTTTATATTTACATAAACGCCATCCTCTTTCTCGTTCACTCATATACAGTGGAACTTACGGTTGATCTACACTCAGGAATTATAGACATAATCCTTTTATAATAAAACAAAGTGTTACGAACCCCTCCACCGATTGTCATGATCTACCTACCCAGCACTACGAACCACGCCATCTATTGTCTTGATCTACCTACCCAGCACCACGAGCAACGCCATCTAGGGACGAGACACGAGTATGACTCGTCTTAGTTACCACTCCGGGGTTTCTCTTCTCCATATCCTGGTTGTTGCGTCACTTCCTCTAAGTCTTCTTTGTCAGCTCGAATTCAAGGAGAGAGCACTTCACTCTGGGAAGTGACCACAGGGTCACCTATCCTGGAAACCTACGGCACAGTGACTACCTACCGTCTTCTACAATACTCAGCCTTGCTCGTCAGCCATCTCAGCTCCTCACTTAAGTATTTGTAATCTTGTATTGCCTCTCCCACCTCCACCTTGCTTCACGATTGTTTTATGTTTTATTAATATGTATATACTGTTAATGTTTAGGTTAAGTTTGGTTAAGGGTAATTTATAAGCTGAATATTTTGTTAAGGGATTTATGGTACTTTATTATACACAACGAAAACTCGCATCCTTTGTCTACCCTTTTATAGTCCGATTGTCTTTGTTTTTTTGTTACCTGTTGGGATCTGGGTAGACGTATAACTATATTCTAAATCCCCAACTCGTAACAAAAGGAACTTCAATTGGGTTAAGTTACTAAAACCCCAATAATTATTTATGTGAACAACCCGGTTAATTGGGGGATTAACCGACGGATTCAACCATACAGGAACAGTGAGATTACTTCCTTAAAGAAACAATTTTGTTGTATGATTAATAATGGAAAAAATAAAGTAATTCTTGCGATGTATACAAATTTTGCTCCAAAGATATGACATTTAATTTTGTGTAGGATTACATTATCTGTTCTTGTAATGTAGTACAGTGTTCATGCTAAAACGAACTATTTCATTGATGTAAAAATAATTATTGTATTAATATTTAAAACTTTTTGTAAACCCCAGAAGGGGATGGCAAAGATGAGGGTGGGAGTAGTATACTACCCTGTCCTTTTGATGTGACAGTTTTATGGCCAATAAAGAATTTAAATTTAAATTTCTCGTATCCCATATTGATAAAGTCAGTGTAGGGTAGGTATACCTGCTTCCAATTGAAACATTCAAGATCCACTGTGAATGATGTTGAAAACTTCAACTGTATTTACTTTTAGTGAAATTGTCAAGTAAGTCCTTCTGTTAGAGTTTGCAGTAGAGGCGAGAATCCTATTCTCGTAATGTGAGACATACTACCATTCCATATGCCACTGAAGTCGTGTTGCTTTGATTCACAATCATCAGAGAATCTGATGACTGTATTGAGATTACTGTCAGTTTTGTATTTGAGAATGCCATTTCTTATTTGAAAGAAACCTGTCAACTCCTTATTGCCCTAAAAGGTGATTAATCCTGTGTTTGTGTTTTGATGTCGCTGTACAAAAGGCGAATGCCAGTCTGCGCAATTTTGTTTAAGTTTAATTATTGCATTGCAAAAACTAACTCTGGGTTGTAAACAATAGCATTAAGAAATTAATCTGACCCAGAATACTGATTTTCATAGCCCAATGTATACCGCAACTGAGTTAAATGAATATGTGCAGTCTCGTTAAAGTTTCTTCGAACACTGCTGGCGACAAGTGGCAACTTTAGGCCGTTTGTTTACTATAGTACGTATTATAATATAATACGAAGCAACGAAGCCCAACCATAAATTAAGCAACAGGGAACTAAGTAACCAATCACCGATAACCTTTTACATGCATTCATAATTTTTACAACGTACTATAGTAAACAAACGGCCTTGAGTTGTGGATTTGGCATCCTGTGTACTGTCGGCAAGGCCGTGGGCTCGTAACACACTTATTGCCGGCGGTGCCCACCACAGAATAACCCGTTATAGTACATCCTTCTTTCCTCACACAGCCAAACTGTGGGATGCTCTGCCTTCTTCTGCGCTTCCATACTCATAATATCTGTCTCACTTTAAAAAGCTGGTTTTCCGGCATCTTCGCTGTGAAGATTAATATAACCTTTTTCTTTTATATTTTTAATTTCTCTTTTTTTTTTTTCGACCCCCAGGCCTCGATGTGGGTCGTTGACCTGTGCCCGGGTGGGCCAATCCCCGAAAAAAAAAAAAAAAAAAAAAAAAAAAAGCCTCTAGCAGTGTTCGAAGAATCTTAAACGAGACTGTACTTAATTCTTGAGGTGACATCTGACGTTCATGAGTTGCCATAGGATCATATATAACTGGGTGTGTAAGGGGGGGGGGGGGTTAAAACATTTTTATTTTACTTCTGCAACCCTGATTTCTGTGTAAGAGGAGTTATTTATTAAATACTAGCGGAATCGCCGCCCTCCGGGCGGCTCTTTCGCAAGGCCACGGTACGACGCCACCCTCCGGGAGGCTCCACATTGTCTCACTGTAGTGCATTAAGGTAGACCACATTTTTGGTTTTGCCATTAGCAGCAAGTATGTACAGATTTTTGCCAGTTCCCACTCTGAAGCATCCAACATAAAACTGTCCATGAGAGAAGCAAGGAAACACCATTTTTAGGCCAGCTATCTTTAGGGATTGTCCCTGACTTTTGTAGATGGTCATGGCAAAGCTCACTTTAACCGGGAACTGAAGTCGCTTGAACTCAAATGGCAGGTCAGTGGTGATGAGAGGTATCCTTGGTATAAAAACGTCCTCTCCATTCGCTTTTCCTGTCAGTATTGTAGCTTCCAGTACATGTGGCATCATGTTCTTCACCACCAGTCTTGTGTCATTGCAGAGGATTGGTGGTTCAAGATTTCTTAGAGCATTATAGGAGTTCCAATCTTGAGAGTGAGGTGGTGAGGAGGCATTCGAGCGGGCTCCAAAGAATTAAGGAATTCTGTAGGGTACTGGACTGCTTGGTCCTGGTCGATTACTCTATTAACAGATTTGAATGAGGTCTCACTGCCTGGAAGCTGTCTGAGTAGAGTCATGTTGATTTCAGCCACTGTTTCATTCTTTGGTGCCAGAATTGCGCGTTCACGCAGTCACTTGTGATCCTTGTAGTGGTGGATAATGTTTGGGTAGACCATGTTAGTGAGCTCAGTTGAGGACTTTACAACATTTCCATATCCTTGAGGAATGATTATTTGTCCTTCTGAATCAAAAGGGAAAGTTCCATTCCCAATCTGTAGTAGAAGGTTTGCAAACCGTCCAGCATCCCGATCTCCTTGCAGATGTACTCTCATGTTTGTGGATAGGGTGAGTGTCTGAACACTTCTCCAGAGGTATGATGCCTTGATGCACGCATTCAGTTCATCAGCTGGAGTGCTTCAAGGAATGAAGGGTAAGGTCTGGCGAAAGTCTCCAGCAGTGACCATTGTAATGCCACCCATTTTCTCGTATGTCTTGAAAGGTCCTGTCCAATGCTTCAAACGCTAACTTGTGAGACATAGTGCATTCATCTCAGACTATGAGGCTGCTTTTTTCTAAGAGTTTTGCCTTTGCCAATCCTTTTTTGATGTTGCACACTGGATTCTCATTGTGAGCGAGGTTGAGAGGCAGTTTAAAAGTTGAGTGTGCAGTACGTCCTCCTTCTAGTAGTGTTGCAGCAATGCCTGAGGATACCACAGCAAGAGCAATTTTCCCCTAATGACGTACTTTGGCCAACAGAAGGTTGATCAGGAATGTTTTTCCTGTCCCGCCAGGTGCATCGAGAAAGGTCATACCTCCCTGCTCCGCTTGTATCGCTTGCAAGATCTGTTCATGAATATTTGCATGATCAGGCACCTGGTGAGGCTCATTTTCTTCAAGAATATTCACCAGAACTTCAACTGAGAAGTCTGTCTCTCTGAGCAACTCCCTGTTTGCGACTACTGTTCAGTCCCCAAAACTGGTAGAACAAAGTATATTTTTTTAGCATTAAACTGTTATTATTTTATTGTTTAATCATCACTACATATAACACCACCCATCATCACTACATATAACATCATCCATCATCACTACATATAACACCATCCACCATCACTACATATAACAACGCCCATCATCACGACATATAACATCATCCATCATCACTACATATAACACGATCCCTCATCACTACATATAACACCATCCATCAACACTACATATAATACCACCCATCATCACTACATATAACAACATCCATCATCACTACATATAACATTATCCATCATCACTACATATAACACCATCCATCATCATCACTACATATAACACCATCCATCATCACTACAGTTCGGTAAAGTAGTTTCCGAGATTCCCGTGCGGACACACACACAAACAAACAAACAGACATACTTCTTTATATATATATATATATATATATATATATATATATATATATATATATATATATATATATATATATTATATTTTCTATCTCACAAAACCTTCTATAATTTTCTTAGTTATATATATCCAGGGGAGTGTTACCCCGTGGTTTTAATTGCAATGAATTAAAGACATTCTTCAGTGGACATCTTGGCTGTAAAAAGCTACCGATCCCCGGTAGCTACAGGGATTCAAGTAACACACACTCCTTGTCTGAGATACGATAGAGGAACACGTCAAGAGATTAGATTCTGTTCCACGCACGCTCGGTTATGTACAGGCTAACTGGCAACTCAGGCATGCCAAACAGGGCTATTCACGCATCGACATAATTTTCATTTAAATCAGTTGCTGTACATTTTGCTGTGAAACTCAGTTTCATGAATCAGATGAATTTCTATTTTTACAATCTAATTAGAAGGTGATCTTGCTTGGCAATATTGAAATGGACATCAAACACACTAACTGGTAATGTCTTTCTTCCTATGTCAGCCAAAATACAAACAAGGGTCCACTGATATTTTGTCGTTAAATCCTGGAGATAAAGAGTCTGACATAATCTTTTCAGAATAATAATGACTTTCTTAAATAGACAATTGACAATAATTTCGATACAACCATCAAATTCTCTGATGATTGATAACACAGGACAACAAATTTTTTATAATTCCCAGTTGCATGAGATTTCTTTACTGTTTCTTACCATTTTTGATCTGCTGATTTCATATTTGAAACCAGTTTTGTTCTGCATGCTCCAGTTTTCATGTAATTTGAGGTTTTACATTCTAGCCGTTTGCGGTCAAATTAATTTATTACACGATTATGGTATCAATAGGGAGATATAATTTTGTCTGTTTTTTCTTTCAGATTTGGTCATGGCTACAAAGAGAAATCAATGTGTGAACAAACCTGATGCCTTCTGTTATATTTGTGGATACTTCGCGCTTATTCGTCAGAGGCGCAATATAGCATCGTTTGTGAGACGCGGCTATAAAGCGTACTTCGGACTTACTCTTGGCGACCAAGACAAAAAATGGGCTCCACATGCTGTGTGTCATAACTGCGAAGAAATGCTGCGTGACTGGACAAAAGGAAAACGTAAGGGCTTACCGTTCGGAATTCCCATGACCTGGCGAGAACCGAAGGACCACACAACTGACTGCTATTTTTGTCTGATCAATACGAAGGGTGTTGGCAAGAAAAACAGACATAATATATCGTATCCTAGTATCCCTTCAGCAATTCGACCTACTTTGCACTCTGATGAGCTACCAGTTCCAGTTTTTAATGGGTTGTCTCCAGCTGAAGAGGAGGGAAGCGACAAAGACCAAGAGAGTGAACATGAAACTCAAGAAATACTTGCAGATTCCGACGATTCTTCTGATGGTACACCAGAGTCATCAACCCCTCAGAAGTTTAGTCAGCCAGAGCTGAATGACCTTGTGCGTGATTTGGGTCTCTCCAAAAATGCAGCAGAAGTTCTAGCTTCTAGGTTGCAAGAAAAGGCTCTACTGAACCAGACCACAAAAGTTTCAGACTTCAGAAAGCGGGAACAGGATTTTGTGCCATTCTTTACAGAGGAGAATAAGTTTGTTTACTGTCATAATATCCCGGGTCTTCTCCAGGAATTAGGGATTCCATTGTATAGTCCAAATGACTGGCGATTATTTCTAGATAGTTGTAAGCGTAGCCTGAAGTGTGTGCTACTACATAATGGTAATGTCTATGCAGCTGTTCCAGTGGGTCATTCTGTGTGCTTACGAGAGGAGTATAATGACATTAAAACTGTGATTCACCTGCTAAAATACCATGAGCACAACTGGACAATTTGTGTTGACCTCAAAATGGTGAACTTCCTTCTTGGCCAACAAAGAGGATTTACAAAGTATCCCTGCTTTCTTTGCATGTGGGACAGCCGAGCTAGAGACAGGCATTGGAACCTGAAGGAGTGGCCCTTACGTGAGACTCTGGAAGCTGGTATGCCAAACATTGTCAATGATCCAATCGTCAGTCGAGAAAAGATCATATTTCCTCCTCTCCATATCAAGCTGGGCCTGATGAAACAGTTGTCAGAGCATTAAATACTGATGGTGAATGCTTCCAACACATAGTCTCTGCTCACCCTGCTTTGTCATTTGAGAAGATAAAGGCAGGTGTGTTTGATGGACCACAAATTCGTGCACTTGTACGTGATCAAGACTTTGTCAGAAAGATGGACGACAAGGAAAGGGGTGCATGGCTTTCATTTGTGGCGGTAATGGAAAACTTTCTTGGTAATAAAAAGGCTGACAACTATGAAACCCTTGTAGCAACCATGTTGTCAGCCTTTCATGACCTTGGATGCAATATGAGTGTCAAACTCCATTTCCTATATAGTCATCTTGATAGATTCCCTGAGAACCTAGGGGCAGTAAGTGACGAGCAAGGCGAGCGGTTTCATCAGGATCTCAAGACCATGGAAGACCGCTACCAAGGGAGATGGGACAAACATATGATGGCAGACTACTGCTGGAGCATTAAACGAGAGTGCCCTGAGACATTTCACAAACGCAAGAGCTTCAAGCGCAAATTCCTACCTGGCTAAAATGTGATTGGGCTTTGTCTCCTCATAGTAACAAATTTCTTACCTAACAATGAGTTTTATACAAATTTCAACCTTTGTTTTAGATGGAACATGTTTCAAATTGTGTTGTTGAATAAATTTAGAATATGTAATATTTTATTGTTTATTACCCAGCTAATTTAATGACAGTTTAATGACATATTTTTCAAGATAGACGACGAGGTCAATAAGACGAAGACGAAATTTTGAAATTTCAAAATACCTTGATTGCAAAAAAACTAGAGCTTACAGAAAGAAACTAACTTCAGAAATGAGATCAGCACACCCAAATTAGGTAGAATCAAGTGTTTATAGCAATGCAACAAAGACTTTGTTGACCAGTGTAATCAAAATGATCTAACTTCAGTATCAGTTATTAACACTTACTGTTGTGCCCTCTTTGTTTACAAATCTATCGATCACTTGCTTGACAATAATTACTTCCAGTTCCGGAATAATCAGAGATACAGCTTCAGGCACCCAGAGCTACTAAGACCACCCCACATGCGCTCCTCTCAGTCCCAGACCTCCATAAAATATCATGGTGTGAAGGTATAGAACAACTTACCCCCACCCATCGGAGCAAAGACTACGCTCCCTTCCTTTAATTCATCTATAAAAAAATATCTATTGTCGAAGTATTAATATATCTTGTAACACTTACTATATTTACAGTACCTGCTTTTATTGTACCACCAAATCCGTTTTATCGCAAATTATCATGTAAATAAATAAGTAATTACCATTGCAATACACATAATTGCCAAATAGACATAATCCTGAAAGCTGTCCTCTTGTTCAACCTTATTACTGCACAACCCAGGTTGTACTGTTCCCCCATTATACTTATGTTTTTAAATTCCACTCTAATTTAGATATATATATGTATATGTGTATATATGTATGTGTATATGTATATATATGTATATATATGTATATATGTATGTGTATGTATATGTGTAGGTATGTGTATATGTATGTATAAATAAAAAAAAAATAAAAAAAATAAAAGATAAATAATAAAATAAATAAATATTGAAGTGATAACCGTGGTAACACTATGAGATGTAATTATTTACTACCATGCTATTGTACTATTCCAGATGATACTTAATGTTACATAATACTTCCTTGAGATAAATGTATAGTATATATCAGGTGCCTCAAAGAGAGCTCAGGTTCTCAACTGGCTCAGCCATGTTAATATTGTTATTATTATTCACTCTGTATCTGTATTTTTCTGGCTAAATAAACTGTTGCAATTCAAAGTTGGTAATTCATGGCATCTCTACTGACGGGTTCAGAGATTCGTCACATTTACGGCAAGCTCTTATTCAAACTGATTTGACAATTTCACTAACAGCAACTACAGTTGAAGCTTTCAACATCACTCCCACGGGATCTTGAATGTTTCATCTGTAATCAGACATATCTAACTTAATCTAACATGTACGACTACAGTTGCAATTTCAAATTTCATGTCGTGATATGAGATACTAAGTAATATCTGAGTCTTTGAGGGGCATGCTAGAGAAAACGAAGGATTTAGGCGTCCTGAAGCGATGAGAAAATGGCGACTCAGCTGGGAGACTCAATAAAGGAGTTAAAGCTACACGTTTTATGGGCTATTGAGCGTAATATGAATCGTCTGATTTTACGTTAACTAACATGTATGACCGTGGTCATTACATGTGCACGAGACGAGCTGTCACCACTTGTGACTTGTCTCCATCGTCTAACATATGTATACATAGTGCCTCACACCTGCCATATTAACTCAATTGAACTTTGTTGAATCTATCAGTGTTCATGTTTCAAAAGTAGTTAAACGTCTTATGAGCCAAGTGATACATAGTGCCTCACACCCGCCATAAAAAGCAAATTTACCTCAGTTGAACTTTGTTAAATATAGCAGTGTTCATGTTTTAAAATTAGTTGAACGCCTTATGTGCCACGTGATATAACTTAACCAGATGCTTGCTGTGTTGAATGAGCCATGTGTCCCCTTGCCTGACATGTGTTGATATTTTGTAATTTGATTTTACACCCCTCCGTTGACTCGTCTTCATCCTTTAACAGGCACTGCGTGTGTGTTGCTACTATTGAGTATCAGTAGCTGCCTACAAGTAAGATGTCCGAGGCAGGATGTCTTTAATACATCCAGATTAATTTTTAAGTACAACATGCGCCAGGGAGCTCGAGTGCGCGGTCGCACCACGTACAACCATGGCTCTGGAGTGTAGCCGCCTCTGCTGCCGACTGCCGACTCGGCAGTGCCGAGGTGCAGTTGTTTGTTTTGAACACAAGCGTTGTAAGCCTGGTGTACTCACTCGTCTTGATGTATGTGGGAATAATTATTCTTGTACAGTCTTGTGGATGGATTATCGGGAATATAAATATCCTAGGATGGGTATTGAAAACATAAATAATAATACCACCAATATTAGTGCTTGTTATAAATGTGAGTAACCCAGCTATACTCACAACCGATGTGCCGGTAAATGTTTCCTTGTAATAGCATGTTGCTCTAAGCAATAACATCCCTGTGTGCTATTGCCAAGTGTGTAGAATGACCATCTTTATTGTCATTGATGTATAATAATACCCTTAAGGAGATATAAGTATTGAATATGTAATTGATAACTGAAGATTTACTTTTACTAGTTATAAAGTATGACCTATTGGCAAGTTTTGTTTAAGTGTTACAAAACCGAAATCAGAAACTGAACCTAATTTTTCTTGTTAGGAAAGGTGGTATTATTGCATTTCCGCACACAACATAACTACCCCTAATCTATTATCATATTCGAATAAGATGTCTAATTATAAGATCATTTTTTTCTATTACATTACCGTCGCAAATGTATAATAACGGACAGGGCCGGATTAACCTTAATTGGGGCCTGAGGCACAGATCAACTTGGGGCCCCCTACCCTCAAGGTATATACAAATAACAAGAACAAAATATACCCAAATTTATCAATGATTTCATCAATATTAAGCTTCTGCAAAATAACACATTTAATGTTCATAAGAGACAGAAAATTGAGACGTTGTTAGGACGTCGTTGAACGAAGTCCATGTTTTATGCGCTTCAACTTCGAGAATGTTTGGGTTTGGGGGCCCTTAGAGTCGGGGGGCCTGAGGCCAGTGCCTCAAGTGCCTCATGGTTAATCCGGCACTTATAACGGAGATAGCGTATCCAAAATTTTCTCTATTTCTTCCACTAATCTTCCGCCATTATTGCCTGCCTTACCTTCCACACTGCGTGTCTCCTTCATAAATCATCACGCGCATGCGTTCCCATACACGTCAGGCGGCCAATCAAAAGCGGTTTTTTTTTGTGGGGGCAACCAATTAAAATGATTTGCTATTTAATTCGCGGTATTTCTAGCCCAATCAAATTCGATTTTTATTTAAGGTCTCTCATATTTCGAAATTCAAATTCATTTCCGACCGTGGAAGTCTGCGTTGGGTGTCACTTCAATTATATGGAGCTGATTTCGATCTCATGGTGTTCTCCCGAACTCAGTAAAGTGTCCTAAGTGCAAGAACGAATGTAAATATCGTCAAGACCAACATATGTGGCATTGTGGTAACTCCAACGACAAACGAGAACCAGGCCAATAAGGTAAGAAATAAGTGATTCCATCATATGGTGAGAGTCAGTTACGTTAGGTTACGTTAGATTAGGTCAGGTTTATGTTTTTGTAGTGTTTTTGTGTATTTTGTATTCGCTTAGCCATAATTATTGTCGGAAAACGCCCCACCCCCCAAAAAACGATAAAAAAAACGGCCAATTCTGACGGAAATGAAGGTCATAGCCGATCTAAACACACCTAAATACACTAGAAAAACATATTTCTTTTACTTTCTAACAGAGTTGTGTGCACTTATGCAAATTTATCGTAAAGATTCACATTATCATAATATTGAGAGTGATTGTAATATATTTTGATTAAGTAGACTGTGTGTATCACCGCTCATTCCTTCTAACAATTGGCATCCCCGAAAATATAATAAATACTCATGTGCCTAACCTTTCGTGTCTGCCACGCTACCACTTTCAGTAAGAACTTCATTGTAGAAGTTATATTCTGAAGAAAGCCTGGGCGATGGCTGCATTTAGATGTAAGTATAATAATTATTGTACACAAATGTGTAAGAATGCAAAAGAATATGGTTATGCTAGTTTAATCCACAGAATAGAATATAACTAAGAGAAGTTGAGAATAAACTGGAGTAAGAGGAAATAAACAAATAAGTAAGAGTATGGAAAGAAATATAACCAAAATGGTAAAAGAAAGAGAAATAAAGTGGCAATTCCCAACATAGAAAAATTGCTTTCTTACAAATGGTAACAGTTGGTGGGATTATTTTCACATGAGAAGCCAATTTGAAGGAATGAGATGTGTTACTCAGTGTTAATTCTTTCAGTACGGTGTATTATATAATGTAATATTCAAGATGTATCAGAACTATTTCAGAATACATTTTTTTGTGATTTGAGTACCATACTGTATTTTAAAGTACACAGATTTTTTGAGAGTTATGTAAGAGCTAAGCAATGTTTCAGTTTTTCTATTTTTTTAAGCGAAGAAAGTGAGTATATTTTTTTTTTTGCGAAAATAGTTAGTAAATATATTTTAAAAAAATGACTGTTTGAACTAATCTACCTAACCATATTTTGGGGGGCAAATTTTTTGTGAGATTTCAGACAAGATGTAATTGCATGCCATTGTAATTTCTATTTTGTACAATAGTAATTGTATCGACCACTTGTGTTGATGCCAGTGATACTTATCGACATTGAGTGTGGCAAGTGAACATCTGTCGTGTTAATGGTGTTGTGGGCAGTGGTTCACTTTTGAGTATCAGAGGAAGTGTCTTACTGTATAAAAGTTGTGTAACTAAATGTTTTATTTGTAACATTACCATTTATTTGTTCTTGTGAACTAAATAGAAAGCATTCAATTTCTCAGTTGACATCAGTTTCAGACTATTGAATTTATTGATACAGTATAACATGAGTTGAGTGTTAGATTTTCAGTGTTGTATTTTATTTCTTTGCCAATGATTTTAATGCATAGTATATTAATGTTCCTTACAGTGTAGACTACATGCATTGTTAGTACATGTGCTGTATGTGATTTGAGAACTAATTCATGTATACTTTCACCATTGCATTGAATGAGTTGAAGACTTTTTGGTGATATGGATGACTAGTGAATACATTTTTTGAAAATGGGTTGCTGAATACAGTTCATGTAAAGACCACAAATTGTGAGTACAGTACAGTGTAATTTGTGAAGAGTTAACACAGCATTAAGATAATTGTGCCTACTACTAGAGAAAGTAAGAGTACAGAGAATTGTGTGTTATTCACTTGTGAAATCTTAAGAGTAATATTGACTTTGAAATATTTTCGTCAAGTACTATCAATTATTTTTTTGTGATCAACCAGTTGAGCATTACTCTGAGTACCTTATGTGTATTGAAACTGTAAATTGTTCTTTCTGAAGATTAGAATAATTTTCCGTGTGTCCCTCTCCTACACTATTACCATTTATCTTTATGATTAATAATTTAAGCAGTATTCTAAGCATTTCTATGTGCCAGTGTTGTACCCCTGTGCTAGAGAAGAGTGTAGACTGAATTTCTTGCTTGTGAAGTTGTGTTGAAGCTTTGTCTGACATCAAGACATGATGATCACAGTAATTGATGATAAGTTGCAACCTGTGTGTGGGTTCCGAGGAGAGCTTACCGAAGCCGTGCAGGCAGGCACTCGGCAGCAAAGACTGCTGGAGGCTAATAGGTGTGTGGGGAGAGTCTTGTTGGTAGAGATGAATAACATCCAAATTCCACCAAGGGATTTTCCATTAGGATCAAGGCCTGATAAAGGGAAGAGTGTCGGGGAGATTGAGGAAGTTAGTGGTTGGCATGGCTACTAGACTTCGGGTGTGTGAGAAGGGAGAAGCCAACAATTTGAATAGATCTTTATGAGAAGCATGCTTAGACTGTCAAGTCTCTTGGTTATTGTTGTGCAGTTGGGGTGTAAGGGCAGCGTTTTCTCTCTACTCACACTCTGCCCTTATCTTACTCATACTTCAACTGTCTTAGTTCTTTCAATTGTTCTTTCTACTTACTTCAGTTCAATGGTTACTACATAACCTCAGTTCTTTTTGGTAGCATGTCGAGGGCCTAGGCACTTGGGTATTGTAATTCTGATATCAAGTCACTTGGAGAGAAATAAAGATGAAATACTGCAGGGAAATGAATACTCCTAAAATACTCTAAGAACAGGTTTATTAATATGAAATCAAAGGGAAAAAGAGATATTATTAACATATAACTTCAAA
The DNA here is from genome assembly GCA_958450375.1 of Homarus gammarus. NCBI lineage: Eukaryota > Metazoa > Arthropoda > Malacostraca > Decapoda > Nephropidae > Homarus > Homarus gammarus. The sequence continues at coordinate 889,310 of CAUDMG010001253.1, read as the reverse complement.
GTGCAACTCCTCGCTTTACTCAACTGCAAATGACCCAGATATTACACTCTTACTGCACACAACCTTACTGGTGTTACATTACATTACATAGCAGGACCAGTTCCTTGGCCCTACTCACAATACATAGTTACACGACAACTCCTTGCAGATTACTTTACTTCTCACACCTACTGGTGGTACGTGGCATTACAGTACAGTTACAAGACAAACTTACCTATGATACTTCACAGACTGTTGGTAGTGCATATGAGATGCCCTCACAACATACACGTTAATAATGAAACCAGCAAATACATGGGTCCACTACCCAACATGGGATAATTATTTCCAGCTAATTATCCCCAAACATATACAACAACACTGTGGGCCATATAACTCCAAGGCATGTCCCAGGGTATACACTGGCGCCTGCAACAACTGACGACTGCTGTTGTGGTCGGTGGAAGCCAGACACATGGCGAGTCTGGGGTCTGAGGCCCACGAGGTGGAACTGCCGTCTCAATCATGTCGAATCACCGACATCGGCCATATATTGATCACGCTAGACATCTACTGGCTCCGGGGCTATCGGTGAATGTTCAAATAAGCTCACCCTGGATCTGGGAAGCAAACGGGAGAGGACGTCTCGGGGGGAAACATGGACAACACAATCACAACAAATCCTTCGTCTCGCAACGTCAGACGACATTTACTTTACATTACTTCTTACACTGGGTGAATGACAATTCCACTGTTAAAGCATGAACACTGATAATTCACTACAATGACTGAATCAAACTGAATGGCTACAACGGTGGGAACACATCTACATACCTGTAGGACAACGAAGTTGGAGAGCGTTATGGGAGGCTTGATCCTCCGTCTCGCCCGTGGTTATATACCCCTGAGTTGCCCGCAATCGCTACTCATGCAATGACAGAAATCACAAACAAACCAACTGTTACTCATTCAAGGATGACCCTCAGTTGGCAAAGGTCTGGCGAATTACATGAGTTGATTTACATAGACTAATCCAAGATTGAGCTTGCCAGTAGAAAGTGGAATAACGACGTATTGATAACTGTGTTCGAAGGCGGGACTTACTGGGAGCGATCATGAGTATAAATATCGATGGGGAGAAACACGTCTCTTCTTAGGAATAGCTAACCAGCTACCCACTCATGTTTTGTGTTCGTGGAGTATAATAAGAATCATTAGTGTTAAAACAGACTAGCAGTCAACGTGACCATGACAGGGGGGTGATGCGGTATTGTGTTGCCTTTGTGATTTGTCTTTTGGATTTGTTGATTGTGGAAGGTAATTATAGTGTCTTACACTAGTGAGTGTGTAGGTGACTGACTTTTATTTTATTTTGGGGGGACGTCGTGAATTTTATTATACTTTGGGGGGGAGATTGTGAAAGGGGATTGTAAGAATGTGGTAAGGACATGGAGGTTTGAGGATGTGTTTCACTTGAGTTGAGACCATCTGATGAGCTAAGTATTCAGGTTATATGGAGGTCCTTTTCTAGTTAGACCACAGTTTTGATAGGATGTAGTTGTACTTAGTTGTACTGGACTTTAGTGACGTCCAGGCGTGTATGAATACATGGACGTGGTGCAACATGACGTCCAACAGACAATAATGCCTCACAAGATACTGATCAATCACTACCCATTTGTTGCTCTGCAAAAAATGTATTTAAACTATAGTTTAAATGCATCTATTGCAGAGGAGCATTTCCTACCATCCTTTCGTGAGAGTGTTTACCTGTTTCCACCTGGACCCATTTTATTTGTCCAAGACCATTGCCCCATACACACTGCCCTGACTACGACTTCCCTCGAGCTAGGAGTAGGGGAAGAGCAGGGGTGGGCAATTATTTTTGATGGAGGGCCACTTCATGAATGGTGGCACACTTCGCGGGCCACAGGTTAACAGCGACGAGCCAGTATTGCTGCTATGTCCACCCAACTTCCAAAATTGTCCTTTCTGTAATTAATAAGAATTTTTTTTTTTCTGATTGCCAAATGCAGTGGCGGGCCACATAAATAATTAGGCGGGCCAAATGTGGCCCGCGGGCCGTACTTTGCCCACCCTTGGGGTAGAGGGTGCAGCGAAACTGTGGCGCATGAGTGTACCCAGTGGAAGAATTATTGTAACGTAAATATCGTCTGTCAGGCACAGAGTGGGTGTAAGCTGAATACCCGGCAGTCACCGGGGGACCGGTAGCTGCATACCACCTGGTTGTCTTGCAGGATATCGTTAATTCGGCATGATTAAATTGTGCGATTCCGCAGCCTGGGAACTAAGCCCGCTGGACGAACTCCCTCACAGTGTATCGGACTTCAACCGACTCTAACAGCACGCTCCATTTGTTGGTGTAGCACCAGTGACTGGCCGTGGTGTGCTACTCACAGTTATATGTAACAAGCAGCATCGTTATACATGATTAGGAATAATTAACAGAAATATAGTTATCCCATGTTGAGTAGTGAACCCATAAATATTGATATTACCAGTAATAACGTGTATTATGTGGAATGTGAGTACATCATTCATATGTACTACCAACTGAGTCCTACCCATTATTGTTGTGCAGGATTGGGGATAACTAGCCGAAATATAGTTATCCCATGTTGAGTAGTGAACCCATAAATATTGATATTACCAGTAATAACGTGTATTATGTGGAATGTGAGTACATCATTCATATGTACTACCAACTGAGTCCTACCCATTATTGTTGTGCAGGATTGGGGATAACTAGCCGAAATATAGTTATCCCATGTTGAGTAGTGAACCCATAAATTTTGATATAACCAGTAATAACGTGTATTATGTGGGATGTGAGTACATCATTCATATCATATGTACTACCAACTGAGTTCGAGTAAAAAGTGTCATGTTGTTCATTCCAAAATAACATGATGTTATAAATAATAAGTTAATTTGGGATATTGTCAAGTGTATCATAGAACCATCTGTATTGACAACGAAATAATATAATGATTGCTTAATGTTGTAACCAAGAATTGAAGATCTATTTTGCTACTTGTAAAAGTAAGACAAAAGGGTTCAGTCCTATCTGAGCGTGTAAAATAACCATCTTATTTGTCAAAGAAATAATATAACAGTTGTTTAATGATGTAATAAGTAATTGAAGATGTATTTTATGAATTGTAAAGTAAGACCTTAGGGTCTAGTCTTAGCCGAGTGTGTTAAATTGACATCTTGTCCACTCTTAATCGAATTAATATTGATTTAGTAAACGACGAGTATCACTGCTGTATTCCTTCTAACATATGGTTCTCTGAAAATTCTCCTTAGAACTCACATGCTAAAACCTCGAGTCTACCACGCTACCTAAAAGTTCAATGAGGTATGTTATATTCTAATAAAAGTCTGGGTGGTGGCAGGCTATCGTTGTAAGTATAATAAGTGTTGTGGAAGAATGACATGGTTTTCCCAGACTAATCCATGTTAAAGAATATAACTAAGGCATGATAATAAATTGAGAGAAAGAAATAATCAGAATTTAAATCAATAAGCACACTGAAATAAAGACATGGAAAACTTAGAAAAGATATAAAATCTAGAAAAGAAAATAATATATATGACAGAAAGAAAAGAGAAGAATAAAAAATATAAAGAAATTACACAGAAAATATAAATAAAAGCACTTGCACAGTTTGACCCTTACAAGGTATGCTGCCAGATTCTGGGGTCACTAAGTCTAAGGGGATGACTTAACTCTAATCTTAATTTCTAAGGGTAGCTGCCACCAGACCCCCTCTGGACAGCATGTAGCTCGTTAGGTAGCGTGCAGAGTGGACTAGGCATTGGGTTAGGTTTTCCATTGACCAGATCGATAAGGGTAAAGAAGGGTGAAATCATAATATGTCTTAATTGATTTATTCCTTATAAAACATACTGGTAAAAAACATATACATGAATTGGCCTTCCTCAGAAGAACAACGGAAATGTGTTTACCCAGATGGGCCCCAGACTCTTACATTGATGGCGTGTCATCCACCTACTTATTGCATGACAATCTGTGACCACCTTACCTCGGTCATTCCTTCTTACACTATCCCTTAACACATCAGACTGCTCCACCTGTATGGAATATAGCACCGTCGGTTATCATACATAGTAGCACCATCTCAACACACATGTTACACTCCATACCTGCAAGTGTGGGACTCCTTGTGACTTTTAGGTATACACAACAGGCACCTCGTTCGCACACCGCCCTCGGTGGGTAAAAACGAGGGCTTCACCTAGAGACATACCAGCACTATTTCTACGCCTGGTATTATAGGTCGCTCCAAGTGACGACCGCAGAGTTTCTCACGGTCTCCTTATTTGTGACTATTCATTTGGAGTGGTGCGCTGGAAATCCACAGGTTCACAGTGGATTGGCATAGCCGGGAGTAGTCACCACCTGTTGTGACGCTCAAAGGGATAATGGCGGCCGGGCGGCAAGGTACTCCGACTGCATGGAACCTGAGGTGATGGTAGAACGAGGAAGACTGAGAAATAATGCCTGACGGGCGGTTATCCCACCCCTTAACACATTCCTATTACACTTATATATCCGGCAAAGCTGGTGGTTTTTCTGGCCGTCAACGCCTGGGTCATTAACGGCCGGTAGTGCAGCTTGATCAAGTCCACTTACCGAAACCGAGATTCGTCGACAAAATATAATTATGATGGCAGGCATCTTGGTGTTTACTGTTCATAAGCACAAGGTATGAGACGACAGTAAATAATCCTTGGTCAGTCTTACGTACCCTTTCGATATTGCATATTAAAAAAAACGACGTATTATTTAATGTGAGAAAATGTTGGTACATTTTTTTTTGGTGGCGGAGCTGCTTCAGAATTTCAAAGAAATGTCAAGTACCTTATCAGGTGGGCACGTGCACCTCTGTCTGCTGAATGTACGAACTTATATCAGGCTTAATACTGTCATCAGTAGGATCATCGGACAGTAAAATTTATAGGACCCGCTAGAGGTTTCCAATGTGCCGACATCTCATGAATTAATTTCTTTCAGTTGTGTTACCCCGTAGCTTACACCTCTCACTTTTGAAGAACTCAGCGTGTCCATCATAATACTTTACGGCAATTATTCATGGAAAGGAACAACTTTAAGAAAATTTCGATTGAAGAAAAAAAATCTTATTATTGCATAAAAAAAAACAACATGGCGGATCTGCAAATTTCCTACCTGAGATGCAGCCACGAGACAACCGTTTCATACACATTAACGCCCCTGTTCAATAAAAAAGCAATAACTTATATCAATAATATAACAGCAATATTAATAATAATGTTAGTGATGTACGAAGGAATGAAGGATTTATGGTACTTTTCGTATCATTAGTTCGGCAATTTGCCTTAGTAGCGTGACACACCTAAACAGGGCATAGGCGCTTATCCCACAGCGACGGTGAGGATTTAATAATAATAATAATAATAATAATAATAATAATAATCATAATAATAATAATAATAATAGCTATAATTTTTATTCAGTAAAGCTATTATAGATTTACAACTGGATAATCATGTTTAGAGACTATGCACTCTATGCAGTTATACAGTTCAGCATGAATATAGATATTGTACGTATATGGTGCACATAGGCCTTGGGAGTATACAGCTTCCTGTGTGCCGAGACAGTGCAGGTAAACAATAGTCGTAAACAGAAAGGTAATTGGTTCCAGGATAACCGACAAAATTATCAAGAGCAATGAAGGTGTAAGAGCGGGGGTTGCTACTACTTACTACTGAGCCACCGAGGCCACCATTTTAAGGGCGCACACCACAAGCTGCCACCCTGTAAGGGTTTGGCACTCTTACAACTTACGAAATACTCTGACCTGGAAGCATGACGCAAGAGGAAGGCCATGGGTCCATGTTATTATAGTATCGAGTACTAGGGAAAGAACAATGGTGAATACTATAGGTGAATCATAGACCCACACATACAAATGCACTGTTTATTAAACACAAAAATGGTTACAGAATAGACGTTGTATGCACCCAAAATAGGAACTCCTGGTACCATGCCCTCATGCTCAATTTACTTGCACCACTACTGGGTGTATACATACCAAAACACACAAACTCTTACAGCACCTTAGTACCATTAAAACCAGTGGCACCTGCCAGTACAACACTCAATACCCCAGGGGCAACACTCCAGCGGCCGCCATGGGAGTCTCATCACCAAGTGACACCTTCCAACAAACTCCGATAATTCCGGTGGACTAACACCACCACACAAACAGCCCCACCGAGTTATGTACTGTACTCATTCACCAATGATGGGGGCTGGCAGTAGTTTGGGGGCTTGATGATCCGGGTTCATCACAGGGGCATGGCGTCAGAGGAATCCTGGCCTGCTATGAGGCCCATAGGTGGTAGTGGAGCCTCTGACGGTCGGGGTTCACGGGGACACCCGACTCCACTGGACCTCAGACATCTCCCCATACTAGTGGATGCGTCATCCACGCAACAAACACGGCCTAGGCTGCAATAGGGACCTGTGGGTGGAGGAGCGTGGCGCTTACTGACGGTGTATAACGAACTCAACGTTTCAAAGGGACATTAAGGACATAAAATACTTCACTCAAAGTACATTAACTATGTTACTTTAACACTTGCACAATCAAACTATTACTTAGGTCAAATCACTTAAAAATGGCGAGTTACAGCACGGAGAAGGTGGAATGATCTACCTGTGGGTGGAGGAGCGTGGAGCTTACTGGTTTGAAAACGAACCGCCGCCTTCCACCCACGCTAAAGTCACGGATTCCACCTACTCAACCATTTCACTGAATTACATTACTGCAACACTCTGACGTTTGAAACTGAGACTACGAACTCAGTTTCATTCCCTACTATTATCTTCACAAACAATGCTCTGCCTGAGCTATCAAAAGCAAGAATTAAATTAATCCCAAAAGGTTGGTGGCAACAAGTCCCAGCATGCAGCGCCTTGCTACAAACCCGAGGAACAGATTCAAAAGGTTCCCTTCAGAATATTAACTAATTCCTCAGTTAACCTCCCTACCACAATTTCACTATGATTATCAGTCTCTGATATTCATAGGTGAAAAAAAGGGTTTACGGGGTCTCGGTAGCCGAAAGAGTTTACAAGTCGGTCAACAAACATACGACATCTCGATGACGTCATCAAGGAAACAGAGAGAATGGCGGACATTTCCACTGGGAGACTCAGAAGGTTTTGTGGCATGTAAGCGTAATATGGATCATTAGTTTATCAGCTTAGCCATCATTACGATCATGACAGAGGGATCCTACACAGACCACTGGTCTTCTTCCCTCGGTCTTGGCCGCTTGTAGTGGGTGGCCATTAGGAAAATAAAGTAAATAGCCTACTTACCCTAAGATGAAAGTGAATTGTTCTATAGTATCCACGCCAACCTGTCCCGTGAGCCACGCCCCTCTTCTATAAAAATAGCTGATTGGTTCATAATTTTTTTTCGTGTAGCTGTCAATTTATTCAAAGTAAATATGCCCGCAATTGGTAAGCAGACCTGTTATTCTCTAAAATAATGTTAAATATCTGGACTATCAAAATGCAAATTATTTCAAGGCATTAACACTTCAGAGAGGATGTTAGAAAATTTTAAATATTTGTAATAAAACGTCGAAGTCAAAGATGAAATTCGCTTTCGAATGAAGTCTTTTCATTATTTCTTTGTTTTTTACTAAACATAAAGCAAACAGAAACAATGATACCAAACATACAGTACAAAAGGTAATGAATTACAGTTTTATGGCTGGATATATCCCAGATCATTTATATAACTAATAAAATTTATATAAACATGCGCAGTTCGGGGGTGGGGGGGGAGGTAAAATACTCAGGGGAACAGCCACTGGACTTGGAGGGAATTTATCTCGTCTCGACGCACAACAGCCAGCAGACGTCAACTGTCAACAGATGTCAGCGCTGTGGTACTTAACCAACAAAAGCATTTCGGACACCCACGAGCAGATTATTTAATAAGCGAATGTCATCTTTGACTTCGACCTTTTATTATAAAATTTTCTAACATCCTCTCTGAAGTGCTAATGCCTTGAAATAATTTGCATTTTGATAGTCCAGATATTTAACATTATTTTAAAGAACAACAGGCTTGCTTACCAATTACTTTGAATAAATGGACAACTACAAGAACATTTTCTACGAACCAATCAGCTATTTGTAGCTATAAACGAGGGGTGTGGCTTACAGGTCATGTTAGTCACGTTAGTGTGGAAATAGTATAGGTTAGGTTAGTTCAGGTTAGGTGGGTTGGTTAGGGCGAACCGACCATATTTACTCTTAATAAAATACCTCCAAAACGTAGGAAATTTGTCCTTCCTCCATAATTTTATTGATATTCAAAAGGTAAAAGAGAAATTTTCTTCTATAGACAATTTTCATTAAAGTACGAGGTAGGGTTGTAAAATATCGCAACTCTTAAAGTAAAATTTTTGCCAACTTCTACCTACTGTTTAAATTTATTCTATAGCAATTCCGTCGGAAGTGTATATTTTTAGAGTATTTTAACCGATAAAATTATCACCAATACTACATGTTCAAAGTGGGCAGGCCATTGAAGTAGAGGGAAAACGAAAGTAAATTTTGAAAACCTGACCTAATGTGTCCTTTGTACTGCGCACATCATTGTCATTCCTAAAAATCCCATTAAATTCATATTACGCTATATAACATTCAAATCCACCGCTTGTAGAACCTCAGAAAACGGGAAACATTGATAAAGGACAACTCACCTACTCAATGTTCCTAGACCATGTGTTGTATTGTACCCAGGTACAGTTATATCATATTAAGTGTATGTATTCATAGCATTAAGGAGAACTCAGGGTATGCATAAGATGAATGTTATAGTCCAGTTGAGCCGGACTAGTGTACTGTAAGACTAAGTGTGGATCAGGGTTTGAAGGTCATACTATTTACGTCTGTGAGCGTGTAGCGAACATAACTTCCACAGATATCATATGAAAATACATGAGAACAATGATCTGGAAAAAGGATAAATGTATCAGAACTATGTGAAGTGTTGGAAGTGATGCAGAAACTATACTTGAAAGGAAATATCTTGTATGCGTTGGTATGAACTTAATACACCTCGTATCGTCGCGTGACATATACCCACGACAGGTACAGTGATCAGAGAATCTCATGTCTGTATTCAAATAGTGTAATGTGTGAGAGGAGGATCCCTCATTACAGTTTTAAGTGAAGTTGATACACCCCCGCCATGAACATTCAGCCTTTGTTTCAAGGCGCGTCATGTACCCGCCTTGGGTGCCACGTGATATTATAACCCCATGAATTTTCCCACGAACTAGCAAACCAAGACCTTACCTTAGTGTGTAATTTAGGATTAAATATGTGTTTATAAGGCATGATTGACAATATACCGAAAAGTGTTCAGGTGAGAACCATAAGAAACTAAAGTGAAAATTAAGGATTGGAAACTGTAGGCCTACGTGATGAGGAGCGGCGGGGCAATGCCCTCAGTCTTCCTGGTTCTACCGTCACCTCAGGTCAGTGTCCTAGCGGGCTATATCCAGCCCTATAATTAAGGTTTATAAATAGAAGTTATTACAGTTTAAAGCTTTGCCGGATATATAAGTGTAATAGGAATGTGTTAAGGGGTGGGATAACCGCCCGTCAGGCATTATTTCTCAGTCTTCCTCGTTCTACCATCACCTCAGGTTCCATGCAGTCGGAGTACCTTGCCGCCCGGCCGCCATTATCCCTTTGAGCGTCACAACAGGTGGTGACTACTCCCGGCTATGCCAATCCACTGTGAACCTGTGGATTTCCAGCGCACCACTCCAAATGAATAGTCACAAATAAGGAGACCGTGAGAAACTCTGCGGTCGTCACTTGGAGCGACCTATAATACCAGGCGTAGAAATAGTGCTGGTATGTCTCTAGGTGAAGCCCTCGTTTTTACCCACCGAGGGCGGTGTGCGAACGAGGTGCCTGTTGTGTATACCTAAAAGTCACAAGGAGTCCCACACTTGCAGGTATGGAGTGTAACATGTGTGTTGAGATGGTGCTACTATGTATGATAACCGACGGTGCTATATTCCATACAGGTGGAGCAGTCTGATGTGTTAAGGGATAGTGTAAGAAGGAATGACCGAGGTAAGGTGGTCACAGATTGTCATGCAATAAGTAGGTGGATGACACGCCATCAATGTAAGAGTCTGGGGCCCATCTGGGTAAACACATTTCCGTTGTTCTTCTGAGGAAGGCCAATTCATGTATATGTTTTTTACCAGTATGTTTTATAAGGAATAAATCAATTAAGACATATTATGATTTCACCCTTCTTTACCCTTATCGATCTGGTCAATGGAAAACCTAACCCAATGCCTAGTCCACTCTGCACGCTACCTAACGAGCTACATGCTGTCCAGAGGGGGTCTGGTGGCAGCTACCCTTAGAAATTAAGATTAGAGTTAAGTCATCCCCTTAGACTTAGTGACCCCAGAATCTGGCAGCATACCTTGTAAGGGTCAAACTGTGCAAGTGCTTTTATTTATATTTTCTGTGTAATTTCTTTATATTTTTTATTCTTCTCTTTTCTTTCTGTCATATATATTATTTTCTTTTCTAGGTTTTATATCTTTTCTAAGTTTTCCATGTCTTTATTTCAGTGTGCTTATTGATTTAAATTCTGATTATTTCTTTCTCTCAATTTATTATCATGCCTTAGTTATATTCTTTAACATGGATTAGTCTGGGAAAACCATGTCATTCTTCCACAACACTTATTATACTTACAACGATAGCCTGCCACCACCCAGACTTTTATTAGAATATAACATACCTCATTGAACTTTTAGGTAGCGTGGTAGACTCGAGGTTTTAGCATGTGAGTTCTAAGGAGAATTTTCAGAGAACCATATGTTAGAAGGAATACAGCAGTGATACTCGTCGTTTACTAAATCAATATTAATTCGATTAAGAGTGGACAAGATGTCAATTTAACACACTCGGCTAAGACTAGACCCTAAGGTCTTACTTTACAATTCATAAAATACATCTTCAATTACTTATTACATCATTAAACAACTGTTATATTATTTCTTTGACAACTAAGATGGTTATTTTACACGCTCAGATAGGACTGAACCCTTTTGTCTTACTTTTACAAGTAGCAAAATAGATCTTCAATTCTTGGTTACACCATTAAGCAATCATTATATTATTTCGTTGTCAATACAGATGGTTCTATGATACACTTGACAATATCCCAAATTAACTTATTATTTATAACATCATGTTATTTTGGAATGAACAACATGACACTTTTTACTCGAACTCAGTTGGTAGTACATATGATATGAATGATGTACTCACATCCCACATAATACACGTTATTACTGGTTATATCAAAATTTATGGGTTCACTACTCAACATGGGATAACTATATTTCGGCTAGTTATCCCCAATCCTGCACAACAATAATGGGTAGGACTCAGTTGGTAGTACATATGAATGATGTACTCGCATTCCACATAATACACGTTATTACTGGTAATATCAATATTTATGGGTTCACTACTCAACATGGGATAACTATATTTCGGCTAGTTATCCCCAATCCTGCACAACAATAATGGGTAGGACTCAGTTGGTAGTACATATGAATGATGTACTCACATTCCACATAATACACGTTATTACTGGTAATATCAATATTTATGGGTTCACTACTCAACATGGGATAACTATATTTCCCATGCAGCGATCATAAGAGGTTGAATAATTTGTTCTTCTCTCGAGCTGTGATTATGATTGTTTTCGACTGCATTGGATGACCTTACTGGGTGGGCGGAATGGCTCCTGGAAAGTACTGCTCAGTCGCACTGCTGCCTAGATCCCAGTGCATAAACGACCATCTTGCAGTATCTATACTGCCCAGGTGCAGAATTGTGACTAGAGACTCCCGGCAGTTATTTCCGCCTGTACCCGTCGCCACTCGTCTGTCGCGATAGGACTTTGGTGTTTAAGGGGATTGATGATTTTGAAAAGTATGATGAGCTGGATGATGGCTGTATCTGAGTTGATTTATGTGATGAGGCAAGAGCTCAAGCTGCAACCACACATCTTGGCTCTCCCTTTTCAGGGTCCAGTGGTGCAGGTAGCTGCAATGACTGGGGAGAAGGTAGAGTTGCAATTGACTGCCGATAGCCAAGTTATTTGGGTTTCACCTTACTAACCTGTCTATCTTGCATTGCCTTCATCCGCCGGTGTAGTCGTTGGGTTCCCTTAATGGTCGCCTCTTACACCTATTCCGCCGTTGGGGTCTTACTGCAGCACTGTAAGCATGTCTGCCTGCTGCAAGGCTCCAATGCAGATTTTTCGTTCGGGGTTTATTCCCCACTGCAATGCAGTGGGGCAGAGGTTGATAGACGCCAGGGCGTGTCCACATGCTGGTGGCCTATGCGTCGTCCCTCTGGGGCCCAATGTTGCTCTAAGATCCTTGTTGATCTAGTCTGGGTCCGTAAGGCACCCAGTTACCATGTGTTGACACGAGGAGGCACAACAAGATTCTTTATGGTGAAGAGGCTGAATACTGGCGGGGGAAGTCTTACACAAGGTTGCTTCCCTGTTCGCCACGAGGGCTAGCCAGCCGCGGTCTGTGAAAGCGAGAGGAAGCAAGAAGTGCTTCTAACATTAACATAATACTGTCACACTAATGGTTGCTCCTCATGTAACGAGGATCGCCTGCCCAAGGGCCACCTAGGAGTGAATTTGGTTAAGGTGTAGACTGTAGAAACTGTCCCCATCACACCAACCACACCCTAAGTTGACGAGTTGCATGACCCAGTGTCAAGGAATATTCCGAGAAGACCGGACAATTCACCAACTGCACTGGCTAACCATTACCCCGGAATACGATCCGTAAATCGATTAACATCCAGGTTCCCAATTACTGCTGGGTAGACAGAGGCAAATGGCGTAAAGAAACTTGCTCATAGTTTCACCCTACCCGGGAATCGAACCCGAGTCCGCTCGCTTGCTAGGCGAGAATGCTGACCATTACACACACACAAATAAAGCAAGATACAAGTAAATAGAAAAGGACGACAGGATCATCCCCAGTTCTGAACCCCTCGTAGTGAGGTTCCTGGGGGTTTTTCTAACGCATTCCGGGGGTGTAGGCTGGAGGGCGGCTCCCCTTCATACGGTCACATCCGGCCACAACACCTTGCGGTATTCTTCTCTCACTCCTCCTGCTCACACAATATCTGAATGTGAAAAATTCTATTCAAAATCGCCGGCATAAACTCTCCTGGCTAGTGTTGTTGATAAACATTCATGCGTTTACTCATGTTTTTCTGTATGTTCGTTTGTTTGTAGCTATGTGTGTCTATCGACCTGGTTGTCAGACTGTGAGTCTTGGTTTGTGTGTCTTTCTAACCCTTTCTCTCTCTTTCTATGTCTGATATTTTAAAATATCGTTGGGTTAAATATGGAAGGAAATACACGTATAGCATTTATTCAGACGCATATTAGGGAGGAGTGTTGTGGAAGCTGCCGGTTCGCCCAGCATGTTACAGTGAGGTAGGTTTGTATTGATTCACTGCTACCCTAACCGCCCAGCCAATCACACTCCCGTCCTCGCGCTCCTCTAGTGTGACGTCATACTTCTCTGACCAATAGTTGTTCGCTAAAGTTTTCGCGGGAAACTCAATGGTGAGCTGATTGGTTATGTACTTGTCGCCGGTGACGTCACTGTTGGCAAGGTTGACGGAATGAACGGGCTGTAGCCTGAGAATGCTATGTCGGCCATTCTTTATTGAGATAAGCTAGCGCCAAATCCCTCATAAGCCCCTGCTCTAAATTGTACGGTCTGGCTGTCGTCCCTGTTGTTAACGAAAAATTTGGACGAGGCAGGGAATTTAGAGTATGATAGAAGCTGTGAGCTGAGTGACACTCGTTCTGTTATCTGTAGTTTTTCTGATACTTTTTGTAAACTGTTAATTAACTGGAGGCAATTTCCGGTGCAGGTTCTCTTTCTTTTCACCATAGATGTCTATCAGTTGGCAAATAAATTTAATTTTTCCCAATGTATCCTTGATGTCAACCAAAATTTTCCTACATGACGGACGTGTTCTGGGGACAAACGCGGCTTATTTCCTCCACCCATGTGATGTTGTGGCCAGCCTCCAGTGATACCTACACCAACCGTACCTTGATAATGTGTTTCACTCACTTACCCACATCCCTGGCCAGGACCCCCACTACCCCAGACCAGGTCTCTTAGAGACCAACAACTACAACCTCAACCCCCCTGAGATTAGGATGAAACTTCACTGTAGGTACACCACCTGAAGTCAAATATCGATGGCTAGACGACGCGGAAGATAAACACCCAAACGCTGAGTTTCAGTTCAGAGTCAGTACACAATATCATGTTCTGATTAGAAGCGACCCAGCAGTCATACAGGATCTCCTCACCAATAGCATAGGGGGAATAACTATGGAACAATCATCTCAACCATCGAGCAAGAAAACCATCTTAATCATAGGGCTCGACCAGTACCAGACACCTACACTACTAGAAGCTCATCCCTACACCAGAAGGACGAAGCGACTCAGGGGCAAGAACGCAGTCATTGCAGACTGGGTTGGCTCGGAAGACCCACCCAAGACCATTCAAGTCCGTGGTGCCTATCGGACTCTGAAGGTAACTCTCTCTATCAGCCCTCTACCCGGAGGTGTTACAATTGTCAACACTGGGGCCATGTGGCCCGATTATGCCCCTCTACCAAGCCGTGGTGTGGTCTCTGCTGAAAACAACTTGCAACACAGGCTTGCAAAGATACAATTGCTCAAGGGGAAGCCATTCAACAGAGGTGTATTAACTGCAAAACAGATGGAGTTTCTGTATGCCACCCTGTCTGTCCTCGAACTCGTACACCCCTTCAGCTCCTCGACCCACCTAGGGTGGCCATTTCCAAAAGGGGGAAATTTTTTTTAATTTTTACTACACTTATTTTTAACCTAATTTAAACACGTTGTATAAAATATACAAAATATACTTAGAAGTGTTGATTTGTCAAATATCACTATAATGTAATGAAGGCCATTTTGTGGTTTTTCTAAAATTTCATTCTTGTTTAAACGCACTGTATATGTTACATACATGTTACATGCATTCATACAGTATAAATAAAGAACTGAAAGAAAAGAATATTAATTTTTACTCCTGCTGCAACAACATAGTGTATGGCCTTCAGTTCCCACTGTTTTAGTATACGTAAGGTAATTTATATAATTCTTTTTAGACAGGCCCAAAAGAGGAGGACAAACTAACGTCCTGCTTGAGGTGGCGCAGGACGGAGGACAGAGTGCTCAAAAGCAGGACTGTCCTGCCTAAAGCAGGACGTCTGGCCAGCCTACCCGCCAACCAGGCAGGTCTCAAGAAACACTACAGCTGCTAGGGTACTCCCTACGGCCAACCCCTGGCCCATCCTCCTCACCAAAGCTCCAGGATCATCACCAGCAGTCATCGAAAGATCATCATGGGGCAACACAGACGTACTGACACAACAGGTAGCTGCCAACACACCCCGTGAACACGCACAAAGTGAAGAGATAAGTGATTTGAAAAATTAAATTAAAGAATTCAAAGCTCAATTTGCAGCTCAAACTGATAGGTTAAAGATCCTCTTATTTTTTTTTTTTTTTTTTTTTTACGGGAATTAGCCCACCCGGGCACAGGTCAAACGACCCACAACGGGGCTTGGGGGGGGGGGGGGGCGAAAGAAAAGAACAGCAAATAGAGAACAAAAAGGTTATATTATGTTAATCTACACCACGAAGATGCCGGAAAACCAGCTTTTTAAAGTGAGACAGATTGTATATTGTATAAGTATGGAAACACGGAAGAAGGCAGAGCATTCCACAGTTTGGCTGTGTGAGGAAAGAAGGAGGTACTATAACGGGTTATTCTCGTGTGTCTGACATCCACAGAGAAACGGTGGGCACCGCGGGCAAGACGTGTGTTACGAGCCCATGGCCTTGCCGGCGGTACACAGGATGCCAAATCCACCGAACATTGCCCCTTGAAGTACCGTAAAAGAGAGAGAGTGAAGCAACATTGCGGCGAAGAGAAAGGGAAGAAAGATTATCAACTAAAGGAGGAGAGTAAATAAGACGAAATGCCTTTGATTCCACCCTATCTAACAGTTGGACAGAAGAAGAGCCACCCCAGATATGAGAGCAGTACTCCAAGTAAGGACGAATGAATCCCTTATACACTTGGAGCAACTGCTCAGGAGTGAAGTGGCTACGGCATCTGTACAGCATTCCCAACTTTCGGGAGGCAGCTTTAGCTATACTAAGGATGTGTGATTTCCAGGACATATTGGAGGAAATGGTGAGGCCTAACATATTTATTACGGAATTTGGCAGGATGATAGTGTGCTGAAATGTAATTGGTGGGAGATCGTCTAACTTACAAAGTGTATTTGGTAAATATTGAATTTTATTACTATTGAACTTAACCAAGTTTTTACCTCCCTATTCAAAGATGCTGCACAGATCCGCAGAAAAAGAACACCACCAACACAGAGCAGCAGCTATGGAAAGACTATAATCAAACCGAAGACACTTAAATGTCAGTACCAGATGTGGAAACTTAAGATCCACCAGGAACCAGTGTCCACACAGAGGAAAACAGTGATACTGGTAACAATTCTACTGGTGCCTCTGTGGACATGGTCAGTGAAGATGAACAAACACAAACAGAAAATGGTGGTGATGTTGAGTGTAACCAAAGTTTGGTGATGTCTGCCATTAAAATACAACATCTGTTGAGCAGTACATGCTCCAGAAATGTTTCAAAAAGATTTAAAAGGCTACTGCCTGCCGAAGGGACAGGCAGCATGGACACGGAAAAAACAATATCATACAGTGCCTTCTGCTTCTTTCCAAATATAGTACACAATAGCCAGTGTTAATACCAGACAAAGATACAAAGAGGTGAAGGTGATGAGTTGGAACATCTCACCCCTCAGAAAACGATACCCTGACCTACACCACAAAGTTGTGACTGAGGACATCGATATTGTGTGTCTGCAGGAGTGTCTCTCACCTAATGGTAAGCCCCCACCCAGTCTGCCCAATTATGTGTATTATGATCCTAGTTCTACTCACACATGTTTGATCTATGTTAAGAAGTCACTACCGCATGTACAATCAAAGACAAAAGTCGTGTCGCGGTTTTGTCCGAAGATTAAATATAACTCGTAAAACATTATGAGAGCCCCCTACCACAAGGCAGAGCGCACCAAAAGATTAGCCCTTCGGCATATGTTTTCACCAAATTTCACGACACGATTTTGTCTTTCATTGTACCTCTTGCAACCAAAAAACTATGAACTTTCAGTACCATGGGATCACTATCCACCTGGGCAACTCCACACTCAACGTGCTAAACGCCTATGCTCCCTCAGATCAGCTTCAATACACAGATCTCCCAGACTTTTTACCCTGTTGGGTGACCTGAATACTAGACACAAGAAATTAGGTGACCCCACCACTAACACCAATGGCAGGAGACTTATCTCGCTTCTCAGCGCATATGAAGATGATCAAATTATAGGTCATAATGAACCAACACACTTCTATGGTTTGGCTCTAGACAAGTGTACTGGCTTTAATCTATCATACACAACTCATAGCTCTGATGTTGTCACTGATCTCGTGTCTGACCACAACCCAATCCAAGCTGGTATATATGTTGACAATGACACCCCCACTGGCGGTAAACTCAACAGATGTAGACTCACAGTCAAGCAAGATCACGAAAGCCAGTTCATAGACTTCATCCATGACTGGTACAAGGATTACAAGCCTGACAACTACCAAAGTTTTCATGATGATCTGGTAGATGGGACTTGTGCCTGCTTCACCGACGGTGCCTCCAACCAAAAAAAGGGGGAGAGCGTGGTCAGCATCATGGGAGCAGGCAGCGGCAGTGCTGTGATGACCCTATACTGGGGGAACGCAGGGTTGGAGTCGGGGGGGGGGGGGTTGGGGGGGTTGGTAGGGGTTGCAAACGGGTTGGAGCACCTCGGGTGCTACATTTGTGTCTGGCCTCCCTTGCTGCCGCCAGGGAACGTGTAAGCGAGCTCAGACAAGGTGCGTGGGAGATATGTGTCGGCAGCGTGAACCAGCACTCATCCCTCAGCCTGGAGGGCCATAAGCACAGTCGGAGGTTGGAGTGGTGGACGTGTCTCCCATCCAAACCCTCTGCAAGGGTCGAATGAGCTGGTAACAGGGTGGGCTCATGTCTCTGGCTATGACATGTTACCAACTAGGACTCGAGGACTCCTTGATGCGAAGTCTGTAGAGAGAAGTAATCTTACTAGCTTTATGATGGGCAAACAGCACGATGAGTGTGATGTTCCATGTGCTGAGTAGGAGCCTATCACCGCCTATGCCAGAGGTAAGTCTACTGCCCCTGGAGAGGACAGAGTCACCTGCAGCTTCGTTGGACTGCTGGGGCGTGTGCTGGGCAGTCCGTTGATGGCGTTGTGCAATATGGGTCATACCGAGGGCCAGCTACCCACATCGTGGATTAGCAGTGTTGTTGTACCAGTGCCGAGGCCGGGACGCGATTTTTTTTTTCCCGGGGGCTTCCGTCATTTTGGGACGAGATTCGTAGACTGAACTCCCGCCACACAGACAGGCTTCCTGACACTATTCTGCGCCAACTTCACACTCAGAAGCTCCCTGCAGAAATTCGTCTCGCCCTCTCGGCATTGGACTACCTCGGCGACCTATGCAGCCACGGCAGACAGAGTATTCCACGAATACACTGCTTTGCGCCATGCTGCCGCGAACAACTCTCCTCAGAGAAGTAGCATTCCACCAGACAAACAAGACATGAAGGACCTGCTACAATCTCTACACCACAGGATGGACACCCTCGAGCAGCTCTACTCCTCCAAGCCTGCTGCTGATCCTGCCCCTGACCCACGCACTGTGTCCTACCGACCCCGAAATCCCCGTCCTGCCTTAGACGCTGCCACCAGCCCCCAGCACAGTGTACCTACCTTCTGTTGGTACCATCAACGTTTTGGTGCTAACGTTAGATGCTGTGAGGCTCCCGGCAACTACACGAGGAAGCGACGTCAATGAGGGTTGGTAAACACCACAACCTCCGTCACTTCAAGCGTCTCACCGCTGCATGTCACCGACCATATCCGTGGACTCAGTCACCCACGTGTGCGTGCTGCCCAGTGCCTAGACTACCAGTCCTCTAAGATACATCGACCCACATGGGCTCCCTTAGAAACCTTTCCTGTGCCCAAAGGACGCTTCCAGGTAGTGCATCTCAACATCGTGGGACCTCTTCCATCACCCTGCGGTAACACCTACATCTTCACCTGCATTGACCGTTTCACCAGGTGAACAAAAGCCATTCCCATGCCTAATGCTACAGCAGAGTCAGCCGTCTGCGCCTTCCTGTCTGGTTGGGTCTCCCGTTTCGGTCCTCCCACGACTGTCATCACTGACCGAGGAGTCCAGTTTGAGTCACAACTCTGGCATAGTCTCCTGCAGTTCATCGGCACTTCTAGACACCGCACTACTTCTTACCACCCTCAATCCAACGGCAAGGAATAGCGGTTTCATCGTCAGCTGAAGGACGCCATCAAGGCACAGCACGACCCCTACAGCTGGACGGATGCTCTACCCTTAGTGCTCCTTGGCATCCGCGCATCACACAAAGAGGACATGGACTGCAGTCCAGCAGATCTCACCCTAGGCGAGCCCCTTCGCCTACCCGGGGACTTCTCACTTACTCCTGACCTTGACCACTTTACTCCTGCTGCCCGTCACGACCTACTGCAAACACTACGACAAGCAGTTTCTGCATTCAAAGCTACTGCCCCACGCCAGCCTCCCCATCGCCCTGAACACATCCCTCCCGCACTACTCAACGCCGAGTATATCTTCGTCAGGCGCAATGCTCACCGCAACCCACTTCACCGCCCCAACGACGGTCCCTTCCCGGTTTTTGCACGGTCAGCGAAGTTCCTGACGATCATTTGCAATGGCAAACACGACACCTTCAGCCTCGATCGAGTGAAGCCGGCCACCTTACCCGATGGGCCCCCAGCCCAGCATTACCCCTAACAAACCACGCCTGCACCAGTCTGCCCACAGTTGCCACTTGCAGCACCACCTTGTCCACAGCAGTTCTAAGTGCCCTCCTTTCATTCTCAGGTACCTACTGCTCCTGATGAGAATCCTGCATCCGGACCTATGGACCCAGTCACCCAACCCGGCGCCCCTGAGGACTTTGCACCTGTCACGAGAGAAGCCCCACATTCCTCGCCTGTTCAGCCTTCTCTTATCTACAACCCTCCTTCTCTCTTTGCTTCTCCCACAGATTTCGTGTCACTAGACGGAGTCGTCACCCGTAGCGGCAATAAGTCTCCTGCAGCGCTCGGAGGGGAGGGGGAGTATTGTAGTGGATATTCTTCCCTACAACGTCGATTTGTCGCTGACTACCCGACCCCGCGGCGAGTTCCTTAGACCAAGCCTCGCTTACAGACTGTGCGGTGATTGGCCAGTTTCCGCCTTTCACCTCAGCCAATCAGCAGCGCCGCTCACTTCCGGCGGACTCGTATAAATACCCCCAACCTCCTGCTGGCGGGATTGCACCTACTGTCAGGAGCCTGCAGCCAACCCACTCGAACACTATCTCCTCGACTGCGAGGTCACACAAAGCCTCCGAAACAGAACTCAAACCTCCCAAGAAACACACACAACACCAGCGGCCACCCTAACCCGAAAGGCCCATACAGACCACATTCACCACCTACTCCGGGTCATCACACGATACCCACCACCCAGATAGCTTAGAAAGCATCCTCTCCCAGCAAGTGCGGACCCCAGTTCGGGGGGGGCGCGCCACTCTGAAACTGACCACGTCCAAGAGTGGGGGTTGGTGGTAAGCGTCCACTGATCGGGGGTCCGCTCACACTTGCAACCTGCAGTATCCTTCCAATCTGCAGGTGGGACCACCTCCATTCCCAATCCGGTCTGGCTGCTCCTGGAGCTCCAGCCGGAACCACCAAACGGGCTGCCTATAGGCAAAGGCCCGTGTCGGACTACGGTCCGACAATCTAAACAACAACAACAAGAAGCTGGACCCACTTCTCACATCGCTCCTGAACCAAGAAGACCTCTCAACAAGACCTCCTGCTGGACCCGGAACTGTGAAGACCGCCCTCTCCCTTGTGCCATTGTTGGCTGGAGAGCAGTTATAGCGCGATATTCCCGGCGTGGTTTGAGCTCTTTTCCTTCTACCATTTTTCCTTTTTCGCTCTGGCCTAGGGACCTGCACCCTCAAAAGTGTATTCGTCCTGCGGTCCCCCCTGTAACTGTTCACCTCCCTCCCAGGAGATTGTGAACACGAAAGGGGGTTGGAGCAAAACCCATCCCAGCCGAGTCTTTCCAGGAAAACCGTGATCGTGCGGGTCCACCTGGAAAGAGGGTAGCAATCCTTATCCTTCCCAAATAGGCACACTTAGCTCACGTCTATAAGTGAGCAGTCACAAACACTAGGAAGTAGGCTTCCCCAACGGGGCTCCGGGAGAGAAGCTCAGGAACCACTCTACGACCACCAGCCAGTGGGGAGTGCTGAAATTCCTCTGCTATTTACTCAACCGGAATAGGTAAGATCTAAAAAAAAAAAAAAAAAAAAAAACCCGGTTATGGAGCGCGTACGCCCTCCTAACCGCGATCCCCGCCTGAACCGCCAACCTGACGACCCGAACTACGACAGGCTCCGCACAGAGAAAGCGGACCAGTTACGCGCCTTCAATGAAGCCCTGAAAAGTAGGAACAATACCATCACCTCCAACAACTCCACCACCACTGCTACCGCCACTGAGGACAACTGGACGAAGGTAGAAAACAAGAAACGCCGACGTGCTTTTTCGGGAAACGAATGCCGTCAAGCAGCCCCCAAGGCACCCATCACCACCACCAGCTCACCTCCAACGACACTGCCAAAATTCCGGATCACGAAAACGGACGCAAAAACAACATATGCCGCCGTCACAGAGATGGAAAAGCTAAATCCACTGGCCAAGTTCTCAGTGCGGCCCAACCTAAAGGGGGAGATGATCGTTCACCCCAAAGACAAGGACTCCGCCACCACCCTCGACACTTACCTGCAAAACACCACCACCGTTACATCAACCAAGCTAGACCCCGCCCAGAAACTGATGAAGTCGGTAGTCCTCCGGTACCCAAAGGAACTACCTCTCGAACCCCTGGAGAACCACCCGAAGATCTTAAAAGCCGAGAGATGCTCTCCCCTGTCCGACAAGACGGCCACCACGAAACAAGTGCTCATAACGCACTACGGCTCACCCCCCAGCACCATAGACCTCAAAACCTGGGGGATCTACGAAGTGAGGCCCTTCGTCCCAGAGCCCCTGCGGTGCTTCAGATGCCAGAAATACGGGCACCATCAGACAAGGTGCACGTACAAGGAAATCTGCGCAGTCTGCGCACAGAAGCACGGCACACACTCCTGCCTCACCTAGTTGAAAAATGGGGAAAAAATTGCCGCCAAGTGTGCCAACTGTGGGGGCAAACACCACGCCTGGAATCCTGGATGCTCCTAGAGGACAAAGAGGGTCCAGGCAAACCGACCAGCAGCAAGACCGGCCCCCACCGCCTACATACCAGCCCCACCAAGTACCTTCGTGTGGGGAACCCAAAGGCCAAAACAACAAAGACAACCTCCTCAGCCAGTCAACACCCAAAGTGCAGCCCAGTTTCCTGGCCTCACTACGGCCACACCTCAGCCACCCAAGCAGCAGACAACCACGAGAAAGACAAAAGAAGCACACACCGAGGCACCAGAAGGAATGAACCACGTATCAGACCTAGCCAAGGTACTGACAACCTTCGCGGAGGGCCTAGCCGGACTACTGGGCCACAAGATCCAACCCACACAGCTCCAAATACTCATGGGGGGCGTCCTCGGGCAAGTCGCCACAGCTCCAGCCACCTCAGCGGAGGAAGCCACGCCGGTCCTCACACGAGTGACAGCCGAGGTACACTCTGCACCGAAGAAGGCCACCAGAGAACCCAAGATACCGACAGCTCCCAGAAAGAAACTGGACGTTTCAACTCCCCTGAACCGAACCACGGCCCAGAAGGCAAAAACCACAGAACACGAAGATATGAACCTGATCCAGTTGGAACCGAACTTGGACATCTCCATCGAGGACCACCAGACGTCCCCGATGAAACAGTGGTGGAAAACATCAGCATCCTGAACATCCTAACATGGAATGCTCAGGGCATCAAAAACAAGAAACACTTCTACAAGAACACCACTGTTTCAAATTCAGCGGTTACAAGACATACAGGAGGCATTTCACGCAGGCGTCAACAAGAGGATGTATGATCTTGGTCAAGTCAAGCATACCCTCCGCCGATGTCACGCAGCAATTTCCATGTGGGGAAAACATCGAGACACAGGCCGTCAAAGTAACCCTCCAAGAACGGGAATTAACTGTTCACAACATCTACAAGAACCCAAGGGGCTCACTGGAGGTTACTCAATTATTTGCTTCGGCCGCTGACCACGCCACAATCATAGGAGGGGATTTCAACGCACATCATCCCTTCCTAAGCTCGGCAAGCCCCACAAATGAAGACGGCCTACACCTATACACCACCTTTCAAGATACACCCGAGATCTGCCTCCTGAACACCGGAGAGCCCACCTACACTAGGGGAGGAAGGCTAGATCTAACCTTCGTCTCCAGTGCACTACAGCCTTCGGCCTCCTGGCAGATACACCCCACGCTGTCCAGCGACCACTTCGCCACCCTAACAACGCTGAAGGTGAACAAACTCCCCACTCCACCCCCCCCCCCCCCCCCGAGATGGAGATACAATACCCAAAAGGCAGACTGGGGACTCTTTAAGAAACACCTGGCCAAGTGGCGCGAAAAATCACAGCCGGCTGGCGCAGCACCCGTGGACGAGACAACCCTCCACCAACAATTGGTCGAGGCGTTTCACCAAGCGGCAGAAGAGGCTATCCCAAAAACAAAACCCACATCAAGACAGTACAATGATTACTGGTACTACTGTCCCAGGGTGAAAGAACTCAACCACAGAGTGAACATGGCCCGAAGAAACTACAGGAGACATCCCACGGAAACAAACAGACATCTCCTGCAAGTCATAGTTAAGGATACCAGGGAAGAGAAGGAAAAAATAAAAAACGTAAGCTGGCTCAAGTGGTGCTCCGAACTGAACGAGCACACCTCCCTTGGCAAGATGTGGGCCCAGATCCGAAGGGCATCTGGGAAGGCAACACCACCACCACCAACCCATCCTAACCCAGAAGAGGAAGCCGAGAGACTTGCAAAACTGTTCGCTGACCGAGCAGCAACAAAAAACCTCCCGAGACAGGCGGAGGAGACACAACGGGGTCTGCAACAGGTCAGACTCCAGATGATCGAGGAGGCCTGCAACAGTGAAGATGACACCGACAGACCTTTCAACCAGCAAGAACTCCAGAAGTCGCTAAAACGAAGCAAGGACACAGCACCAGGGGCCGACAGGATAACCTACTCCATGCTTTCTCATGCCGGTACAGCCGGACGCGAGGCTCTGCTGCAAGCCATCAATGCTTTGTGGACAGCACAAAGACTCCCACCGGAATGGAAGAAGGCAGATATACAGCCCATTCCGAAGCCCAGAGAACCAGACAAACCGAGGCCCATCTCCCTTCTCAGCTGCATAGCGAAGACGGGAGAAAGAATGGCTCTCAACCGACTCAAGTGGAAAGTAGGCAGCCCACACCCTCACATCTTTGCTTACACCGAGAACACCGGTAAAGGCAACAACATCGCCGAGATACTCAGCACAGTGGACAACAAACCAGCTCTGGTGGTCTTCCTCGACCTGGAGAAAGCCTTCGAACTAGCAAATCCATTGGCCATTACAACTACGCTCGCGAAAAAAGGCGTCAAAGGAAGGCTGCTGGGGTGGATCCAGAACTACCTCACACAGAGAGAAGCACGAGTACGCTTTCAGGGAGCAACCTCAAGCTACAGGGTCCATGAAAACGGAACCCCACAAGGAGGCATCCTCAGTCCAATGCTATTCAATGTCCTGATGGAAAATCTAGTCAAACTTCCCTTCAGACAAACAGCCAAGCTCCTATGCTATGCAGACGACTTACAGCTTATAGTAAGAGGATCGAACAGACTAGCCAACACGCAACACGCACTCCAACTTATAGAAGAGGAGTGCAACAGACTTGGACTCAAGATAAATCCAGCCAAGTCGAAAGCGATGGCCATCTGCACAGACACACCAGACAAGACGCTCTCCATACAAAACACGCCGGTAGTCTGGACCAACGCCCACCAGTGTCTTGGAATCTGGTTTGACCAGAAACTCACCTTCAAGCCGCAACTCGAGTATCTCAGGCACAGGACGAAGAGCAGACACAATATAATGAGGTCGCTCACCAGCAAATCCGCAGGTGCAAGCCTTCATGTGCTCAAAGCCTACTACACGGCCGCCATCAGATCGCTGGTAGATTACAGTGCTCTAGCACTCATTGGACTGAGAGAAGACCAAATAGCTAAGCTAGAAGTCATCCAAAATAATGCTCTCAGGACCATGCTCGGAGCACCCATGTGGACCAGAATTTGCAATCTCCAAATGGAAACCGAACTACCACCCCTGGCAGTACGAGTCAAGCAGGTGACAGCCGGTCTCCTCGCCAAAATCTGTAGAGCAGACAAGCCCACAGTTGCCAAGATTCGAATCAGTGCCTCCCTCCACCTCGACCACAGAGTGCGAGGGGCCACCTGGTCGCACGAGGCAAGCGAGGTCATCCGACACCTGCAAGCAGAAACACTCGTCAAGAACAACCAAGACACACGAGGCAATGGTTACGCTGTTCCTCCACCATGGACCCCTCCACCAGCCACATTCAAATTTACCGACCTAGGCGATAGTAAAGCCAACCTCCAGAAGGAGGACCTCAAAAAAATAACTCTCGAAGCCATAGCCACCGAGACACCGGCTGATGCAGCATCATACTTCACAGACGGCTCGGTGGACCCAAAACATCATAGATCCGGAGCGGCCTTCTACACCCAAGGTCAGACCCTCCAATGGAGACTTTCCAATGACTGCTCCACCCTACAAACAGAACTGGTAGCAATCTCAAAGGCCCTACAACACGCTGCAACACAACACAACAAGTCCATCATATTTCACACGGACTCGAAATCGGCCATGCAGGCGCTGCAACACAGTCAACCAAGAGACAACGTCCACATCATCACCTCGATCCTCGCACAGCTACAGGAATTCCAAAGCCAAAACCGACCAGTCGTCTTACACTGGATTCCCAGTCATGTAAGGATCGGAGGAAACGACGTGGCAGACGAAGCAGCCAAGGCAGCTACACGTTCTAGTAGCGTACACATCCAAGTTCCAGCAAGTGTGCAACAGATCAAGAATCACCTCAGAAAGACTAGCAAGCTCCACATCAAAAAGAGCTTCCTTCATGCACTCAACGCTGGTTCCCAATCAGCCAAATGGTACCTGGCGGCCACAAAAGGGGAACCACCTTTCGCTGACAAGAAAACTCCAAGACAAACCCAAGTCAGCCTTCATCGACTACAACTAGGGTACAAGTGCTCCTGGCAGATGATCGGAAATGACGTCATGGATTGCACCTACTGTCAGGAGCCAGCAGCCAACCCACTTGAACACTATCTCCTCGACTGCGAGGTCACACAAAGCCTCCGAAACAGAACTCAAATCTCCCAAGAAACACACACAACACCAGCGGCCACTCTAACCCGAAAGGCCCATACAGACCACATTCAACACCTACTCCGGGTCATCACACGATACCCACCACCCAGATAGCTTAGAAAGCATCCTCTCCCAGCAAGTGCGGACCCCAGTTCGGGGGGCGCGCCACTCCGAAATTGACCACGTCCAAGAGTGGGGGTTGGTGGTATGCGTCCACTGATCGGGGGTCCGCTCACACTTGCAACCTGCAGTATCCTTCCAATCTGCAGGTGGGACCACCTCTAATCCCAATCCGGTCTGGCTGCTCCTGGAGCTCCAGCCTACAGGCAAAGGCCCGTGTCGGACTACGGTCCGACAATCTCAACAACAACAACAACCGGCAGGTGTGGGGAACCCAAAGGCCAAGACAACAAAGCCAACCTCCTCAGCCGGTCAACACCCAAAGTGCAGCCCAGTTTCCTGGCCTCACTACGGCCACACCTCAGCCACCCAAGCAGCAGACAACGACAACCACGAAAAAGACAAAAGAAGCACACACCAAGGCACCAGAAGGAATGATACACGTATCAGACCTAGCCAAGGTACTGACAACCTTCGCGGAGGGCCTAGCCGGACTACTGGGCTCCAAATACAGCTCCAAATACTCATGGGGAGCGTCCTCGGGCAAGTCGCCACAGCTCCAGCCACCTCAGTGGAGGAAGCCACGCCGGTCCTCACACGAATGACAGCCGGGGTACACTCTACACCGAAGAAGGCCACCAGAGAACCCAAGATACCGACAGCTCCCAGAAAGAAACTGGACGTTTCAACTCCCCTGAACCGAACCACGGCCCAGAAGGCAAAAACCACAGAACACGAAGACATGGACCTGATCCAGTTGGAATCGAACTTGGACACTTCCATCGAGGACCACCAGAAGTCCCCGATGAAACAGTGGTGGAAAACATCAGCACCCTGAACATCCTAACATGGAATGCTCAGGGCATCAAAAACAAGAAACACCTCCTACAAGAAGCAGCAGCCAAGGACAAGCTTGACATCATACTGCTACAAGAAACACTTCTACAAGAACACCACTGTTTCAAATTCAGCGGTTACAAGACATACAGGAGGCATTTCACACAGGCGTCAACAAGAGGATGTATGATCTTGGTCAAGTCAAGCATACACTCCTCCGAGGTCACGCAGCAATTTCCATGTGGGGAAAACATCGAGACACAGGCCGTCAAAGTAACCCTCCAAGAACGGGAATTAACTGCTCACAACATCTACAAGAACCCAAGGGGCTCACTGGAGGTGACTCAATTATTTGCTTCGGCCGCTGACCACGCCACACTCATAGGAAGGGATTTCAACGCACATCATCCCTTCCTAAGCTCGGTAAGCCCCACAAATGAAGACGGCCTACACCTATACAGCCCACCCACACTAGGGGAGGAAGGCTAGATCTAACCTTCGTCTCCAGTGCACTACAGCCTTCGGCCTCCTGGCAGCTACACTCCACGCTGACCAGTGACCACTTCGCCACCCTAACAACGCTGAAGGTGAACAAACTCCCCCCCCCCCCCCCCGAGATGGAGATACAATACCCAAAAGGCAGACTGGGGACTCTTTAAGAAACACCTGGCTAAGTGGCGCGAAAAATCACAGCCGGCCGGCGCAGCACCCGTGGACGAGACAACCCTCCACCAACAATTGGTCGAGGCGTTTCACCAAGCGGCAGAAGAGGCTATCCCAAAAACAAAACTCACATCAAGACAGTACAATGATTACTGGTACTACTGTCCCAGGGTGAAAGAACTCAACCACAGAGTGAACATGGCCCGAAGAAACTACAGGAGACATCCCACGGAAACCAACAGACATCTCCTGCAAGTCATAGTTAAGGATATCAGGGAAGAGAAGGAAGAAATAAAAAACGTAAGCTGGCTCAAGTGGTGCTCCGAACTGAACGAGCACACCTCCCTTGGCAAGATGTGGGCCCAGATCCGAAGGGCATCTGGGAAGGCAACACCACCACCACCAACCCATCCCAACCCAGAAGAGGAAGCCGAGAGACTTGCAAAACTGTTCGCTGACCGAGCAGCAACGAAAAACCTCCCGAGACAGGCGGAGGAGACACAACGGCGTCTGCGACAGGTCAGACTCCAGATGATCGAAGAGGCCTGCAACAGTGAAGATGACACCGACAGACCTTTCAACAAGCAAGAACTCCAGAAGTCGCTAAAACGAAGCAAGGACACAGCACCAGGGGCCGACAGGATAACCTACTCCATGCTTTCCCATGCCGGTACAGCCGGACACGAGGCTCTGCTACAAGCCATCAATGCTTTGTGGACAGCACAAAGACTCCCACCGGAATGGAAGAAGGCAGATATACAGCCCATTCCGAAGCCCAGAGAACCAGACAAACCGAGGCCCATCTCCCTTCTCAGCTGCATGGCGGAGACGGGAGAAAGAATGGCTCTCAACCGACTCAAGTGGAAAGTAGGCAGCCCACACCCTCACATCTTTGCTTACACCGAGAACACCGGCACAGGCAACAACATCGCCGAGATACTCAGCACAGTGGACAACAAACCAGCTCTGGTGGTCTTTCTACACCTGGAGAAGGCCTTCGAACTAGCAAATCCACTGGCCATTACAACGACGCTCTCTGAAAAAGGCATCAAAGGAAGGTTGATGGGGTGGATCCAGAACTACCTCACACAGAGAGAAGCAAGAGTACGCTTTCAGGGAGCAACCTCAAGCTACAGGGTCCATGAAAACGGAACCCCACAAGGAGGCATCCTCAGTCCAATACTGTTCAATGTCCTGATGGAAAATCTAGTCAAACTTCCTTTCAGACAAACAGCCAAGCTCCTATTCTATGCAGACGACTTACAGCTTATAGTAAGAGGATCACACAGACTAGCCAACACGCAACACGCACTCCAACTTATAGAAGAGGAGTGCAACAGACTTGGACTCAAAATAGATCCAGCCAAGTCGAAAGCGATGGCCATCTGCACAGACACACCAGACAAGATGCTCTCCACACAAAACACGCCGGTAGTCTGGACCGACACCCACCAGTGTCTTGGAATCTGGTTTGACCAGAAACTCACCTTCAAGCCGCAACTCGAGTATCTCAGGCACAGGACGAAGAGCAGACACAATATAATGAGGTCGCTCACCAGCACAACCGCAGGTGCAAACCTTCATGTGCTCAAAGCCTACTACACGGCCGCCATCAGATCGCTGGTAGATTACAGTGCTCCAGCACTCATTGGACTGAGAGAAGACCAAATAGCCAAGCTAGAAGTCATCCAAAATAATGCTCTCAGGACCATGCTCGGAGCACCCATGTGGACCAGAATTTGCAATTTGCAAATGGAAACCGAACTACCACCCCTGGCAGTACGAGTCAAGCAGGTGACAGCCGGTCTCCTCGCCAAAATCTGTAGATCAGATAAGCCCACAGTTGCCAAAATTCGAATCAGTGCCTCCCTCCACCTCGACCACAGAGTGCGAGGGGCCACCTGGTCGCACGAGGCAAGCGAGGTCATCCGACACCTGCAAGCAGAAACACTCGTCAAGAACAACCAAGACACACGAGACAATGGTTACACTGTTCCTCCACCATGGAGCCCTCCACCAGCCACACTCAAATTTACCGACCTAGGCGATAGTAAAGCCAACCTCCAGAAGGAGGACCTCAAAAAAATTACTCTCAAAGCCATAGCCACCGAGACACCGGCTGATGCAGCATCATACTTCACAGACGGCTCGGTGGATCCAAAACATTATAGATCCGGAGCGGCCTTCTACACCCAAGGTCAGACCCTCCGATGGAGACTTTCCAGTGACTGCTCCACCCTACAAACAGAGCTGGTAGCAATCTCAAAGGCCCTACAACACGCTCCAACACAACACAACAAGTCCATCATAATTCACACGGACTCGAAATCGGCCATGCAGGCGCTGCAACACAGTCAACCAAGAGACAACGTCCACATCATAACCTCGATCCTCGCACAGCTACAGGAATTCCAAAGCCAAAACCGCCCAGTCGTCTTACACTGGATTCCCAGTCATGTAGGGATCGGAGGAAACGACGTGGCAGACGAAGCAGCCAATGCAGCTATACGTTCTAGTAGCGTACACATCCAAGTTCCAGCAAGCGTGCAACAGATCAAGAATCACCATAGTAAGACTAGCAAGCTCCACATCAAAAAGAGCTTCCTTCACGCATTCAACGCTGGTTCCCAATCAGCCAAATGGTATCTGGCGGCTACAAAAGGGGAACCACCTTTCGCTGACAAGAAAACACCAAGACAAACCCAAGTCAGCCTTCATCGACTACGACTAGGGCACAAGTGCTCCTGGCAGATGATCGGAAATGACGTCATGGAATGCACCTACTGCCAGGAGCCAGCAGCCAACCCATTTGAGCACTATCTCCTCGACTGCGAAGTCACACAAAGCCTCCGAAACAGAACTCAAATCTCCCAAGAAACACACACAACACCAGCGGCCACTCTAACCCGAAAGGCCCACACAGACCACATTTACCACCTATTCCGTGTCATCACACGATACCCACCACCCAGATAGCTTAGAAAGTATCCTCTCCCAGCAAGTGCGGACCCCAGTTCGGGGGGCGCGCCACTCCGAAACTGACCACGTCCAAGAGTGGGGGTTGGTGGTAAGCGTCCACTGATCGGGGGTCCGCTCACACTTGCAACCTGCAGTATCCTTCCAATCTGCAGGTGGGACCACCTCCAATCCTAAACCGGTCTGCTGCTCCTGGAGCTCCAGCCGGAACCACCAAACGGGCCGCCTATAGGCAAAGGCCCGTGTCGGACTACGGTCCGACAATCTTAACAACAACAAAAACAGCCGGCAGGTGAAATTTAATGTGGACAAACGTACGGTACTTTGTTTAGGAGATGTAAACGGAGAAACCAGATACCAGATGAACAACGATATTACAGAGGAATCCGACTGCGAGAAAAATTTAGGAGTAATGTTAAGTAGAGACCTTAAGCCTAGTAAACAATGTGTATTTGCTCGAAACAAGGCTAACAAAGTTCTTTGTTCATACAAAGGAGTGTTAGTTACAAGACTAGCCAGGTCATCGTGAAACTATATCTCGCGCTTGTGAGACCTCACTTGGATTACACAGTTCAATTCTGGTCACCGTACTACACAATGGATATAGACTCCCTAGAAAGAAGTCAGAGGAGAATGACAAGAGTAATCCTGGGCATTAAGAACCTTGAGTACAGAGACATGTTAAAGCATCTTAATCTGCACTCCCTCGTGAGACGTAGAGTGAGGGGCGATATGATCGAAGTGTATAAGTGGAAGTCGACTGAAGAAAGGTGATATAACAGGTTACCAAACATCATCTTTAACTCGAATACGCTAGATAGCTTCAAACATAGGCTCGTTAGCTCATTTGTGGTTCGTGAGCTCGAAGTGTTATTTGTTGTGCAATTTTTTCCTGGTATGAAAATTGTGCCATTTTTTCCTGTGCCATTTTTTCCTGTGCCATTTTTCCTGTGCCATATTTTCCTGTGCCATTTTTTTCCGGTGCCATTTTTTCCGAGTACCACACATGCACAACCTGATGTAGCTGTGTTTGTCTGCACAGAACCTCAATAAAACCATAATATTCATACGAGTTAATACTCTGAAGGTAACTGTTAATAGTTTCTAGTTTTACACATCTCACCACATTTTCGTTTTACATTTGCGTAACACTAACAGGTGTGCAATTAATAAGAACGGGGACATTTAGCCAAAGAGGAAGGACATTATAGACTTCATCTGGAGTGATTGGTACATTCGGTTTCAAGAGATCAGTGACACTCCTACGAATCCATACCCCATAAGTCTTTTGTAGAAGGTGGGAGAGATGGTCAAGATTACTTAGAATTTCAACTCCGTTTCAGCTGTGGTTAGGGGACAATTGTTCTTTAAATGTTTAATAAAAAACCTAGTTTAAGTAGAGATTTCCTCTCAGACAGATAGGGCAGCCCGAGTTCTTTCCTCATATTTATAATTGTTAGATTTGGGGCATTCTAAGATGATGCGCGTCGCTTCATTTTGTACTATTCCAGACAGTTTTGTTGTTTAAGATGAAGATTTACAAGAGCCAGTGAATGATTATTAACTACAGAACGAATGAAGTGAAGATAGAAAGTACAACCATTCTAACGCTTCCCGGGGGGGGGGGGGGGGGGTAGGTTAAGCTAGTACTATTAGGGTGGCTAATATTCAGGTGAAATAAGCTGAGGTGTCTAATGTTCAGGTGAAATAAGCTGAGGTGTCTAATGTTCAGGTGAAATAATTAGAGTATGTTTAATATTCTGGTTAAAATAAGCTGGAGTGTCTAATGTTCAGGTGAAATATTCTTGTGTGTCTGTTAGGGTAAAATAAGCTGAGGTGTGTAATCAGGTGAAATAAACTGAGGTGTCTAATCTTCAGGTGAAATAAGCTGGGGTGTTTCATCTTCAGGTGAAGTAAGCTGGGGTGTTTCATCTTCAGGTGAAGTAAGCTGGGGTGTTTCATCTTCAGGTGAAGTAAGCTGGGGTGTTTCATCTTCAGGTGAAGTAAGCTGGGGTGTTTCATCTTCAGGTGAAGTAAGCTGGGGTGTTTCATATTCAGGTGAAGTAAGCTGGGATGTTTCATCTTCTGGCGAAGTCAGTTAGAATGTCTCATCTTCTGGTGAAGTCAGCTAGGATGTCTCATCTTCTGGTGAAGTAAGCTGGGATGTCTCATCTTCTGGTGAAGTAAGCTGGGATGTCTCATCTTCTGGTGAAGTAAGCTGGGATGTCTCATCTTCTGGTGAAGTAAGCTGGGGTGTCTCATCTTCAGGTGATTCAGATAATGTAAGTGACAAAGAGGGTTGAAGGAATGTCATTTACCCTGAGGAAGTCCACCTGCAATTGTAGAGCTGTCAGTGATAATATTTTTATTTTTTGCATGTATGGAATGGACAAAGGAAAAAATGGGTTATCTAAACTACGAATTTAAGGTGGAGTTATTTATAGAAGAAAAGAAATAACTAAATTGCTTCAAAGTCGAAAAGTGAAATATATTGTCAAATTTATCTGAGAAAAGTGACCAATAAAGTCACTTGACATCAACAACCTCTATCTATCCAATAATGATTAAGACGATTATTGAATAATCGTCTTTATCCACTACACTTAAAGTTTAAACAGTAGAAAATAAATAACTAAAGATCAGTAAAGTGAAAAGATAAGTAAATAATAATAACAGTTTTACTTTATGCTGAGGAAAACTTGTGTTAAAGGCGGCGGCTGGTAGACCAGGTAACGTGACCAGGCCTGTGGGTCTTTCATTCATTACCGTGTCCCTCTCTACCTGTAACTGACCCGACCCGACCTATAAAATCTT